>OY735242.1:8985074-9087574 GCA_963457665.1 Thysanoteuthis rhombus
TATGTTGTCTGGGTCAAGTGATACATTTACCCTGTAATGACGGGCGATCATTTCAAATCAGAGTTTCTACATAATATAATGCAATCTACAATACATACATATATATATGAAAATGAGAGAGAGGTCCTGGGTATGCTGTCCCTTTACTAGACATCAGTCTAGTCCAGTACTTAATGAGAGAGAGAGAGAGAGAGAGAGGCATCTGCACTCTGTAAAACCTCAAGATGGACCAGTCACTTTATTAAATGCCCCAAACCCCTGCCAATATGCTATTCAAAGAAACTTGGTTAAGAAATGCCAGTGGGGGCAGCTGCTCTGCGGGTGACACTGTACCAGTCCTAGTCATCCTTCCGTTGGCCATAAATTAATTTACCATAGATTAATGAGAGATAATCCGTTTTAATAAGATTAACAAATCAAAAACCCTCGCATGTCCACCTGCTCATCTCAGTAAAATGTCATAGCTAATGCTTATACAATATTGGAAACTGACAACTGAAAAAATAGGTTTTTCAGTTTTCAAGAGGGTCTAGCTGGCTGTATGAATCATGCACACATGCCACACCAATGGAGCTAGAGGGCTGAAATTTTCAATGTTTACCCCTATTACGTTGAAGAAAAGACTGTTTTTGTTGTTTTTTGAAAATCCACCATTTAGATAGGTTTCTAATGGGGGTTTCAATTTGCAATGTACGCTCATACAAAATTGACCCCTCACTTTATGTCCAGCAGCATTCATGTTTGTTTTTTGAAAAACCAGACTTTTTTTTAGTGATTCCTACCTATCAAAAAGCAAGAGAAATAACTTCTCTATTAATGAACCCTTTTATTCCAATTTTTTAATTGATCACTCCCAAAACAGGGTGCTGCCAAAAGACACTGGTCCTGTGATGGTTTCTACTGGGTGATCAATCAGGCCTGTCTATATCATCATCAACAGTAGAGTATCTGTGCAGTCAAAACAACAGTATGTATGAAATTAAAACATTGAAACAGTGGTTCTCAACCTTCATTGTATAATGGCACACTAAATATATTGATTCATGCTGCACACCAATAGGGTGGGAAAGTGGTCATCAGCGTATGTTCGGTTCCAGATTAGATTGAAATAACATTGAAAAAAAGTTGTGATTTTTTCTTTTGTCGACAATTTTTTCCTTTGTTTCAACTGAAATCTTGCATAGTTTGTAAGTAAAGGACAGACAGTTTATACTGTATAAAAATTTTTGCTAACTTTTTTGTCATTTTATGAATTTTTTATTCATTTTTTTTCCTTATCTTTTGATTAATTTTTTTATCTGTTTTTCTCCTTCCAGAGGTTTGAGCAGACAATCTTTACACTTTTATAAATTGAAACCAGTTCAATTTGAAAAATAAGTTAGCATATTTAGAGCCGAAAAACTCAGAGACATTAAATTTTTACCATTTCATTAAAAATATGAGCTGTTTTAAAAAATTTTTTTAGCATTCATTTTTTTAAAGAATTTTGTAAAATTATAAAATTATCTTCGTTCTGGTGATTAGAAATAAATATTTGATTCAGTCTTTTTTCCATTCAAGGCAAACAGCTGCCACCCATGCCAATAAGGCAAGAGTGGGGGTCTGCTCCACTGCCCCCATGTTTTCAGGGTCCTGGCTCATCACCCCTTTTTCCTTTTCACCTCTCACTAATATAATTGCCTGCACTTCAGTATCACGGAAATGATGGATGTCTTCTAATACCACCGAATTGATTTGAGGTGTTTCAGACAAAAAATATATGCACAAATCCATTTGGCGTATTATCATACTTGATGAGGTGGCAGCTTGGTGGCAGAGATAGTTAAGTACTGGCTACTGATTCCAGTGATTGCTGTTGTTCAAGCTGAGGTAAAAACAAAAACAAAACATGATTTAGAATGCTGTTTTTCAAGGCTCGCATCACTTGGGAGACCAGCGCAACACAATTTTCCAACCTTATTTCATCTGATTTGGCCTCATGTTGTACTAAGCTAAACCATGTTGCTGCATTTACAAGTACCCTTGCCATAGAGTAGCGATCAGCAAGTCTTGCATATTATTACAACTACAGTGAGTTCAATCTTTCCTAGATGCCCTTCGGGTATGGGCGAAATTTTTGCTCTAGCAGGCTACGCAAGACATTTTTCATCTTTATTCAGATGACACATTCACTTGAAAAAGCCCTCTAGCTCCATTGGTGTGGTCTGTACGAATGATACATGCACAGCCAGCCAAATGAAGAATCCCATGGTGACAGTTTTCATTGACAGTTTCTAATCATCAGAAAGTGTAACGGTCGTACACGCAAACAAGTAAGATAATAAAATAATAATTCTTTTTTCAAACAAACAAAAAAAACAACATCAAAAAACAATAGCAACAAAAAAAAAAAAAAAAAAACAAACGAATGAAAATCTTACCGGATTCATAATCATGCAGTCGACTGAAGTAACGTTGAATTCGTCGTATTTGTCTGCAACGACGAGCAGATCCGGCAGGGGATAGAGGTGCATGCCGCAGTCGTAGGCCCAGTAAATGGGGCAGACGTGGAGAGGTAGGGGGCACAGGTGACTCTGGGAAATCACCGTTTTGGCAAACTGAAACAAACAACGCAGAAAGACGCTGATGAAAAAAAAGGACGCGTCATCCGATTGAAGTGACTGGAAATGAGTCTCTCAGCCATAACATTGGAAACTAGTATTGCTAGAGACACCTTTAATTTCAAGAAAATGATGTAATGTGATTAGATGCAGAAGGTCATGAGTTTTGATTTCTACGATGAGCGAAGAGAATGGAAAAGTCTCCATCAGGAAAATTTCCCTGTGCACTTAGAAGCTAATCGAATATACTCTGGGCTGTGTGATTGGGGCAGAAAGCATGTACCAACCGTCTTACAGTCGTATCCTCCCGAAGATAAAAAGTGAACATGCTTTTACCCATCTTCTAAGATGTCCAGGAAACATGGAAGATTAGGGCAAACCAAAACTTAAATGGGTTATGCATTCGGCAACGTAGCTGAGGAAGTGTTTATAATGAAAAATGCAAATGTTTCCAAATAAATAGTCTCTACAATCATTACATTCTGTCAGACATAAATTGTCCAATCTAATGACTGATATATATATATATATTATATATACACACACACACACACACACATACATATATGAAAGAGAAGTGATAAAAAGTCATATATAATACAAAATTTCAATGCTTTGACACAGAACTAATGAACAATGTTTACAATGAGTTTAATGTTCCATATAATGGGCAAATTCGATCTATCCCATCAGGTGAAATTGTGAGAAATTCCACAGAATGAAACAGATTGAATTCGCATTGTAAAGACAATAAAACCATTGTAAATGTTGAAAAAAAAATGTATACATACGTGTGTGGGCACATCCCCAGATGAAGGAAAATGGATGCAGTTTCGACACAGTTTCGTGACAATGTCCTCTCGGATGATGACTATCTCTTGCGTGCAGTACTGAATACGGCAAGGGTTGCTTGTGAAAATAGCATTGGGGACTTTCTTGCGAAACTCTTCAGTTATGGAGTTAGGAATAGCTGGACTGTTAAGACAGAAAAAAAATGGATGACAAATATCAAACACTACCACAGATGCCGAGTCAATCTTTTTCAGATGTAACTAATAGAACCATGCCTTTAAAAAAAGGACATTAAATAAATGGTTCTCAAACTTTACAGTGGGACAGGACACTAAGGAATTTATTATTAAACCGTCATTTTTACAGTTGGGGAAACTGTAAAAATGAAGGTTTCAATTATCTTTCCGAGATCAACTGTGACTGTAATACCATACTAAATATGATAAGTTAGCCTTTAAGACCTTTGACAGACTCCTGAAGTTAGTGAGCTTCATCTTCTGAGGTCTCAGAGCAGCTTTACATAATTGATAAATATTTCATGCACCCATCATGTTCCAGTAGGAGTAAGGAATATTTTTCATGCCTGAAGCTAAAAGTTGCACTTTTATATATATATATGCTCTTCCATAGGAATCCATAGGAATAGAACACTATAGTAGATGGGGGATTTATGCGTAAATAAATATATCGCTTAAATTCAGCCTTACTGACCGTCCAGTTCCATAGCTCAGAGGTAGGATATCGGCCTCCGGGTCTGAAGCGAAGGTTACAATCCTGCCTCGTGGTACTGGATGGGATAATGGAAAGTCTATAGCCACACTGAAGAGATGTAATACATCGAAACAGCTGTCTGGGGATGACACAATATATATATGTATATATGTATGAACTTTAAAGTTGATGGAAAATAGTAGTCAATTCTTTGGTAGAGAATCAACACAAAGTTTTTTCTGTGTAATTAGTACTCTTAAAAATGATATTATAAATTGGTTTGCATGCAGTCTGAGATTAAAATGAACACAAAAGATTCAATATTCACGTGGGTAAACATTCAATAGAAATGACATGAACAGTGAGTCACATCTGTTGTTATACTTATTGATCTCTCATTGTTAAATATGTTTTTGGGGTAACCTATGTAAGTAAGCCATGTTTCAAAGAATTAATGATATGTAGTATAAAATAATATCAATATACAATACACATAATACCCTGTACTGAATGACTAACTAAATGTATGATATAAACTATCTAGTAAGAAAGGGAGGTGGTGCTTGACCAACACTGCTGAGGTACCATGTTATTACAACTGCTTTGTTTTTAAAATCCCCAAAACAGTTACATGGTAAACAACTGATTACCCCAACAAAAGACAAATTATGCATTGTGCTATGATCACAAAGTATATGCAAAACAGGTAGAAAAAACACTGAGGAAAATGATATAAATTGTATTGACAGATATTAGGAAATGGGTGACTCAAGTGACATAAAAAATCTTTTGAAGAAGTATTTTAATGTTCAGTGTTTAAAGCTGTAAAGCTTCCTGACAAACACATGCCAAAATATAGAAAATCCTTGTAATCTCTGCCTAAATGACAAATTTGAAATATTAAATTTTGCTAAAATAACAAAGAAACCCAAAGTTTACTTATTAAATAGAAAAAATGAAATAACACAAAAATGCAGGCATCGTTCTTAATTCTTATCAACAAATATAATATTGCAATCCATACATTAGTAAATTAAAGGGAATGTAGAGAGTTTATCCACATACTCATCATCCCCAAAACTTCTAATCAATATTAAATACTTCCTCACATGTCCAAGTAAATTAAGAATAATACAATCTACTGGAGCCATAAAGGATACCAACATAGGCAATAAATTTAATGCTAAATATCAAGGTCAAGATTAAAGCATCCCTCAGAGCACAATTCAGCATCCACTTATAGATAACACCTACACCTAGCTTACACCCTTTGACATGTAACTTACAACCACCAACAAAAACATACACCAGTAAAAACAATAAAACAAAATGAATAACTCCTCTCACTTATAGTGACATCCACAAGACACTCACCAAATTGCCCAAACAAGAATCTAAAAACACATACAATCATTTGCCTGATGAGGCCAAGAGAGGACAAAAACATAAACTTGTTTGTGTAGCGAATCCACTTCCTATTATATATATATATAATAATAATTAATATTTGAATCATCCACTGACAGCTGTTTCGTTGTATTACAACACTTCAGTGTGGCTATAGAATACCCATTATCCCATCCAGTACCTGAAGTAGGACCAAAATATATATATATATATATATATATATATATATATATATATATATAAAACCTCAATTTATATCACAGTGTCTATGGTAAAATCGGTTTCAGTTGAAATTGTTGCTTTCAGGGACCTAACCACAATGTGGTGGAGGAGCGGGTGTATATCCAGCATGTCTTAATTAGTAGAAAAATGTGTGATCTTTCAGATACAATGGGTTGTCAGGTTTGTCATCAATTTTCAACTCAAAGAACAAAAACTCTTCAATTTACCGTGGTAAAATATTTGCTGGACCAGGATCATGTGGGCCAGGAACGAAGATGAAACGACAGGACTTGACCAAAGAAGGATATTTGGAAATTATATCAGATAAAGTAGAAAAGCAGTCTGAAAAACAAAAAAATAGAGCATATGAATGTTTTTTGGAACACTGACACCTAAATGAGTCATAGAGTGTCAACAGTCTTTTGAATAATTATGTGTTATTTTATTAGAAAATCTACTTTGAACAGATCTTTCACATGGTGAATGTGTCAATTGGCCTAGACAGCGTAAATAGAAAAAGCAATTGAAATGGGCTGCTACAGGAATCAAGCCTGTGACCAACAGGAAACCATCTTGATGTGACGTTGCTCTTACCATTGAGCTAAACAGCCCCTAGAGAGTAGAGAACATGTCCCTGAAATGTATGGTTAACAGGGCACTATATAAGCTTTGATGGGCCTAGCAAGATGAAAGTCGATTATACTAAATTGCTCGAGTAAAATTTACACATTTTGAAAAATCCCTCGAAATGTTTTTAGAAGATGTCTAGTACACCACTAGACATCTTCTGAAAAAGTATGCAAGGTACTATGCCAGATAGTATGTTTGGTAGCACTGACACAAGATTTGAAGGAGAAAAAAAAAAAATCAGGAATAAAACCCAAAAAAAATTTCATCAAAAAAGAAATTACAACAATTAAAAGAAAAACAAAAAACAGTTTTTAGAAGATGTTTAGGGGAGTACCTATGCAAGTTTGCAAGGTTCTATGCCGAATGGTGCAGTGGTAGAACTGACATAGCGAAAACCACTGAGTGAAAAGGGAAGAAAACCTAGCCACCATGTTTGGTCGGTTTGGTGATCGTGACTTACCTTTGAGTATTTTCCCCTGTTTACTCAGGTGAACAGATGAGGTGAAGTTTCCACAGAAAACAAAAGCGATAGGAGGACTTTCGTAATAACCACTAAAAAGAACTTTCAGTTTATGTATCACCTGGAATAAAAAGAAAGGCATGAATCCAGTTATAACTTACTAGTCCAAGCAAAATGAAGCAATTGTTTATGAAGACTCCTGTATAATTTTTCAAGTCTCTTTTCTCATTTGAACTGTTCTTTAGCGGACATTTTTTATGATATCATAAAAGAAGTGTTTAATTTTCAAAAGTAGTTGCGACAATTTTTTGAGCTCACCTGTCGCAATGTTGACTGTAAACTTGAGCTATCACTTTGAATAAAAATTGAAATACAATATAAATAGTAAGAGTCTGACATGCAGCTATTAAGAGGCCAACATCAAGGTAACCATATAACAATAATGGTAAAAATAGTAACAGAAGACTATATATATATATATATATATGATTATAAATTGTGTTATATTACATAGTAACTTATTTGAGATGATCTCCCATTTTTACACGGTAAATGTATCACTTGGCCTAGACAACGTAAATAGAATAAACAATCAAAGAAAATGGGACTGCTACAGGAATCAAATCTGCCACTGATAGGGTAGCCACTTCAACATAGCTATGCTCTTACCATCAAGTTGAACAGCCCCAGTAACAGCACCGCTTTCTCACCAAATTCTCATCTTGTATATTCTTGGTCTATTCATCTCTCTCAACGTGACAGTTATGTATTAAGAAATGAACATATGGTCTGACAGAATGATTATAAATAGCATTATATCATATAGAAACTTATTTGAGATTATCTCAAATGAGTTTCTATATAATTCATAATCATTCTATCAGATTTATATGTCCATCTCTTTATATATATATTTTTAAAAAGAAAATGTTACTGTGGATTACTAAATTATATATTCAAAATTTTTTTAATTGTAAGTCACCATTAATAACATAACCCATCAATACCCACCCAGAAACAACCATTTGCGATCATGAGCCAAACGTTCAAGGACTGTACCTCTAATGTTTCTCGCCATTTGTATAATGATTACGTTGTTCCAAATGTGCATCTAATGTTTCTAGTAGTTCCAAATGTGCATCTGTTTGTAACTGTTCCAAATGTGCATCTAATGTTTTTAGTTGTTCCAAATATGCATCTAATTTTTCTAATTGTTCCAAATGTGCATCTAATGTTTTTAGTTGTTCCAAATGTGCATCTAATGTTTTTAGTTGTTCCAAACGTGCATCTGTTTCTAATTGTTCCAAATGTGCATCTAATGTTTCTAACTGTTCATATAGTTTTTCAGTAGAAGAAAGCCAAAAAAAAGAAGCAAAATGACTTAGACTAAAACAATATATGTAGGAAAAGTGTCACAAATCATTTTCACGAAAAGGAATTTAAATAACCCATTCCAGTTATGCAAACGAAAGTCAACTGAACGGTAGCTAAATTGAAGGTAATTATTAATCTGAAGATACCGTTTACACAAATAAAACAACTCAGAAGAGTTCCGGTCTCGGCGTAAAAATGTACCCAGACATAAAATTAAATAGCATATACAAAGACATCTCGCCGGGTGTAGATGGACTTACATGCACGCAAAAGCGTGTAGGAACATCTCTTTTAATGTCCGAGATGAAATCTTCAAATTCAATCTGTTTGGTTGAGCATTCATTTCTATCTTGTGATAATAGAATATCAAGTGATCTACATGGTGAGATGTGTACCATTGGAATCAGCAAAATAATTGAAATGAATCATTGCAACCAACAGTGATGCCAACTGACGTGTACAATTTGTACATGTTAGAATTCAAAAGCAATTTAATAACCCAAATAAGATATTTATTCTAAATTCAGTATGCTACAATCGCTCAAGACAGCGTAGCAAAAGTTCAGATAGAATACTCAAAGTCGGTAGTGAGAACTCAAACGAACATAAAGTTGTATCCTTTAGATTGTTTTTAATTTCCAATTAATTTGTTAAATACAGTTTTTATAACTGGTCTCTGGGTTATAAGTAATTGTAGATATTCTAGAGTATAAGTTACCAGTTAGAATTATTAATAAATTCTATTTTTATGAGTTGGATTCTTAATCCTACACTTGATTTATTTAAGTATCTCCTTGAGAAATGTACTCTTTTCCTCAATATAATCTATTTCCATTTCAGACGAAGGATCAGAAAAAGCTTACACTATCTATGGAAGCAAGGATTATTATTATTATTATTGGTTGTAAATAAAGCAAAGAATCATACTATGTTGGAAAGCTTTCGGTAGAGCAAACTCGATTTTTAAGAACAAGAAAATCCCATTAGTCCTTAAAAGAAGGGTATACAACCAATGTATCCTACCAGTAGTTACCTACGGAGCTGGAATATGGAACCTAACCGAAAGATTGCCCCTCAAACTGACAACAATTCAAGCTGCACAAGAGTGAATCGTACAACAGCACAGAATATTAGAGGAAAGACAGGAGTCTGAGACATCATAGAATCTGTTAGAAAACTCAAATGGCAATGGGCTGGAAATGCTGCATGAATGGTAGACAACAGCTCAATATCAAAACTCACAATGGGGATCCCCAGAGATCAAGTGTGAGGCTGTGGACGACAGAAAGTAAGATGGTGTGACGAGCTAGATAAATTTGGAGAGTATTGGTTCCGCGATGCCCATGGCAGCGAGGTTTGCTGAATCTTGGGGAAGGTCTATGTCCAACGATGGATACTATCAGACTGATAAAAAAATTTCCTTGCCTTATTGAGAGAGTGGCTTAACTATGATGGCACAACTAGGTGTAAAATGAAGATATATTTCATTAAATTTTATTTGATTTATGTATCGTTATTAATTTTTATGACAACTTTTTACCCAGCTTAACTTTAAGTTCATTTCATTCTTTGAACAGCTTGAATATAGTTAGCAAAACTCATCCATCTTGATTTAAGCAAGGAAGATTTTTTTAAAAAAATGTTATAACAAACGTAAAATTCCTATTTATGTCTTCTGTACATAGAGACGTTACCTACCCATGTGGGAGCGGATGAAAGTCTGCGGAAAAGAATTATCGTAACTCTTATTCAGGATGGTTGAAAAAATGGAAAAAAAATGAAAAATTAAAAATAGGTAAATAGTAGTCATAGAAATTAGCAGTAATGATTTATAAAATGTCATCGAATTAAATTAATTGAAAAGTGTTTTTAATTGACCCAACTTGTGAAGAATTTTTTCGATCTAAAGGCAATAAAAAAGTATGAATGTACAATAAACGTTTGGACACCAGCGTCAGGCAATCGTTCGTCAGCTGTGTGCTAATGTTCATATGACATTTAATTGTTTGCAGAACGTTTGCGATCAAACGGTAGTTGTTTTTGCCTCAATGTTTGTTTACTGATTGGCTGCCGTTCACGAACACTTTCATGCAAACGTTATAGGAATGTTTAAAGAAAACGTCTCTTCTGGGTGGGTTAAATACTATAAATAAATACTATAATTGCTGGACTTTGAAATCTTTCTTGAAAATGAGAGACAACGGTCGAGAGGGCTCAGTGAACAATTTTTCAAACTATGGACACTTCCTTCATTCTTGTGACACACGCTTATTTGCAAACAAAAAAAAATATCAAAAAAGTGAACTTGACAAAAAATATCCATCTTGTTCAATAAAACTGGAAAAATCAAATTTGAGTTGACTACACACGGTAATCAGTGCTTGACAGTAATATGACCCCTGAATGGAGTGAATAAATCATACTTAATTAGATAATTAAAAAAGAATACAATCGTTAAAATTCATTACTCGTACTGCTATGGTATGATAGATGAGCCAACTGACTAGTAGTAATTTAGATGTACTTTTTATTCCAAACATCATATCATCATTATTGGTTGTGATATAGATATTCCAGTGAATACTTGGGAGAGTGGTAGACCTGGTGTATTATAGTGCAGATGCAGCACTACCCTGGGTACTTACTGGTAGGTTAGGTATAAACTTACCGTATCTCCATATTGTAAGAATAAAAGAAAAAAAAAATACCAACCATAAATGTGTAAGAGGATTTACATATCACCAAGCCACCCGCAAAACATCTTGGTAAGGCAGGTGAATGTGCTGAGAATCGAATTTTATGCTCATTCTCAAAATAGGGATGTGTCCTTGGGTTCAGAGCATCCACAATGTCGGTAAATATGGAAATGATTTCATACAACAGGCACTGCTATTGTTTCTTATTTTGCCAGCAATCACCGTTTGTTTTGTGGAAAAATGGATTATCTCTCATCAATCTATGATAAATTATTTTTCGGCCAACAGATGGATTACTAGGACTGCTGGACTGGTACAGCGTTACCCACAGAGCAGCTGCTCCCACTGGCATTTCTTGAGCAAGTTTCTTTAAATAGCATATTGGAAGGATTTGGGGCATTTAATAACATTATAGGTCCTTCTTGAGATTTTACAGATAGCAGACGCCTCTCTCACCAATTCAGTACTTATTGCTTTCATAAGATACTGGATTAGATTCATGTCTAGCAAAGGGACTGCAACCCAGGGACTTGTCTTTCATTTTCATATACTTGCATGTGTGTGTATACAAAAATATCTCGAATAGTGGGGTTTCGATTAGCGTGGGTTTTGATGTAGTACAGTTACAGTAGTGCAGTACTAATTAATGTAGCTTAGTATAATTTTTAAAGGCAATCATTAAATTATGATAAAATCTTGAACAGTACAAAAAAGTTTTGAATGAATTAACTGTATTAATCAAAGTATATATGTATATCTCAACATTTTTTTCTCATTTTTTGAAACTATAGGAAAAAAAAGTCACTATGTTGGCTAGGGGAAAAAGTCATGATTCAATTTATTAAATTTGGATTGATATAATGAGTAATAAAGCAAGAAATGTCAAGAGAATGCAGTTTAGTTAATCAAAAAATAAAGGAAATGAAACGTCTGAGCTGATAATACCAATATAAGTATGACAACCCTTCTTTATTTATCCATCTGTTTTTGAAGTGTATTAGTCAGGATTTTGTTGATATTTGATGAAAATAGATCACTTTGTTTACAATTGAAGCAATACTTTGAATAGTGTGGGTTTTGAGTACGCTTAAGGTATCGCTGTACAAATCAATGAAAGTATATACGAGATGAAAGCAAAAACACAGTAAATTATAATGAGACCTTGAATAGTGCGGTTTAGATTAATGCGAGTTTTGATGTACAACAAATGAGGTATTAATGTATAAATTAATGTAACTAAGTATAAGCTGGAAGGAAAAACAAAGCATTAAATTATGATAAGACCTTAAAGAGTACAGAAAATTCTGGAAAGAATCGACCGTACTAATTCAGGTATACCTGTAAAGAATTCTCACCTTTGGTTGGTCAAGCCAGACGTCTGATATGAAAACAAACATGGCGTCTTGATTCTCAGACTCCAGGTGTCGCAGACTTGCAGAGGATTTGGCAGATGTTGCCAATGGACCACCAAAAAAATTTATGTTTCCAAAATACGATCTGAAAATGATTAGAGGAAAACAATAGAAAAAAAACTATTTAATGAGAAATCTTGAATCACTGACCCCACCAAACATTGTGTTGGGGCAGATCAATTAAAAAGTTGGGAAAAGGGGTGATCAATGAATAAGTTACTTATCTTGCCTTTTGTTGGGCTGTAATCACTAAAAGAGGTCTGGATTTTCGAAAACAAGCAAGTGAAAATAGTGACCAATTAAGCATAAACTTACATTGCTCATTGAACCCCCAATTAAAAACTCATTCTGGAGGGAATTTTCCAAAAACAAAATTTTTTTCTCTACCCATTGAGAGGAACGTGTGTGCAAAATTTCAAGTTTCTACTATGAATGATAAGGGCTTGGCTAAGTCCAGATAGATACATATAAATGTCGGAACAGATGAGCAACAGTGATTAAACCAGTCAGTTGTGGGTAGCGGAGAATAATACTAGAAACGCTATGCAGAATATTAAAAACCACAAGGAAACCGTTGCTAATAATAAAAAAAAGAGACAGTTGGAATTTTTCCAAGACATAATAAGGGAGGCAGGCTTGGAGAATTTAACGCTCACTGTTTGCATAGGAGGCAAAAGGAGCTGAGGTAGGCAGCGGGTAACCTACTTGAAAGGTTTGAGCAGATGGAAGACAGAAAGAATATCAGAAAGCATAGATGAAGGGGAGTTGCTAGGAGTGACAAAGGGGAAGGAAGCTGAGGAGAGCCATGACACAGAAGGCGAAAGGAGCAAAGGTAGGAAGCGGGTAACCTACTTGAAAGGTTTGAGCAGATGGATGGCGGAAGGAATACCGGTTGCTGAGAGCGATATGGGGAAAAGGAGCGGTGAAGAGCTATAATCTCCCACATCCTTGAGGGACATATAGCACATTATTGCTTTTAAATATTTTTGGGATAATCTTTGCTTTGACATACATAAACCTTAAGCATTGTCTAACCAGCATAGACAGAAGTCATACAAAGGCTCCACAAAGTGTAAATTCTCTATCAAAAAGTATCACCAAACAACATATTCATTAGGTATTAAGACAATAATGAAATTAAACACAGGTCTTCATTAGAATAATATATCTATGAATGGTGTTGACAACGATTATTTTTATGCTAGAGTGAATGCTACAAAGCTTTAAATAAAAGAAATAGTCCCAAAATGCCCCAAATGGCCAAAACGCACCAAAAAGATGCAAAAAATTGCCAGGGTTGCCAAAATCACCAGAAAGCCAGAACTGATTTAGCAATTTTAGCACTGACAAAACAAGAAAAGTGCTGAATTGGCAACACTGACAATGAACTGGTCAATTTTGCACGTCATACGCTCTGTTTTGACCTTACATTGAAGAGTAGATGGTGTGAAATCAGATTATGACATTCTTTTTTTAAAAGAGCAATCGTGAATGCTGCCTGACAAAAAAAACTAAGTGACCAATTTAGAATAAAATTACAGTGTAAATCAGCCCCCTAAACAAAATCCAACAATGAACAAAACAAACAATAACCCCAAAACAAAACAAAACAAAAAAAAGAATTCTGTGCATGTGTGTGTGTGTGTGTGAAAGAACGTTTTTTTTTCTAGACATATTAAGGAGGTACATTCTCTGACTAATCGTAAAGGACTTGTAACCACACCCCATCAGATTTTAATGAAAAGTGGCATGTCAAGTGAGTTCTTGCACAAGCCACCAAAAATTGTTATCCGTTTCCCCTGAATTCCGTTAGGGGGTGGTGGCTATGACCCTGTCAAGTTACGACATTTTGCTGAACTACCCTATATTTACAAGTTCATAATTCTGATCTCATTTAAGATAGAGCCGTGGGCTTTGCACCATTAGATAGAGGACACTCAGCACTAAAATAGTACTTAAACGCAGTATGTCCTAGAATGTCCCGAAAAAAAAAAAAAAAAATTTAAATGGGTGTAGTCGTTGCCAATCACGATTGAAAAAACTTCTTGTGAACTGCCTCCAGGTAACCACTATCATGTGTAATTATTAGAGTTTTGTATTTTTTTCGCTCCTCATGGGTGAACTAGCAGGTTTAACATCACCTATTTTATTTTCCAAATTTTCCAGCTCAACCCCTCTAAAAAAATGTAATTGAAGGGTTCAAACCTTTATCAATCTAATAAGAATGTTTTCCTTTGTTTTATTCAAAATATACAGGGTCAGTGACATATCAACTATGGAACGATGGGAGATCATTTTGAATAAGTTTCTATGAAATAAAATGCATTTATAATCATTCTGCAGGATCACATTCACACGTCCATTTCTTAAAATCACGTTGAAAGAAGCGAATGAGAATTTAGGTTGAACGAAGTTATTTGGCCTTTGTATTACTGGCGGCTGTTTAGCTCAATGGTAAGAGCATCGCTACATTGAAGCAGCTACCCTATTGGTAGCAGTTCCAATTCCTGCAGTAGCCCCAGTTTCTTTAATTGTGTATTTTATTTACGTTGTCTAGGGTGAGTAATTCATTAATTGCATAATAACGGAAGATCATTTCAAATAAAATCATAATAAAAGCAAGCCATATGTACCAGTTGCGGTGTTAGATCTGACTGCGGCATTCTGCAAATTATTGAATTTGTGCCCTCTACTGAAGTGAAAAGTTTAAATAGTAAGTCAAATTGCACCCCCAGATCTCCGTCGCCCCCATCAGATGTGGAGTCTATGGGCCCCACACACCTACTCTGCACAACCTTCAAAAACAAGAAGACCCCATTAGTCCTAAAAAAGAAGGGTGTATAACCAATGCATCCTCCAAATAGTCACTTATGGAGCTAAAACATGGAACCTAACCAAGAGACAGATCGGCAAATTGAGAACCATGCAACATGCACATGAAAGAATTATGCTGGGCCTCACATGAAGAGACCAAAAGACAGCACAGTACATCCGGAAGAAGACAGGAGTCAGGGACATCATAGAATCCATTAAAAATCTCAGATGGCAGTGGGCTGGCCAAGTTGCAAGAATGGCAGACAACTGATGGACATTGTGACTCACAACATGGATCCCCCGAGATCATATGTGCAACTGAGGCTGGTAGAGTATTAGATGGAGAGACGAGCTAGACGAATTCAAAAAGTATTGGCTCCGTGATGCCCACAATAGAGAAGTATGGCGAATTCTAGGAAAAGTCTATGTCCAACGACAGACGTTAAAAGACTGATGATGATGATGATGATGAGGTATTCAATATACCGTTAACAACGTAATAATTATGTATTTTCAGATCTTTGATTGAAGAAAGCAATGTTTTTTGCTCCATTTCTAGTATATAAAAAGATTATTACAACAGGCTTAAGGATACACTGTGGAATCATTTATAACACAGTTTGAGCACGGACCCCAATTTTCAAAACGTTAATTTTGTCTCGCAAAATAATAGCCAAATGCAACAATAGAAAGACTCAAAGAAATGTTGTTATGTGCTGGTTACACAAACTCTAAAAAGGAAATAATTAGATAGAAACCTTTCAGCAGTCAATGAACAAAACTAATCGCCCATCTGTCCGCTAAAGAGATTATCAATGTATTGTCAAACTACTCAAGGTGATTTTATTTTTCTGTGTAATAACAATGACCCCATCACCTGTAATGCAGAGGAGAGAAAAAAGATGAAGAGAGATAAATGTATTTTTAGTGATATCAATGAATAATATTAATATTTCTTGAATAATTTTGTTAATAAATCCAATGGCTTCTCCCTAATAAAATTGTGGGATTGTTTTAATTATTGTTCAGAACAATTTTTCTTCTCCCCATTTTTGTTACTTTGTCTTCTTTGTCATTTTTCTCAATGATTTTTTCTCTCGCTCTTTCTTCCTTCCTTTCTTTTCACTCTAACAAATCTTTTGGGGTAAAGCGGGTCTTGTTAGAATGCATACTCACTTACAAAGCAGTAGAAAATTATGGACCCAACATTCGTGTCACTATGGGTCTACAGTGTACTTCCTGGAAAACTAATACCGAGGGTACAAGTCGACTCTTGAGTCCCTTTGCAGTCTAAAGCAATTTTTTCATCGATTCTCTCAGTATATCAAGGTATACCAAAAACATGTTTGGCATTTTGGGGACCTGTTTACCATATTTGGACATGGATGACTTGTAGCTTCTATTGGTCAAAAATTATATGACAACATTGGATATGGTCATGTTATATATCATCAGAAAGGTATCCAGGAGCTAGTCAATTTTACTAAAGAACCAAAAGACTCAACAGAAATTGAGTTATATTTTTATACATATTTTCCTGACACTTATTTCACCTTTGAGCCACACAAGAACAAAATCATGAAAAAGTATTTGGGGAGTCAGAAGGGCCATCCATGCACCCCCGGGACCCTTTATCATAGAGACTTTCAGATAGGTACAAGTCTGTAGTTTAGGGTTTAATTATTCAAAATAATTAGGGATGAACTATGATTTTGGTGGTTATTTTTAAGGGGTACTGTGTTCTCAAAAATTGAAGAATTGAAGATAATGAGTATTCAGAAATGACAAACTAATAACCGTATTAATAGCATTCATGTTAGAAGTTTGAAATTAAAAAAAAATTTTTTTTAATTTTTTACAAATTTTGGTAAGACAAGGGTCATGTGAAGGCAAAAATAGGCAAAAATGTCAAAAAATAGAAAAACTTGAAGAATGCAAAATTACCTAGCTTCACGTTTTGGGTGTGGCTTTTCATGCACAACAGATATAAATTGTCTATGAGTAACACACATATTTGAAATTTGCTTGGAAAATGCAAAGTACCTAGCTTAAAATTTTTGGCTATAATGTTTTACTCTCAACAGATATAAGTTTATAAGATATACTGTTATCAATCTGATAAAACTTCCTTTCTAACAGTATATGTATGTATATACATACATCATGAAGTAAATCCACTAATCATCAACTATGAGGTACACTTATATTTGAAATTTCCTTGAAAAATGCTAAATACCAAGGTTCACATTTTTAGCTGTAACTTTTCATGACCAGCAGATACAAATTGACATAATACACAAGTGGGAAGCTGATAAAATTCATTTTCAAATGATTATATACATACTACCATCATAATTTGAATGCACAATCCATAAACTTTGGACAATAAAGTATACTTGAATCCTCCTGATAAAAGGCTAAATACCTAATTTCATGTTTTTGTATGTAACTTTCCCACCCAATAGATACAAATTTATAAGATACACTGTCGCGAGGCTGATGGAATTCCTTTTTTAAATATATATATATATATATATATATATATATATATATATATATATATATATATATATATATATATATATATATATATATATATATATATCCATCATGAATTGAATCAATAATCCATAGATTGTCAAACACGAGGACACATACTCGAAATTTCTTTGAAAAATGCAAATTATCTAGCTTCATATTTTTTACTGCATCTTTTCATGCCCAAGACATACAAATTGACAAGATACACTGTTGGAAAGATGCTGAAATTTCCTTTCTAATGATCTATATATGGATATGCATCCATCATGAAATATATCAACAATTCATAGATAGTTAACCATGAAGTATATATATATATACATATATATATATATATACATATACTTGAAATTTTTCGGAAAAATGTTAAATACCTAATTCTATGTTTACCTTTTCATACCCAAAAGAAAAAAATTGACATAACACTCTGTTGGAAAGCTGATGGAATTCTCTTAATAAAATATATATGTATACATCTCCAAATCAACAGTCCATAAATTTGGGACTGTAAAGTACTTCTATATTTGAAATTTCCTAGAAAAATGCAAAATAGGTTCTTGACTGTAACTTTTCAAGGCCAACAGATTCAATTTGACAGGACACACTGTTCCAAAGCAAATAAAATCCTTTCCTTCTCAAATATATGTATGTACATATCTCTATCAATAATTATATCCACAATCTATAGATTGTCGACTATTTTAAAATCATATCATAGAATGAACTAAAATGATTCTAATTTTATTTTTGTTAAATTTAGACTCCTATTTCTTCTGTAAGAAATGATCAGTTCATTAATACTTTTCCAATGATATACAACATGACTATGTTTGGTGTTATGAAAATGTATAGTTTACGGAAGACTGAAGCTGATTTTAATTGATGCCCAAATATGGAAACTGAGGTTTAAAAAAAGCCAAACATGTTTTTCATATAGTTCAGTACACTAAGAGAATCAATAAAAAAAATTGCTTTAGACAGATCATACACTCAGGAGTCAAATACTGGGGAATTATGCCCTCACTATAAAAACTAAAGCTGATATTCAGTAGACTTTGGACTTTGAAAGTAAATATATTTGCTCATATAGCTATACAAAATTGAAACTGAAAGTACCTGAGGCCTGAAAAATGCAACTCAAGCTGTTCAAGTATAACCCCCAGCAATGATAATAATCTAGGATTTCAAGATGAACCAATGTATGTTGACACTGAAGATATTAATGCAAACCTTGAAATATCGAATTTATCATAGAAAAAAATCTAGACGTAGCTACTCTTAAATTTGTCAAACCAGATGATTTTTTTATGATAGGCAATCTACTTGAATTCAATTTTGTGTCAATAAAGGATTCCCATTGTCTCATTGTATTAGAAAAATGTTTTATTAAAGATCAAGGTTTATCAAAGAGTTATTTTTAGCTCCATATTAGATGAATGAGTTACTGAAACATTAACCTAGCTTATACCCTGTAACTATAATGAAAATATTAGTACACATTACCATGGCGGTCTTTGGAGTGAACAATCTTTTTTGTATTGTGAATTCTATACATTTTAAAAGAAATAAAGGAAAACCGAATCAAGTTGATGAAGAATTAATTAAAGTCATTTAATAACATTATATAAATTAGGAAAACTTAAAAATTACCAATGAGGAGCAAAAAATTGTAATAGTTACATATAATAGTGGGTACCTAAGGGCAGTTTATGAGGAAAAAAATGTCCTCTCAATTGTGATTGGCCATGCCCCCCACCATACATTTTAAAATTATGATAACCTTTTTAGGGGTATCCTTGGACAAGCTGTGAAGTATTGTTGTAGAGCTAGATGTTGTTCTCTATCCAATAGTGCAAATTCAAGAGTTCTATCTTGAATTAGGTCAGAATTATGAACTTTTAAATATAGTTCACTAAAATTTCAAAATTTGGTCAACAAATTGGAATTTTGAAAAGCAGACTTCATCCTCGGAGGTTTGAGTAAAAACTTTTTTTTAAGAAATGAATTATCAGAGAATGAACCTAGAGCAAATGGATAGATAGCCAGCCAGGCAGAACCACTTAGAAATTGAAGAAATCTATGTTGACAGTTTCTAAAAGTTCGAGATAATGGATTATCTATATTTCTATTACAAACTGTTGCCGAAAATGTCAATATAGGTTTCTTCAAGTTGGTCAAGCTGGTAGGCTGGTTATCTATGCATGTATCATATGTTTAGGCCACACCAACAGAGCTACAGGGCTGAAAATTGAATTTAATAAGGCAAGTGTGAATGCTGCTGGACACAAACAAAAGGGACAAATTTAGTATAAACCTAAATTGTAAATTGAAGCCCAACTAAAAACTCATTGGGGGGGGGGGTCAACATCCTCCCCCCCCAACAAAAGATTGAAGAAACCTGTGTTTTGGTTTTGGTGACAGTAAAATTTAATTGTTGAAATCATTTCATGAGGTCTGGCAAATGCCAGGTCCCCAATCTAAAGAGATGCAAATATATCGTCAAGACGGAAACTCAGATTTGCAGACTCTTAGATAATTAATGCCCTAGTTCGACATCCAAAAAGTGCTAGAAAATATCTAAAAAAATCAAAAAGTAGCAAAGCTGAAAAAAAAATGGACAAGAAATGACCAAAATGTTCTATATTGATTTAGCAATCTTTTATTTTTATTCATCAAAGACGGAGTTCAGTCTGAAGATGGAGGTTTAACACCAAGGTGTCATCATCATCAGTCTTTTAACGTCCGTCATTGGACATAGACCTTCCCCAGGATTCGCCTCATTTCTCTATCATAGGCATCGTGGAGCCAGTATTTCCTGAATCTGTCAAGTTCATCTCTCCATCTTGTGTTCTGTCAGTCTCGATTTCTTATGTGATCTCTGGGGATCTATGTTGTGAGACGTGATGTCACCAAGGTATATTTAATTCTTTTTTGCCAACCCAACCACCATTGGCATTTCGAATGTGTGTCTTGCAGGGTCAACCATTTACGCTGGTATCTTACTAATATAATGAACAGGGTGATAATTTTTCTATTTCTTCATCTGAAACATTGGACTCTTTCACTCGAATGCAAGTTTTGTTGATGAAAATATATCCAACACACCATTGGAAACAACCGACTCATTCACTGAAATCAGTTCAGTGGTTACACAAATGGCTTCAAATGCAAGAATGCCTCACCTGAATATTCAAAACGATCTGAAAAAATCCCCAAATACCACCCCAGGCAGATGTACCCAATACCGAGGACCTAAATACTAAATACTTTGAGTATTGGAAATCTTTATAAAACACAGCGCCTGAAATGTGTGTGAGAATTAGCAGACAAAAGTGCCAAGACTGAAACTCAAAGTTGGCAACTCAAAAAATATTTTTGCACTAGTTTGACCATCAAAGAGTGCTAAAAGTACTTGAATAGAAAATAGCCCCCTAGCGTCAAAAAGATACTAAAAATGGTGCAAATATATGAGCACTTATGTACTAATTTAGAGAGTTTTGTACTACCAAATTTTCATTTGTCAAAGATGGAATTCCATTTGAAAATGAAGATTTAATATCCATGTATATATTTTTGATAAAACGAGATTAGTGAGTGTTCAAAAACAAATACTTTTCTTTGACTGACTGTAAAATGTTTGCAGATTGTTGTTGGCTAAAATTTTTAAAAAATTAAAAAAATGGATAATCTCAATGAGGCAAATTCAGAAAAGAGTTCATGTTCTTACAGAAGATCTACGAGCAAAAACAACTCAAGGCAGGGGTGTCAAACATGTGGCCCGTCTCTCATCTTACATGTGACACCTGATACATTTAATGTTTCACTCATATTTGTGCTTTACAATGCATTATTTAAAAAATTAATATGAATTTCAAAAAAAAAAAAAATTGAAAAATTAATTAATTTTTTAAAAAAATTTAAAAAACTGAAAATTAAAAAAGAATCCAAGCAAAATATTAGAAACGAATAAATCTATTTCTACGTAATAGGATAAATAAATTTTTCATATCAAATTTTCTCCAGATCTTCTTCAATTTCGGATATAAATGTTATAAAAATCTATTAACCCGTCATATGATTTCAAGAAGTTTTGTTCACTGTACAGAAGGTGTCCATTTTTCAGAAAGTTCATGGATTTAACCATTGTCATAAAAAAGTTAATACAAATTGAAGGAATCTAATATTTAGTCATATTAGTACGACTATTGATGATTTTTCAAAGAAAAATTTGCAGTTCCTGATTAGGTGGACGATGATGAAAATAACAACTTTTGGGTCTGCCAGCCACTAGAATAATATTGTAAATAGTACTATAATAGGGAGGGCCCTGTGGTTATACTATCTGGCCTGCATATTGTGTACTTAGTTTAGATTTGGCCTGCCGTAATAAATGAGTTTGATTCTCGTTTTAAGTGTACAAAATATCCCAATAAAGGAATTGGATGATGAAGATTTTCTGCAGAAATATCTTTTCATAGAAATTCAAATATATTAGTGAATTTGCTCATGAAGATTAATTAGTTGAATATATACACCAACGCTAAATAGCTGGTCAGCCGATGTCCTTTAAGTCCACCCGCATGAAGCAATAGAGCTTATTGTTTCCAATGAACTAAATACAACTTGAAGGTCACTGACACAAAGGGATTTGGCCATGACATGAATGGGTCTAGGGACAAACAATTGCCCTTTGCTTGCCTTCCTTCCGCACTCTTCTGCTTAATTTTGTATCTCTCTCTCTCTCTCTTTCTTTCTTTCCTCTCTCTCCTGAATCCTTCTCTTTCTCCCTTCCTCATTTGGATTACCCTCTCTTTCTTTTCTCTCTCCTGATTCCTTCTCTCTTCCCTGATTCTTTTTCATTTTTTCACTTACATTTGTATCTCTCTATCTCTCTCTCCTGATACTTTCTCTTTCTTCCTCTCTCAATTGGATTACACTCTTTTTCCTTTCTCTCTCCTAATTCCTTCTCTTTCTTCCATTCCCTTTGGCTTAATTTTGTATCTCTCCCTCTTTCCTCTCTCTTTTGACTCCCCTCTCCCTCCCGGATCCTTCTCTTTCCTCTCCCTTCCGAATCCCTCACTTTCCTCTCCCTCACGAATCCTTCTTTCTTCCTCTCTCCTGATTCTTTTTCTTTCTTTTACTTACTTTTGTATCCCTCTCTCTCGATTCCTTCTATTTCTTCCTCCCTCAATCTGATCCCCCTCCTGATTCCTTCTCTATTCCTTTCTCTTCTGCTCACTTTTGTATCTCTCTCTCCTCTTTCTCTCCTGAATCCTTCTCTTTGTTTCTCTCTCTCCTGATTCTTTTCCTTTCTTTCACTTACTTTTGTATCTCTCTCTTTCCTGATTCCTTTTCATTCTTCCTCCTTCAATCTGATTACTCACTCTTTCTTTTCTCTCTCCTGATTCCTTCTCTCTTCCTTTCTTTTCTGCTCACTTTTGTATCTCTCTCATTCTCCCGATTCCTTCTCTTTCTTCATCTCTCCATTTGATTACTCTTTCTCTTTCACCCGTTTCCTTCTCTATCGTCCTCTCCCCATTCAAAGATCCCTTTCAAATCAGTCTCACTCTTATTCCTCTTTCCTTCTTTCTCTTCTATCTCCCTAATCTCTCTTGCTTTTACTCTTTTTCTATCCTAACTTTCCATCCTTTGTTAAAAGCTTCCTCTATAATCACTCTCATTACCCCTCTCTTTCATTCTCTTGATTTCCTCTTCATCGGTAATCCCTGGACTAGTGCAGTTTCTTGAACGACCACTTTGAATAGCTAAAAGTGGCTAGATTTAAGAAAAGGGAGGTAATTAGGACACAACATTTTTAACAACAAAATAATTTGAAAAAAATGTTTTATTTTCTGTATTTAGTTAATAATTGATCAATTAATATTATAATTTATAGTATACATACATACATACATATATATATATATATATATATATATATATATATATATATATATATATATATAGCAATGCTCTTCCAACTCTGGAATGGAGCACTCTGGTGGATGGGGAATTGTGTGTAAGTAAATATGTAGTTTAATTAGGTCCTACTGACCAACCAGTTCTGTGTAAGGCAGGGGTAGAATGTCTGCCTCTGGGTCTGAAGTGAAGGTTTCGATCCGAACTTGTAGTACTGAATAAGATATAGGATAGTCTACAGCGATATTGAAGAGTTGTAATACAATGAAAGAGCTGTCTGTGGATGACTCAATTATAAATCATTATTTTATATATTTATAAAAACACCCAACTGCACAATGATAAAAAGGGAAACCTAACCAAGCAAATGTTTTGGAATAATATTGTATGGAGAAATGAATTCTGTTGTTAATTAAGCAAGGGAGTTTGACCTTAGCTTAGCCAAGTATATTTGATTTGTTTTCTTTTGTGTGTGTGTATGTTTCCCTTTGGTTGGGTTTCCATATTTTTCATATATATATATATATTATAATCTCTTCATTTCAACTCTTTTATTAGTAGTTGCTGTTCTAAAACAAGTCGAACTGAGTAGAGAAAGTGAATCCATCAGTTTTTGTGAGTGCAACTCGTGCCATCATGTTGTCTCTAGTTTTTGGTGGGGTCATTCTTATGATAAATGGAAATAAAATCAATTTGGTTATCTGAAGATTGGGAACATAACATGAAACTGAATACATAAACAATTATCCATATATATATATATATATATATATATATATATATATATATATATATATATATATATAAAAGAGGAGGAGTCTAGAGAGAGAGAGAAAAAACGAATACGGAGGGAGAGAGAGAGAGAGAAAACGAATACGGAGGGAGAGAGAGAGAGAGAAAACGAATACGGAGGGAGAGAGAGAGAGAGAGAAAACGAATACGGAGAGAGAGAGAGAGAAAAGGAATATGGAGGGAGAGAGAGAGAAAAGGAATACGGAGGGAGAGAGAGAGAAAAGGAATACGGAGGGAGAGAGAGAGAAAAGGAATACGGAGGGAGAGAGAGAGAAAAGGAATATGGAGGGAGAGAGAGAGAAAAGGAATATGGAGGGAGAGAGAGAGAAAAGGAATATGGAGGGAGAGAGAGAGAAAAGGAATATGGAGGGAGAGAGAGAGAAAAGGAATATGGAGGGAGAGAGAGAGAGAGAAAACGAATACGGAGGGAGAGAGAGAAAACGAATACGGAGAGAGAGAGAGAAAACGAATACGGAGAGAGAGAGAGAGTAAAGGAATACGGAGAGAGAGAGAGAGTAAAGGAATACGGAAAGAGAGAGAGAGAGAGAGTAAAGGAATATGGAAAGAGAGAGAGAGAGAGTAAAGGAATATGGAAAGAGAGAGAGAGAGAGTAAAGGAATACGGAAAGAGAGAGAGAGAGAGTAAAGGAATATGGAAAGAGAGAGAGAGAGAGAAAAGGAATATGGAAAGAGAGAGAGAGAGAGAAAAGGAATACGAAGGGAGAGAGAGAGTAAAGGAATACTGAAAGAGAGAGAGAGAGAAAAGGAATACGAAGGGATAGAGAGAGAGAGAGAGAAAAGGAATACGAAGGGATAGAGAAAGAGAAAAGGGATATGAAGGGATAGAGAAAGAGAGAAAAGGAATACGAAGGGAGAGAAAGATCCCCAGAGATCACATGCGAAACTGAGGCCGACAAAATACAAGATGGAGAGATGGAGAGATGAACAGGACAAATTCAGAAAATACAAGCTCCGTGACGCCCATGATAGAGAAATATGGCAGATTTTTAGGAAGTTAAAAGACTGATAATGATGATATCTCATCAATAGATTGTATGTTTATAGGTTTCAGAGCTTTTGTATGAGTTTTGGTTGAGTATACAGTTACCTGGATATGGAATGCCAAATTTCAAGCATATTTTGTATATATCTAGCCATTTTTAGCCATTCAAGATAGCCGGTTCACATGGACACATAGCGCAGTGGTTACAGCATCAGACAAATTACTGTTAAGTAATCTGATGGTTCTAGGTTCGATCCTAGTGTGAGACAGTATAACAATACTACTAACGCTAAAAGAGGGGAATACGGTCAATATACCCCCGCCGGATAAATAAAGGGTTCGGTTCATTACTTCCCAAAATCTCCCAGATGATACCTGACGAAGGCCGTAGAGTGCAATGGCCGAAACATTGTATGAAAAACAACTAAGATGAGGATGGTCCGAATATCAATAGAAACAAATCTTTTGTGCGCACATTAATTTACTTTGTGCGCTGGCTGCAAAATGTGGGTGTGGACGCACACACACACGCACACGAGGAACTTGGCTCCTCAATCTCTATTTTCCCTAACACTTTCCTTTTCCTTTTTTTGTTTATTTTCTCAACTGCCCACCGCCCTCTTTGTTTTTCAATCTTTTCCTTTCCTACCTTTTCCCCCATCTCATTTATTTTCAGCCATTGTCCAACCTGCACTTGGATCCTGCCCACAACATGAGGGCAATTTGTCTGTGTTTGCAAATACCATTGACAAACATAGGAAAATCAATAACCGACCGAGACGTAAGAAACAACCAAATAGTAATTTATAGATTTCCTTGTCTATAATAGGCTGTGTGTATTTAAAAACACCAGTAATTTACAATGGCTAGTTTGGCACAAGGACATGAGAAACAACCAAAGGGCAATTTATAGATTCTATGTCTTTAATAGGCTGCCTGTATTAAAAACAATTAATCGTAATTTACAACAGCTAGTTTGGCACAAGGACATGAGAAACAACCAAAAGGCAATTTATAGATTCTATATCTTTAATAGGCTGCCTATATTAAAAATAATTAGTGGTTATTTACAAAGGCTAGTTTGGTACAAGGACATAAATAACCAAAGGGCAATTTATAGTTTTTGTGTCTTTAATAGGCTGCCTGTATTAAAAACAATTACTAGTCATCTACAAAGGCTAGTTTGGCACAAGGACATGAGAAATAACCAAAGGGCAATTTATAGATTCCATGTCTTTAATAGGCTGCCTATATTAAGAATAATTAGTGGTTATTTACAAAGGCTAGTTTGGTACAAGGACATAAAAAAAAGGGCAATTTATAGATTCTATATCTATAATAGGCTGTCAATATTTTAAAACAACTACCAGTAATTTACAATGGCTTGTTTATTATTATCTACTTATATGATGGGCAATTTTTTTTTCCACCTGTGTCCGTAACAAATGACTCTTGAACTTGAATGTTACAATTCCTCAGATGAGAGATGTGCTGTATATAACTAGATGAGTATACACACATATGTTCAGAAATAGCTTGGCGACTGAACCCCCTTCCACTAGTAACTGAACAGGCTATTGTCTATATATAAAGCCATGTGAGACTTCACTAACCGATATACTGAATACTCTTGAAAATTAAACATCTTTTCTTTTTTAATAAAATGGTCCCAAAACAGCAATATCTTTCAAAAATAGCCAATATTTTTGAGTACATGAATATATTATCGTTAGACAATGTATATTAACGATTGGTAATGCTTCGTTCCAACTTAAAAGTTATTATTTCGTATGAAAAGCTATATAGGTAGTATGAATCACATATTGTGTAATATCCATTTCAAGTTATTTTTTTCAGGTAGATTGGTCATCACTGATGGGAATTTCACTTTTATAACCTTGAAACTACTATCAAGGTGTTGAAGATGGAAGATGGAATTTTCTACTAGTTTATCAAAAAACGATCGGATGTCATAGAAATGATAATCAAGGTACAAACTTTCTATTTTCTTGTTAGCAATAATTACAGCCAATGAGAATGTCAGAAAATAACCCATACAGATAGCTACCTGGCAGCACCGCTTCTCCTTTTTTTAACCCCCTATCTGCTTGCCAGAGGGTTAAGATCCCTAACTCTGGCTGGGCTTCTACAGGCAATATGTAAACGCCTTCTTGAAGGGTAGTGCAAAGCTCTCAACTATCCTGGGCAATACTTAAAACTCAACCCCTTTATCAACCACATTGGTGATAGCTGACCAATTGCTATAAACAGTGAAGCCATAAGAAGGGGATATCTCTCATGACAACGTTATGGCAAGATAACGGATTTGGCTAATCTTGGAATGTTGATTTTTCGCAGATTAATTTTCAACCCTGTCTTATAAGAACGGTCAACTCATATAAAAAAATATGCCATAGTTGATACTTAGATCGTGTTGAGATCATATTAGATCCAGATCACTCTCAGGTATCAGGTCAAAAATAAATTCTACAACTCATCATTTCTGGAGTCTACTAATCAATATTTTAAATTATACCAACTCACCAACCATACAATAGGATGTGAGTTCAATTCTTGCTATAAGCTACTTACTTTAATGATTGATAGGCATCCATCTCAGATGTTGTGATAAGAAGAACAGGTCTGGATAGTCAATCAATAAAAACCATCACATGACCAATGTCTTTTGGCAGCGGACCATATTGGGGGTGATCAATTAAAAATTTGGAAAAAGGGGTGATCAATGAATAAGTTACTTCTCTTGCCTTTTGTTGGGCAGTGATTACTAAAAAAAGACTGGATTTAAAAGAATAAGAGTGAATACTACCTAATCAATATAGCATAAACTTACATTGTAATTGAACTCAGTCCTCCAGTTCAACTGGTGCAACCTGTACACACAATGCCAGCATGACCAGCTTAAAAACTGAAGCAACCTGTGTTAACAGTATTGGATAAAAATTTCTCATAAGATGAAGAAAGCCACTGCAATTATTTGTGTATAACATGCAGGCATTAATTATGTGTTACGGAAACTT
This sequence comes from Thysanoteuthis rhombus, assembly GCA_963457665.1. Lineage (NCBI taxonomy): Eukaryota > Metazoa > Mollusca > Cephalopoda > Oegopsida > Thysanoteuthidae > Thysanoteuthis > Thysanoteuthis major. The sequence continues at coordinate 9,013,485 of OY735242.1, forward strand.
GGAAAAAAACATCTCTTGTGTACAATATGCACTGGCTTTTCAGAATAAGTAGCTACTAAATTTAACGTTTAATCAATTTTTTTTTTTACACAGTTCATATTAAGTGAAAATAAGATTTTGAATCATGTTTTAAAAATGCGCAATAGTGAAGCAGACAAGAATGAACTTGAAATCAAAGTGAATAAAACATTTTTAACAACTCTATTGTTTGGTTAGTGATTTAAACTCTTTGTTACACATTAGTTAGCTTGGACAATAGATATAATTCATTTTCAATCATACCAGCTCAAATACGGCCACATACTTCACCAGGAAAAAAGGGGTAACATTTGGTTCTTGTCCCTAATATGCACTCCTGGTTTTCAGACTTAAAAACCTGGAAATGGGTGCAAATTATACACAATTGATTATGGTAGTTTGAAATTAATATCTTTTTACCAATCAGTTGTAATAAATGTAATGATTTTTCAGTTTATTTAGAAACTCAAATATATACTTGATCATTGATATACTCTTCCGCCCTTTCGATAACATTATTCCATCTAACAAGTTATTTTCAATATCAGATTAGCGAAATTCCTTTGATTTTGACTTGAAATAAAGGGCCAACTGATTTTTAACCTTTCCTCTTGAAGTGAGTCTTTGTCCATCAAAATGGTCTTGCAAAACTCCTAAACAAATGATTGAGTTAGAGCAAGGTCAGGAGAGTACGGTAGATGAATCACTTTTTCCAGTCAAAAGACTATGATGGCTTTGATCAATCAAGCTAGATGAGGACGTGAATTGTATGATGAAAAATTGCTATGGACAGGTAATGCGGGAAACTTTTTCCAGCTTCTTCAAGTTGCGATGATTAAGATTGAATTGCTCGCAAAATTCCCTGACTGTAACGGTAGCCAAGGATGGCATTCAAACTACCTTGTTCAAACACTATCGGTAAAAAAAAACAAAAGACAAACTGTACTTTTGGCAAAGTTTAACTAGTCAGCTTTCAAAAATGTATCAGAAGATTTGAACTAACATTTGTGTACATTCAAGTACAATGCGATCTCAAATCTTATCTTTGGAGCTAAAAAAAAATCAGTAATATATATATATATATATATATATTTTTTATACTCGAGTATAATGTTACCCACCATTTTTAACTCTGATTTTTGTTAAATTGATAATTGTACATAAGTAGATACAGCAATTTTTAGATTAAAAAAAGATTTTTAGAATTTTAATAAAATTAACCAGAAAGATATGTGAAACATAAGAATATTAAGTGTCAGACTATAATTCATTTAACCGATTATTTATTTACAAAATTATAATTTATTAGATTATTTATTTATACGCTGCAATAAACCATCACAATATAAAAAATAAATGTAGCATTTCATGTGGAATAAACAGGAAAGCTGATCGCAAAGACAAACATACGTAGTATTGCAGTTGTTGCAAAAACAGAAAATCAGGGTCACATTATACTCGAGTGTAAATAAAAATGATAACATCATATAATATTGAGTCACCATAGCCTCACAAATGTCCTGCCCGAGAAACCAGTGTAGTGGGCTAGAGATTCTTCTTCTTTTGAGTGTCCGAGTCTGAGAGTCTGAGAGTGTCTCTGGGCATAATTGGTCACATTTTGGGGGCTACAACCCTGAGTATTTGCATGAGTTCACCACTAGGCACCATTTTAAAATATATTTTTCAGAAAAGCGCTTTTTAGGGTCTCTATGATCATTTTGGACTGAAAAATACCCAAATCTTGTCCGGGTATTTTTTAAAAAGATAATTTAAGATAAAAGATCTATTTGCGTTCTATAGATAACTTTAGATAAAAGATCTATCTTTTTTTTTTAGAGATAATCTTTGATAGAAAATCTAATTACTTAGATAATTTTTACATGATTAATTCTGGTACACACACAGGCTATGGTGATTCATTTATGAAAAGCACAGATATATGACTGATTTTCAGCAATAATAATCATACTTGAAATTCTCATTGTCCTCAAATATATACAGTAAGTATGAAACTAACAAATGTTAGTCTGTATACCAGGGATCGGTCAAAATATCTGACCATTTTTGACAGTAGACCAGTAATAACTTGGCCAAACTTACATTACAACTAATAATTTTGTCAGAAGGGAGAAATAATTTGAGCTTAAAGGCTGGGAACTGAGACGAAAGTTAAAACCTTACCTTGTGGTACTTGCTGGCTCAGGTGGTGGGAATCCAAAGGCTGTAACATGGAATATGCCGTCTTCGTGCCACCCTTCAGCTAACACAAAACAGTTTTCAGTGAAGAGACCTGTGTGGAAACTGTGCTCAGGGTTAAGGAAAATAAGCATAGTCCTAAAAAGAAGGGCATACAACCGATGTATCCTCCCGATAGTCACCTATAGAGCTGAAACATAGAACCTAACCAAAATATTGATCTGAAAACTGAGAAACATGCAACATGCATATCGGAGAATCACGCTCAACCTCACATGGAGAGATCACAAGACAGTACAGTATATTAAAGAAAAGACAGAAGTCCGAGGTATCATAGAAACCAATAAAAAAAAACTCTAATGGCGATGGGCAGGACATGTTACAAGAATGTCAGACAGCTGCTGGACATCATGAGTCACAACATGGATCCCCAGAGATCATATGTGAAACCGAAGCCAACAAAAAACAAGATGGAGAGATGAACTAGACAAATTCAGGAAATACTGGCTCCGCAATGCCCATGATAGAGAATTGTGGCAAATCATAGGGAAGGTGTATGTCCAACGACGGACGTTAAAAGACTGATGATGACGAATGTTGTCAGATGAAATAAACACCAACCTATCTGGGTCTGATGCCGTCCGATGTCTTCTGTACCGTTACGGTGAGATGTGACTGACAGGAAATAAGATGGTATGATGTGTTGGGCAAATTCTGAAAGCACCGGCTCTGCAATGCCCATGATAGAGAGATCTGACAAATCTTGGGGATTGTCTATGTCCAATGACGGATGCAAAAAACGTTGATGATAATAAGTGTTTAAAATGCAGGTGTTGTGGGAAGATTGAGACAGTGGTTAAATTTTATTCTCCTTTATTTTACTTGAGTAATTTACTATAATCTGCTTCTGGGCTTGCTAGGCCCATCAAAACCTCAGAGCCCTGTTAGCTGTACATTTCTGGAACAAGTCCCCAACTTTCTTCATGGTTGCCATTCACAACACTGGATGAGGTGGTTGGACCTTCCTCGGTTTTGAATCATTTTTCTAATTGCTAAACTGGCTGACAACCATGGCTGAAAAGCTGTGTCTGCATGGCTATTTACCAAGAGCTGAGGACCTTGAAGAAGACATCAATATTCATACCTTTTTCTACCCAGAGGGCTTTAGAGCAAAATGGACTCAAATGTCTCAGCTGGAGTTTGAATCTAGTTTATCAATTCCATTCTCTGCGCCATTGAATGTTAAGTCAGCTGCACATCCAAACCCTCAAAAATGGACAATCTGCACCAATCTGGATCTGGACATAATTAAACAGGATGAGGTGCATGGAAATTATTACAATATTCACCTGTCACGAGTTATCTAACATAACTTCAATTTGATTGAAGGTAGGGCTTGTGTGTAGGGTTGGATAGGAGGCGCAGGTGGCACAATGGTGAACAGCATGGAGAATAGAATTAGCGGGAAAGGGACAACTCAATGCAACCCAATTCGATGCAACATTCATCACCCATTTATCAAATGACAATAAAAGAAGGATATTCAATAAAAGAATGAGGAGTAGAAATTACTCTGACAGATAAATTGATTTATTCATAATTATAAGCTATTCCGGAGGGGTCCTTTCTTAAACCCTTAGCCTGCCACAAGATTTCCCGATGCTGTATGCCAGGAAGCAATCCAGTAATTTCGTAAATGAAAACACCAAACTTTACACATAGATGTTTTTCGTGTCACTGGAGAGAGAGAGGAAAGATTGCCAAAAACTATATGATTAACTTTATGTGAATAAACTGTAAAGAACCAGAGATATAACCATCTAAAAACAGCGTTTATGCATAAATCTGCAGTGCAATGGCTTCCAGTTTTCATGTGAGGCAAGTTTTCAAACACAAATATATCACCATTTATAGTTTGCATAAATAATTTTTACATTTAAATTTTTTTCCAGTCTTTCTTCTCTTGGTTGTCACAGGTTCTTTTTGTTATAACATCAATATTCTACAAGGGTTGTACTCTTTTAATTACGAACACATCCTTGGCTTGTTTTCGCATCAAGTCGGCTACATCAAATCCTTCCCTATCCAAATAAACAAACCAAGTTCAAACTTTGCTTCACACTAATGCCCTTGAGAAGAGCATGAATACATCTTTTCTTAGCTCAGTTATAGGTAAATAGGAGGGGATTCTTTAGCTTTAGTTGGCAACCAGTCTAAAGAAAATGGATAACTAATGCCCAAACCCAGAAATGGAGTGTCATTAAGCTAACCAGCAAAATGTCGAGGAGCGTGATAAGCACAGTGTGACACGTTGAGAGCTCTGGTCATTCACTGAATCGCAGTAAAACGAGGAATAGCTTATAATTATGGATAAATTAATTTATCTGTCAGAGTACTAAGATTCTATATGCTTGGTAATTATGAAAGCCTGAAATGTGTTTGTTCATGTATGAATATGATAGATGATAATCCAAATGCACTATCATTGGATGATCAGAGTTGCTTGCAGTGGCTGGACAAATTTTTTACTCGATGAACAAAGTCACCTAGAGTGGTAAAGGTTAAAAAGCATCCATAATGTAATTTCGAGAAAGGATATTGCTTGTGAGAGATCAATCTGTACAGATCCACTAGGGTCCTCTAAAAACCACTTACCCTGTAAGAAAAAAAAAAGAGACAGTAATGAATAGATATAGGCTGGCTCAAAAAGATTGTTTGGTTTCTAAAATAAAAAGAAAATGGAGGCACTTATACAAGACTGGGGTCCAAAGACTAAAACATCTAGCATTATCTTGGTGGAAAATAACACAGTTGCTCAGACTTACCAACTTCCTAAGTACAAGAATTTTGATATTTCTACGAAAAAATCTGGAGATCTTTGGGTGATACTAAAAACGTTAAAATAAGCACAATTCAATTATTCCGTAATTGCCAATTCTTTAATCAAAATATCAATTCTTAAGAGCATGGTTATTGTTGACTGTTGCAGTCTAGGCTTTTTTTTTAAGGTCATCATCCGGTTGCTTTTGTGACACAGGATCTTGTATCTCAGTTGGCGGCAGCCATTCAACATATCTAAACAACATCTAACAAAATAAGCAATGATATTACAGGCAATGTAAAGACGATTGTAAGAATGTTCTAAGCAAAGAAACTGATCATGGAAAAACTGATCAAAAGTTGTTGAAATTGTTTGAAATGGTTGTTCTTGAAAGTTTACAATGAAAATGTTAAAAAAAACAACGTGAAATGGACACCGAATCGTTAGATCTTGAGATTGAGAAAAAAACTGTGTGACACATAACAAAACTATGAGATCTGGCAGGTCTGCTTGCCCTAACTATACTTTTCAGATACTTTTCATCAATTGTTGCCTTCAACTGAATCTCAAAAGTGTCAGGGTGACTCATAGCCATTCTTGTTAATACAATTGGGATTTGCTGCCCAAGATTTGGGATCCCAAGGGACAACACACATCTGCTTCAATTCCTTTCAATTTTGCCTGAAGGCAAGAACAAAACTGATGCCAAACCTGAAAGCCAGAGAGAGTTTCCATAGGACATTTTGTATGCAGAAGGTCAAGAGAGAAGTAGAAGTAAATAACTGCTAAACCACAAAAGATTTTCAAAAAAAGGTCCCCATTAAAAAGTCATGCCCCAAGAATGTTTCTCTGACATTTCCCTGCAAATCTTCCTGGCACCAACATCGGAATAAGTATATTGATACACTAAATTAATTTAACTTGAAAAATTTTTCCATCTCAAATTGTTTTAATTTCATTGTTTGTTTTTGTTGGTCTTTTTTGCACTGAGATGGGCTCAGTTGACATGCGCTGAGTTATCCTTGCACCCAGCAGTCATGTGCTGAGATATCAGTGCTGGGAAGACGTCACGCAAAAGTCGGGTCCAGAATAAGCCCCAGTTCAAGAATAAGCCTAATTCAGCCTGAAGAGAGTAAGCAGCACAAATGATGCAGTCCAGGGCCTTCAAGAAGTGGGTGCACTGGGGCTTGGAGGGCCTGAGAACTTCGTTGGTATTGATATAATTTATCCATTCATAAATGAATATAGTATAGCATGGCATGCTTAAAGGGTTATAGCAGATATAAACAGGATGGCTAAATGATGAGGGTGTTCAGTGAGAAGTGGGAGGTACAAACAGCTTTGCACTACTTCATGAGATTTCTCTCGCAGACTCTGATGGTACCTGATTATGTTAAACCTACCTCTTTCAATTGAGTGAGCATCCCTAATATAATATTTTCCCCTAATTTGGTTGTCGTTCCCAACAAGTGTTCAATGGGCCTCAACTGAAAAAGAAGGAGAAACGCAAAATGAAAATGAACACAAAATTCAAATTTAATTTGACAGCATCAAGCACAAAACAAAAGAATAGGTTGTGTCATGAGAAATAAACTTTGACAAAAGACAGGCATCATTTCTTGATATAATTAGCGAGCTTTCAGTCTGTGTGAGATAATAAAGAGAAAGAGAGGAAGGGGGTTATGCAAACACATGAACACAGTATAATGGCTCAGCTGTGTGTGTGGGGGGGCTGTTGATAATATAGCAGCAACTACTACTACTACTGTGTTAATTTTGTTATTTTACCCAAACTGAATACAAGAATTTTAGTTGAGATAAAAAAGCAACTGAGAGTTATGATGAAGGTAAAAAGCTAGTCAAAATTAATAATAATGTTGCAAAACTTCTTCCAAGGATAAATTTGAAAAAAATTTAAAATATCATTGTATTAAAAAGACTACGCAGTCTTAATTGTAAACATCAACAAGCATGGAATATTGTTTGTAAGGATTTAATTTTAAGGTGTAAAATCTTTTGCATAAATATAAAGTCTCTGCAGCTAAATGTTTAACAGCAGTCAGGCGTATACTGGAACCCCTCTGGCTAGAGAGTGAGAGTTCGATTCTCACTGCGGATGTGCTCTTTATTTTCCGATTACACTATTCAACTGTTGCTGTAGAGTTATAGTCCGATATGAAGTTGTGATGAAAAGCAACTGAAATTTAGGATGAAGGTAAAAACTAATTAAATTAATAATAACAAGAATTTTAGTTAATAATACCTTGCGATAACCCTTCAAACTACTGTGTAAACACACTGACACAGTTCTAGGTAGGCCATTAGCTAAGCAATAAGCATTTACTAGTTACAGGAATATTGTTTTCTTGTAATTGTGCTTCTTACAAATTTAAGGTTTGTAGCAACCCTGTGTCAAGTGAGTTGATTGGCCCTATTCTGTCAACTGCAATAGTACACTTTGAGTTTTTATAATCCATATTGCTATTTCTTGCAATACCTCTAACTTTTTCAGTATTATTATATTGAATTTAGGCCAATTAATAACCCTCACGATTGCCTCTTGAAGAAAGCTTAGGTCACACCACGATTCAATCGAATTATCGCTGATTGAACTGTAAGTTGAACACAGATCAATCTTCAAAGTGTTGCCAATTGTATTTTTATTTGCAGATCAAGATGATCAATACTCATGTCGCTATGACTTGACTCTCAATCACAGCAGAAAAGTCTGGTGTCACTTGACCACATTACCTAGATAAAAAGATAGAATTTTAATCAAATTGTAACTATTTGATTTAATTTATTCAAAACAATAGTAACTTCCTTTTTCTTTCTATTCCACAGAAAAGTGGTAAAGAAAGTTGAATATTCCAAAAATAAATAAGAAAAAACTTTCTGCAAATAATTTTAAAAACTTTCAAACACCTTATTTACCTGCCTCGCAAAACCAAGAAAGTTTTAGTAGTTTCAAATACCTCAATTTACTCCCTACATAGAACCAATTTTTTTTTTTATTGAACTAACAAAAATTTTTCCTCCCCATGAACCCATTTGTCAAACAATATTTCAAATACACAATTAATTTATACCGAACTACAAAGCAACCAATTCATTTCAATAAGTAGTGCCCATCTTTTCCAGCTAAAGAAAATCATACATATACGGAGTTATCTGCCTTTGGAAAGGATCTACTTCTAGCCCCTATGTCTCTGTAGAAATGGTAAATTCCTTGTTCCCCTTTTTGACGTCACACAGAGCTACCAATCAGATAGTTGATTGTTATCTTTATGATATTTAAACTGTGGCGGTAAATCCCTCCCCCTCTCTCTCTTTCTGTGTTCCGACGGCCTTGAAGTGAGCTTGTCTCTTCTCTCTCTCTTTAGTTAGGATAGTTAGTATAGTTTTTATACACACTTTGTTCTTACACATGCATCATCACATCTTCATCTCAAGAACACATCCTACCTAAGTTAAACACTCTCATCGTAGTTATGTCGGACTTCCTCAGATAACTTCATAGCGGCTACAACTAGGATGACCATACTGATGGACATTCTATCGATTCTATCTCACATTTACTTAATGACATTTCCTTCCCCTTCATCCTTCCTATCTCTGCATTTTTATCCTGGTAGATCCCACCACATATTTGTGTCGGCAGAAACTCCGGTCCTTGTTTATTTTAATTCTCTCATGAATTAAACCTGTTGTTTACTTCTTTGTTTGTGCTTATTTCCCTGTTTTGTTAACAATCCAACTAACTGAGTACTAACCTTGTTTTTGTGCTTAAGCAGTGAACACGCTACTTACCAGGATTTATCTCCTTAGATCAATTCTGGTAATTTCTATTTTAGGGGGCTAATATAATTAGTAGCCCTAAAAATACAAAATTAAACAAGTTTCATCATTGGAAAGACTTCAATATGTCATAGTTTTCCAAAAAAATAATGTAAAAATATGAAAATACGCATGACTAATCACCCAAAATTTCTTGTAACAATACAAGGAAAGTTGCCATTTTCATTTTGCCATTAGTTGAAAAGGAAGTGACGTTAAATCGATTCCCTTTTTGATTGGCTAGAACTTGATTTGTTCATAGAAAGTAAAACCATTCCAATTGTTACTATTCCAGATGTTTTTTTAAGGTGGTAAACACTCATGTTGACATTTCATCTCTGATTGGACTCAAAGAATTGGCGGTTAGACAAAATCTAATAAGCAACCAATCATAAGTACAATCTGAGCTTATCTATAATGTTCAAGTGAAAGGAAGAGTTGCAGGTCTCTCACTTTAAATCAAATGCTGTATATGATTAAGGTTAATCAAAAGTAAGGTAAAGCATCCTGTCTCCTAAGAGACAACCCCCAATGGAGTATGATGTCCAGTGAAAAGTGCCCATTTCTGTTGCATGTATCAGCTTAGTGATCCTTGCAAGTCTCAAGTCTGGTTGAGACACCTTGAAGACTTTATGTCCATTCCTGAACAGGATGCAAGTCCAACAAAGGGATATCTACACACTAATCAAACAGCTTAGAGTGTACTCCATTAGCATCTGAGTGCACAGGAAAACTTCTCTTAAAGAAGAAATTGAACCCAGGACCTTCTGCTCACGAGGCAGATGTACTAAACTTAAGGAGTAAGGCATGACAAATGCTGAGATGAAGCAAAAACTAGGCCTCTTGTGTCAGTTGGTTTTGAACGCAAAGGAATAGTTCTAGAAAGAAATTAATAAGATTGACTTCAATTTTGATGAAGATTCTGTAAAATGCTACTGGGCAGCATTGCAGGGTACAAAGAAGTCTTTTGAAATAAGAAAAGTCAACCAATGTGGAAGAGTTCATTGTTATATTGTTTCAAACAAAAATTCACAGCCATTCGAACATTCAACCACCACAACCTTGATCAGTAACCAACCATCAATATAGAGTCAAGATGAAGAAATAATTTCAAAGGATGAAAAAATTTTGAATAACTTTCTATCGCATTGAGATTTTGGACTGAAATTTTTACTGTAGAAGCTGCAGGTGTGCTAAATCTTCTACACAAAATTTGAGTTCTTACGCTCAAGTTGTGTGACAACGCATACGATTTGAAAAAGCTTGGAATTATTAATGTATAAAGTTTGTCCCCTCTGCTTGTTTGAACCAAAATTCAAGTGGTTCTTTCTTCCTGCTTGTCAATTTAATTGAAACAGAAACCCTTCTGCCTTTGGACTCAATGTTGCATCTATCTAATCACTGTCCCACCACAGCAATATGTTGGACAAGGTCGGGCTTATCGTGGGAAGAAATAGGAGCAACCCTTCCAAAAATGGCTCCAGCCGACACGGCTACTGTTGAAAAGCTCATCGTAATGGCTAGACAACGTCCGCCACGAAAGTGTCCACCAGGGAACCTGCTTCTTTAAGTGCTATGGAGCAGTACTGCTCCGGGGAAACAGAGACACCCGCAGCTGGGCCGAGTAATAATGGGAGAGCCGAAGGAAGAGTCCAAAGACCTCCCAATGCGCTTAGCAAATGCAGCCTCAGTCAAACCTCATTGGCTAATGCTTGCACCGGCGCACTCGGTCTTTGATGTCAACCCATACACAATCTCCGGCCCAGTGTCAGTAACTGCGCCTCGGGCTCTGCCGTGGAACAGATACTACACTTTGATTCTGAAATCGGTCAAACAATGTATTGTTTGATTTTTCCCTGTGGTAATTGGATGTGATGTAGGTAAGTTGATCAGCTAGCACGGGTTGGTGTCTGCTAAATAACCAGCTCTGGTTCCTATCCACCAGAAGCCAAGCTTTTTCAAATCAATTGTGCGGTCACACGACAGAAGTGTAAAGACACAAATTTTGTGGGAAGGTTTGAGCACGTCTGTAGTTTCTGTGGTTAAAATTTCAGTTCAAAATCTCAGTGCAATAAAAAGTTATTCCAAATTTCCATTGTACGTATCTTTTCGTAACACACAGTAGCGAGAAAAACAGGGTCAAGGGAGACAACTGATTTCGTCCAAACATCAGAGCAGTACAAAAATAATTTTTGAGAAATCTCTCTCTATTTTTTTTTTCTATCTATCTTAGCTTACGGACGAATCATGTTAGATGCAACGGTTCTGTTATGATCTCCAATATTAAGCAACGTAAAAGCTGGTACTACCTAGATGGGTGACCGTTAGGGAATACCAGGTATCATAAGCAATAATGGTAACAACACTTTGTCTCAGAAAATCCAGACAAAATCTGTGAATCTAATAAAAGGTTTTTCTAAATCTGACTTACTTGAAATTTCTTTTCTCCGTCATTCACATTTCCAATGGCAGGAGGTGTGAATAGATTATGCCGCATTGTTCTCTGTTAAAAGCAAAATACATTAAACTGTAATTTTAATCAGTCATTCTGAGCCTGTAAAAATCACCATGAAATTTCTCTGACTAAATAAGTAAACAACATTCATTTATGTCTTTAATTTTGAGATGGGTCATTCGTCTTACGATTGAATTACTTGTTGTCCGTACAATAAAACTCTTTGAATGTCCATTTCTGTTGCTTCATAGGATTAACAAAATACACAAATTTCTCCAGGACTTTTTATACTCAAAGAGTCTTCTGAACTGTATATTCTTAACTTTCAACACAGCAAATTCTGTTCTTACTGGTGTCAAATTGAAGACTTTGTAGCCATTATTAGTGTTCAACAAATATTTCTTTCATTTTACTACAAAAATGTACTGTAAATGATTTTACTATAGGAATCTAGTATTACTAGTTTGTTTTACCGATTTGAAATCTTAAATTCCCTACCCAAGACTAAGCTCTGTAAATACCAAAAACTCACCTGATATAACATATAATATCTGTCTTTGAATAATTTGCATTTATCAGAGGGTTTGCCATGAAGAACAGGGGCAGGGAGACCCATATTGGTGTTCCTAAAATAAGAAAAATTGAAAATATCTAAGATTTAGAAGCACATTGAACCCTACACGAGTCTTACAGCAAGCATATTTACATATAGGAAACTACCAACAAACTGAAAAATCATAGGTGTTAGCAGAAAAACTTGCCAAGACTGAAACTCTGTGCAGCCAACTCAAATAATATTTTTTTGCTAGTTTGACAGCCGAAAAGTGTAGATGCCAAAAGTGTCCAGAAAATTTAAAAAAAAAAACAACACCAAAAAGATGTCAAAAAATTGTTAAAAATTACCCCCAAACACAAAGATGTTTAAAAATGTTCAAATAATGTCGCCCCCACCTCAAAAAAAAAAAAATCACTGCATTTTTGCACCAATCTAGGGAACTCATATGGAATTACGTTAGAAGACCGAGATTTTACATCCATGAAGAATATCGAAATCAAGCACTAAAAATCGTTTGTACCAGCATGGTTATGTTAGTCACTTTGATGTGTGGCTCCCACATGAACTAAGCAAAAGACAATCTATTGGACTGAATTTACATATTCTGTTTTTGAACGAAATTGTGATGGCAGATGAAAAGTTGATAATTCACATCAATGTGGAATGCAAGAGAATGTGTGAAATGAACCACCCCTAACTATACCAGAGGCCGATCTTCATCCAAAGAAGGTGAGGCTGTGTATAAGGTGGGATTGGAAGGTACTTTCCTCAATGAGATCGAAATAAGCACAGCCCTCAATTAGATCAACTGAAAGCAGCAATTATTGAAAAACAATCGGAATTAGTTTAGAGAAAGGCCAGTAAAGATCTACTTTAGTTAACCAGAGTGAAACAATGGTCGGTAAGTATTGGTCTGGTTTACCAATAGAGTTATATTGTAAAATGGATATCCACCTGCTGAAACTAGTGAAAAATCGATTTTTTCTAAAGACTAACAACCTGGAAGGCCCTAGAGTCAAATGCATTTAAAACACAAAAAATTACTGACAAAACTTTTTTTCGACTAGGTAACCTGATGTGATTCTTAATCAAAAAGGTATAATACTTGGTGATTGTTTGGAGTAGATTTGCCTAAAACATTAAGTCGATATTCTGCAAGGGATATAACTTCTCAATAAACACAATTGACTGCTGCTGCTGTTAAACTGTGGAACAAATGAAAGTAAAAAACACTGAACATCTGAAACTGCATTTTATCAAATTTAACTACAAATGGTTACTGTTGAAGTTAGATTTTTGGCGATAATTGGAAAGATCAAGCTACAATAAAAATGCATTGTGGTGAAAAAAAGATTTGATTGAATCAGACAACAATTTCTTCCTATCAAAATCAAACAATTGAATGATAACATTTATCTCTGTTTCGACATATACAGCGTCTATCCTAATTATCTCCCTTTAACATATTGACACTCTTCACAGCCTGCCTCGAGATGATCTTCAGAAGGCTAGACTGGGAGAGTAAAGGAATTAAAATAGACGGCGAGTATCTGAGCAACCTCAGATTCGCAGACGACATAGCCCTTTTCGCAGAGAACCTACACGACCTCCAACTAATGATAGATGAACTAAACGAAGAGAGCAAGAAAGTCGGCCTACACATGAACTTCAGCAAAACGAAGATCATGTGCAACAACCACATTGGAGATAAGAACACTAAGATCGAAATCGAGGACACAGAACTCGAGAAAGTAGACCACTACATCTACCTAGGGCAACGAATCTCCATGAGACCCTTGAAAGAAGAAGAGATCAAGCGAAGAATCACACTAGGATGGCAAGCTTTTGGCAGAGCTAGCTCAACCTTCAAAAATAATAAGATCCCATTAATCCTAAAGAGAAGGGTGTATAACAAATGCATCCTCCCAATAGTCACTTATGGAGCTGAAACACGGAACTTAACCAAGAAACAGACCTGTAAGCTGAGAACCATGCAACGTGCACATGAAAGAATAATGCTGGGCCTCACATGGAGAGACCACAAAACAGCACAGCACATCCGGGAAAAGACAAGAGTTAGAGACATCATAGAATCCATAAAAAATCTCAAATGGCGGTGGGCTGGCCATGTTGCAAGAATGGCAGACAATCGATTGACATCACGACTCACAACATGGGTTCCCCGAGACCATATGCGCAACCGAGGCCGGCAAAATGTTAGATGGAGAGATGAGCTAGACAAGTTCAGGAAATACTGGCTCCGTGACGCCCATGATAGAGAAGTGTGGCAAATCCTGGGGAAGGTCTATGTCAAACGACGGACGCTAAAAGACTGATGATGATGATGATGATGATGAACATATTGACAAGGCTTACGTGAACCCATTCCAAACAATAACTCAATAGAATAGTGCCAGACTGCATATTTTGGCAAAAATTGTGACAGCTTGGTTGAGAAGTTTTTAACTTATCCATTGTATTTACCAGATATTAGATCTTTGGATATATTCCAATCTTGACAGAATTTTCTTGATGAAAACTTTTTTCAATTTCCTGGAAGACAGCTAAAGGAAATTGAAGCAGAGCGTTGTGGAGAAAGTTGAAAATTCTTAGGAGGTTGGAATCAGGAAGTTGCTTGGAAGATGGCAGAAGATTGTGGAACAAAATGAAAAAAAATATGTTATTAATTTTGACTAGTTTTCACCTTCAATTCTATGTAGGATTACGGTTGTGGTGGATAGCAACTGGAAATTTGCTTGAATGTCCGATTCAAAGTCATGGAAGAAAGCAATTGGAAATTAGGATGAAAGTAAAAACTACTTAAAATTAATAATTACACAAAAAAAATTTAGAAAAATTAATAGAAATTGTTCCATAAAATACCGGGAATAAAAAAATCGAATCACCGTAGCCTCACAAATGGCCTGGTCAACCAACCAGCAAAGTGGGTCACAGATTCTTCTTCCCTTGCTGAGTGTCTGGGCAGTCTTGGTCACATTTTTTGGATTACAACCTTTAAAATCTGCAAAAGTCCACCATTATGCACCATCCTGAAAACGTTTTTTTTCGTTTTTTTCCAAAAAAGTACTTGGGGTTACTATGGTCATTTTGGACCAACAATGCCCAAATCTTGCACTGGTATTTAAAAAAAAATTTTTTTTTGAGATGATTTTAGGAAAAAGATCTATTCTTATTCATATTATTAGTTCTGGTACATATGCGGGCTACAGTGATTAATTTATGTGAGGTATGGGTATTTTCTTTTCTTTTTACTGACTTTTACCCAGTCCTTCAAATCTATGAAATCAACGCATTACTAGACTTGCAAAATAAACTTCAAGGTTTTAACATAAGTACTAGCATTCCGAGGGAAATTATGGATCACCATCACCTACGTATGCTGTTGAAGATGATCAATTAAAAAGTTAGGGAAAGGGGAAGATAAATGAATAAGTTACTTCTCTTGCCTTTTGTTTGGCTGTGATTACTGAAAAAAGTCTGAAATTTAAAGAAAACAAAAAAACAAGAGGCACAAACTAGTGATCAATTTAGCATAAACTTACATTGCATATTGAGCACCCCCCCCCCCAAAAAAACTATTTTAGAGGGGAACTTTCAGAAAACAAGAGAACATTTTCCCTACTCACTGAAAGGCCTGTGTATGTGCGCATGTGCACGCGTGTGAAATTTCAAGTTTCTACTATGAACGCTTAGGGCTGAACAAATTCCGCGTAGATAGATATAAATGTGAGAACACATAAATAACCTAAACCCAGCAACAGTGATTGAACCTGTCTGTTGTGGGTAGCAGTGATTAAAAAGAAATATCAAGAATGAATAAAATACTTACAAGATAAACTTCTTCCTTTCATCACTGTACGTGTATCTTGGCACCGAGAAAGCATCAATTACACAGAAAGCATTCTCTCTATCAATACAAAACAAAATATAAACACGTCAGGTTAGTCGCTCAATAGAAACCATCAAATAGTCTTTTGGCAGCATACAGGGTTGGGGATTGAGGGTGATCAATTTAAAAAATGGAAAAAGGGGAGATCAATGAATAACTTACTTCTCTAGCCTTTTATATCTAACTATTTTTTTCTGAAAAATATTCAGATAAGGGCAGTGGGGAATATAAAGTTTTATGAAGTTATAACTCATTTTTCTTTTCATCTTTTTTTATCTTCTCAGATGCAACTACTTATTCCTAATTTTTGTTGCTTGCTTAAAACTCATAGAAGATAAAATGATCTGAATATTACAATAATAAATGCAACCTAATCTAGCACTCCTAAGGAAATTATGAATCACCACCAGCACCCATATATACTTTGTTGGGGCTGATCAATTAAAATGTTGGAAAAAAGGGTGTTCAATGAATAAGTTACTGCACTCACCTTTAGTTGGGTAGTGATCACTAGAATAGACTGAATTTCCAAAATCAAGTATGAATATTGCCAGTCAAAATTGAACCTCCCCCTCTAAAAATGTACAGCTGTTTACAAGCCTGAATGAACATGTGAACAGGTAAATATTTGTAGCCATAGTTTTCAGCATTACTGTCCTTTTGAAAAAGCTGGCAGAACCAACAAAATGCATCAAGTCTGTCCTTGTGATAAAAGTTTTTGAGATATAAAACTTGTTTTGCAAATTTTGCATTAATCTGCTTTAAATAATTTTTTTCTCACAATTACAAACTTGATTTTATATTTTAATGTTTCATATATTATGGTTTTTTATATGAATAAATTCTCTCTCTAAAAATAATCTCCTTTAATGTCCGATTAAAATTAGGGTGGCGGGGGTTGCCCGTAAAATATAGGTAAGGGTTCCACAATTTTTTAAAAATGTGTAAGGATTCCGTAACAAAATAAATTTGGGACAGACGACACTTTTATATATTTCTTTTCTTATACATTTCATTTTTTGAAAAATTTGTACAGATATAAGTAAATAAATTATCTTTGTTGTCCTGTAGTGAATATCAGTGTCACACAATGCCTACGTTTACAGATGAAGTTAAGGAAAAGATGAAAAAAAAAAAAAAAAACAGCAATAATTTTCCTTTACAAACCCATCATTTTCTGTGCCTGCATTACATTCCTGGACTATAGTTACGCAAAGAGCTCGGTCAATCAGGGAAGAAGACACTGGGGAGTGAAAATATTATAAAATAAAATAATTAGGATCAATTTTCATGCATATTTCTTGTAAAAAAAAAAACATATCAGGAAAAAACTAGTCAAAAATTAATAAAAATGTCACTTATAAGTAATTCGAACTACTTGAGAATTGCAGTTAATCAATTAGAAAGGAAAAAACATCACGGAATAAATGAGAAAAATTTCAATGAAGCAAGAGAAATAATTCTCAATTGAGAGTTACCTCCCTTGAGACTTGTTTCTGGAGACAAGCCTATCTCTCAACTTTTATTTCGACTGAAAAAAACTCATGAAAACACCTTCATATCCATTAAAATTATAAAAATATACGCCAGAGGAGCACGATGTAAACTAAAGGTAGGCGCGAGCAAATCAAGCAGTATACTAATAGGTAACAGGAAAATATGTAGCGTTACCTAAATGCTAAAGAAGTAATAAACAAAAAAAAAAAAAAAAATTAAATTCTCATTTTATTTCACTACTACAGAATAAGATAGCCATGCAGACAATCGTTAGTATGAAGAGTTCGATCATAGCTGCATATTCCACTATCCATGGTCATAAATAATCTTTCATTTCATGAGGGTAAATTCACGAAATAAGGGGAGGCTACTCCGATTCGGTGAAAAACGCATTCAAGAAGAAAAACATGGTTTGATTATTAATTTTGTTTCAATTATCAAGTTATTCCAATATGCAAACATGTGGCCCCCGTGCTCCAATTTTCATTGGTGTTAATACCAGCAGCTTTATTGACTCCATATAGCTATCATCAGCGAGATAGAGATATTGTGACTGTTGGAATAATGCAAAAATAGAATGGCTTGCCATACATAGATTACAGGCTAATACTTAACAGTACTGCGACATAAATATGGATTCCATTTTGCAATGATGGCAAAGTGATATAATAATGATAATATAATAAGTGGGAGGAAAAGGACATTGGTCTATGAAACCCTGGAAAATAATCAATCGTACAAAAGTCTATTGTTAAAAGAATCATAACGTCTCTTGAATTCCTTCACCGATAGAACGTTAACCACTTTACAGGGAAGGCTGTTTCACCTGTCAATAACTCATTGCGTGAAAAATTTTCTTTCAAGTCTCACTTCACAACGACCTGAGTAAATCTTGGAGTTATGACCAAGCGAAGGAGGAATTAACTTGATAAATGATGTTAGATCTATATCAATATCATTGTTGAAATACTTATATACAAGGATCTTATTGCCACACGTTCTTCTATATTTGAGGGAAGGAAGCTGTAAAAACCTTCAGTCTTTCTTCATATGATAAGTGATGGATTTTCAGAAGCAATTTTGTAGCTCTCCTGTGTACATGTTCAATGGATTTAAAATGTTTAACAAGAGAGCAGTGTCTAATTGCTTCAGCATATCCTAAAATTGGTCGCACTAGAGTTTTATATAGCAAGGCTTGCAAGAAAGAGCACTGTATTCCAGTATGAAACATAACTTACACGTAGATTGTGACATATAAGGAATGTAGTGATTACGGCTTGTGTAATATATTCAGGAATGTGGCTTGATCAAAGAGTCATGGCTAGTGTGATCAAAGGACCCATCTCTAATATTCTGTGACATGATCAAAAGAAAGCATAACTTTGCTAAGCACATGACCAACTAAGAACATTTCAGAAGCTGATGTGGATTTGGACAGGGATTGCATATAGATAAGTAAAAAATCTCACTTCAGTTTATCTGATGAATATTTGAATAAACACTGAAATACTAACAAAATCTTGCTTGTCAAGTGAATCTTAATTCTCAAGATCAGTATTCCCAAAAGTGGGTTGTGAGAAAATACTGGGGTTCTGCAAGATGTGTCTCTTAAATAAAAGAAATAATATTCACCATTTTAAAAATAATAATTGAGGCGACATGAGTATATGAATATAAATGAATTAATTCTCACTCTAGAATAATTTTTGTTTCATTTAATGTTTTATTAAAATTAGGATGGTGGATTAAAATGTATGTATGGGTTCTGCGAGTATTGGGTTCTGTGACAAAACCTGTTGGGAACCACTGCTCTAGAATAATGTTTTTTAGACTATCATACACCTTCTTAACAAACCTGGCCATAATATTGCAGGTGCAGGTAGCCTAATGGTTAACCATATAGAGAATGGAATGGGTAAAGTGAATTCAAACTCCAAAGGCATAAATCCACTTCTCTCAGATATGTGAAAATATAAGGGCAGATAGATCCCATTTAGCTCTGTGAGATAGTCAATCTTCGATGTTGGGCTAGCACCCCTTCCCAGTGAAAACTTACACTTGCTACAAACATGGATCGTTTGAGAAATGAGGACAAAATCATCGCCTCGTTTGTTGCATGAAATGGGAGCAATGGAAGGCGGTTTTTGATTCAACAAATAATTTGACGACAATACTTACGAGGCTGTTTCTGAATAATTTCAAGTAGTTTGTCAATGCATTGAATTCTTTGATTTTGGGGAATACTCTCAAGGAATTCAAGGAGGTATTTGCTGGCATCACTGCAAAAAAAAAAAATAAACAAGAAAACAACATTTATTTTGGGGTCTTGCATTAACGCATGATAATAAGACTTGAAATTCATTTAATCCAAGTTTTATATTGTTATAAATAAACTATTCATGGTAGTTGGCTTGAAAACCATTTCAGAGCCTCCAAGTGTCCTAAGCAACTCACCAACGCATTCTCCTGATTGTCATTTATGGAGCTGAAACATGGAACCTAACCAAGAGACAGACCCGCAAACTGAGAGGCATGCAACATGCATATGAGAGAATCATGCTCAACCTTACATGGAGAGATAACAAAACAGCACAGTATATAAGGAAGATAATGAGAGTCCGAGACATCATAGAATCTATTAAAAACTAAATGGCAATGGGCAGGCCATGTTGCAAGAATGAAAGATAACTGATTGACATCATGACTCACAAATTGGATCCCCAGAGATCACATGCGAAACCGAGGCTGACAGAACACAAGATGGAGAGATGAACTGGACAAATTCAGGAATCATTGGCTCCGTGACGCCCATGATAGAGAATTGTAGTGAATCCTGGGAAAGGTCTGCGTTCAACGACAGACGATAAAAGACTGATGATGATGATGATGATGAATATATAAGTTACATTCGTCGCCTTTTGTCAGATAATTGAAAAGTTTAAATTTTCAAAAAACCAAGCCGACATAAACTAAGGGATCAATTTAGAATAAATTTATATTGAAAATTGAACACCCCCCCCCCAATCTATTTTGGGGAAAAATTATCCCCTCCCTACCGTTTTTTAAAAGCCATAATGAAGAATAAATGTTGAAAATATTTCATTGTTGGAATTATAGTACATTTTTATGTATGCAATGCGAATAAAGTTCAGATAAGTTTTAACACGTGTCTGCCAGTCCACATGATATCTCCAAAAGTTCAATGAAATTTTGTGCAAGGTCAAGAGACTACAGAAAAAAATGATTCAATTTTTGGACGGATCTATAAATTTGTTTTCGATTGAGATATTGTTATTATTATGCAGGAAAGGAGGTTAAAAATGATTACTCGAAAAAAAGCTAAATTCAAATTTCGAGGGCAGTAGCTCAATAGTTGTACTTTTAAAGTTTTATTCTTTGTTTTTTCCAATTTTGTTTTTAATTAGTGTACGCTATTAACAGGGTGTGTGCTCTCTGAAGATACCCTAAAGTTTTGTTTTGACTATCAATTACCAAACTATAAAATTGTTGAACTTGTAACTTGAATGTAGAAATTAATCAACATTGTTCGAAAACAAAACAATTGCTGTTTTCGATTTAATCATCATTTCTTAAATTCCTTCCAGCTTCGATTTTGTGTTTCAGCTTCATTCAATTTATTAAAAACTGATATCGGACATTTGTTAATTGAAATGAGAGACTTTTTCACTTCAATCCGATTATTGTTCCGTTTGCAATAGAAAAAAAAGGGAGAAAAATCTTTTTTTTCTAACTGATATATTGATTAATTTAAAATTCCAACATCCCAAAATTTCAAGAGCCATTGAATGCTTCCGGATGTATTAAACATTAGCTATAGAGTTGGCTGGAAATGGGGAAAAAAAATCAGCCATTCTTAGCCATCAACGGAGGCAACTTTTTCACTACTTAAGACTGCCAATAATTAAAATCTGGGTAAAAATTACACACCTGAATATAAATTATTGGCCATAGTAAATATTAAAAAAATTCAAACTCAAGATTTCAGAAGCCATGACATTTTTAGCCATGAAGTTAGCTGGAAAAGAGAGATCATACAGCCACTTTCAACCATTCTTAGCCAGAAAGGGAGGCAACTTTTTTTTTTTAAAAATCTTTGCCAGCCAATTTACACAGTTTTATTTTTATACTCCCCACATCAAGTTTTCATTTATTTAAAAAATTTGTAATTGATATTATTATTTATTGGAAAAATAAAAATTCAATCTATTCAACTGACTGTCGAGTAGCGTCACCAAAAACAAAACAGAAAAATTGGGGAATGCTTAACAAAACAACGAAATCGCCGATGTTTTGCCACTCACAAAATAAAAACTGGGACAATTTAAACGAGTAAGATATAATGAAATGTTAAACAGAGCAATGAAATAATATCATGGTCGTATTTTTTACCTCCGGAGAGTGAGTCCATGCATTTTAAAACTGGACGATAATTGACTCTTTATCTTCGCATTAGCCGTCGCCATCCTTGATGAAATAAATGAATATTCGCGCCAGAGTACGAAAGTAAATATATCAGAATGAAACCTCAAAATATCCCTCCCAAAAATAGATTTTACGACTCATAATAGATCATAAAATGATATAACGTGCCAAATATATTTGTGATTAACTTACAGTGATGGGTGAAAAAGAAAAAATAGATACGAAACTAAAGCGTGGGTCGGTACTGGAAGTAAATTCATGTTTTGGTAACAGTGTTGCCAATTTAGCGCTTTTCGCAGTAAATTTAGCAATTTTCTGCTGGGGGTCAGCGCGAGAATTCGATATTTAGTGCTATTTTTGGTCCGTTTATTGCGCTATTTTCCATCAACTACGAAAAAGTGCTAAAACTGTTTTCTTCAGTGTGTTTTGACTTTTCCGAAGTCGATTTAGCGCAAAATTTTTTGAAGTTGGCAACACTATGGGCAAATAACAAACGACTCGCAAAACTATGAGAAAAGGAAATTAAAAATTATATTTGATAAATTAAAAACATATTTAAAACAGCAGAAGGTCTTTATAATGACCCTTCTCAGAAATGAATATCAGTCATTATGATAGTATCATAAATTTTAGAAATGATAATTTTAGAAAACGGATACTCTAAAAAATGAAAAAAAAATGTATAAACTCAAGATGAAGTATGTAATTTATCAAAAAAAGTATATATTATTTTCGAAAGGAATGTCTATTTTAAAATAAATAACAAGAAATCGGATCGCATAAGAGAATACCACCTTCGGCAGAGCAAGCTCAACTTTCAAAAACCAGACAATCCCAATAATCCTGAAAAAAAGAGTATACAACCAATGCATTCTCCCGATAGTCACTTATGGAGCTGAAACATGGAACCTAATCAAGAGACAGACCCACAAACTGAGAAGCATGCAACTTGCACATGAAAGAATCGTGCTCAATCTCGCATGGAGAGATCACAAGACAGCACAGTATATAAGGAAGAAATCGGGAGTCAGAGTCATCATTGAAACTATTAAACTAAAATGGCAATGGGCAGGCCATGTTGCAAGAATGAAAGACAACTGATGGACATCACGTCTCACAACATGGATCCCTAAAGATCATATGTAAAACCAAGGCCGACAGAACACAAGATGGGGAGATGAACTGGACAAATTCAGGAAATACTGGCTCTGCGACGCCCATGATAGAGAAATGTGGAGAATCCTAGCGAAGGGCTATGTCCAACGACGGACGTTAAAACACTGACGACGACGACGACGACGACGACGACGACGACGACGACGATGATGATGATGATGATGATGGGTTAGTTTACAGGAAAATTATTCACAAGGGTTGGGTGTGGTCAGTTATTTAAGAAAAAATTCAGCAAATCTATTACTATAGAGACGATGTTTGCTTCTTCTTATCTAATTACCTTAACGTTTGATAGACTCCTAAACGGTTGCCCTGTACAAGTTGAAAATTTGTGTATAAAGGTAATTTGACTCCAGAGTGGACATGAATTAAATGACGATGACCTCTGATGACCTTAAATGGTCAATTTAGGGTCAGGCTAATTTTGGCATTTCCGAATCTAAGAGAGTCAGCTGCACCCCACAGGCTGCAAATTTCTGTATAAGGGTAAATGACTCCAGGATGAACATAAGATAGATGGGGCTGACCTCTTGCGACCTCTAGAGTTTAATTTAAGGTCAGGTAAATTTTGGATTCGTCGGAAAAAGTAAATTTTGTCATTTTCAAATATTATGAAGATAGCAGCACCCTACGGGTCGCAAATTTGTGTACAAGGGTAATTTGAACCCAAGATGGACATAGGATAGGTGGTGATGATCTCTGGTGATCTCCATAAGTCAATTTAGGGTCAGGTCAATTTTTGCCTTTTCAAATCGTAAGGATTGAAAAACTGTGTCCATGGTAGTAACCCTAGGATCAACATATGATATGTGACGTTAACCTCTGTGACGTTTAAAGGTCAATTTTAGGTCAGGTCAATTTCAGAATTTTCAAAAGTTCAATTTTGGCATTTTCGACCCACCTGAAGGGTTGCGATCTCTACTTTGAGAGCTTCGGTGTACAACACTGATTTCAAGTGGTCATCACTGGGATCATCAACATCATCATCATCAGTCTCTGTCGTTGGACATAGACCTTCCCCAGGATTCGTCACATCTCTCTATCGTAGGTGTTGCAGAGCTAGTACTTTCTGAATTTGTCTTGCTCGTCTCTCCATCTAATACTCTGCCGGCCTCGGTTGCACATATGATCTCTGGGGATCCATGTCGTGAGTCGCAATGTCCATCGGTTGTCTGCCATTCTTGTGACACGGCCAGCCCGTTGCCATCTGAGTTTTTTTCAAATGGATTCTATGATGCCCCCCTGATTCCTGCCTTCTGGTATTCTCACCTACTTCAGCGGTGTTTGAACATTTTCAATCATTCCAAAGACCGGTTGAGGAGAGCTTTTTTTTGTTGCAATTTTTACTACAAGCACGAATCTCTGCACAAAGTGGACTAGAGTACAAGGAATTCTGAATCTCAACGTTCAACTCCCTGACCGATGATAAAATAGAACGCAATTAGACACTTTTTTATCTTGCCATTCTCTACAAATATTCAAGTTTTTAAGCTACAAATTTTAATGACAATCCCGAGCTGTGCACCACTAGCTAACAGACTGTAGCGCCCCCTCTTCACTTGGTTCGGAATTGGATACGAGGCCCTTTTGGCTGGATATCGAAGGCGTCACTTCCTCTGACGACCCCTGTAGGGCCCATGGACGCACATGAGAGAGAAAGAGAGGCCGGCAAGTGCCGGGATTAGAAGCGTAACCAGCTAGGGTTGCTGGTGCTAATGAGCATTGGACCATGTGCATCCAGGGGTTTCATAGGGGTCGTCGGCGGAAGTGACGTTTTCGATATCTAGCGAATGAAAGAGCCTCGTATTTGATTCCTGACCGAAAGAATAGGGGGCGCTACAAGTCCATTTACTCAACAAAAGTTTGACCTGTGTTTTTCTTTTATTTTCTTTATCAGTGGTAAGAAAACTTGAACAAGTTCCATAACCAATAAGTATCTGTTAATCCAATCTACCTCTTTCTTAAACGAAAGAAATGTTGAGAATACCGTTTGCAATTGCAAATCCAAGTCCATAAACTGAACTTCAACCAACAATACTTTCGTTTAAGGTTGGTTTAGTATATCTCTGAATTTTTGAGATGAGGTATTATTATTATTTCAGTTATGGACACATAGCGTAGTGGTTACAGAATCAGACAAAATTACTGCGAGTAATCTGATAGTTCTAGGTTCAATCCCAGTGTGAGACAATAATAATACTACCAATGCTAAGAGAGGAGTGCAGTCAATATACCCCCGTCGGTTAAATAAAGGGTTCGGTTCGTCACTTCCCTACACTTCCCAGTTGATACCTGATGAAGGCCGTAGAGTACAACTACCGAAACGTTGTATGAAAAAAAATTAGTCCGAATAATAATAGAAAGGTTGGTTTAATATATTACTCCTACGTCGGACTTACAAATATATCGATTTTTCGAATCCTTACTTACACACTGATGTAACAAGTGACCTGACTCTCTCATAAAGCTACAAAGGCGATATGAATAAACTAACCTGCTAAAGCCGCACACATCTACATACGATACACAAGGAATAAGTAGAAAGCTTTTTCACAGAATCTTTTGTCCGTTTTTGATTCAATGTTTATGAAAAAAAAGGAGCTTTTTTTGTTAATATTGCGACATAAAATTTTATACACTATGATGTTCATCTTGGCCAACAATTTATTATTGTCCCAAATATTTAAAATATGAATATGAGTTTACCACAACACGCTCTATTTCAAGAGATCTCTGCTTCAATCTATTCGTGAAAGTTATTGGGACTTTTCCCAGTTTTCTGATATCCATTGGTATAACTGTAATCATGGGCGTCTGCAGCCACTCTTCCATTGGGAAGGGGCAAGAAGAAATATTTCCGGGGGAGTCAGGGGCAAAAAGGGATACTCAGAATATATGTTAGCGGCAACCCAGTTACCAACGAATAATTAACAGTCTTTTGTATTGAAACATTAAGTTGGGGTCGCAGAAAACAGTTGTACTACACCATTATCCTTTACTAACTACAAGGTTTCAACTCTCAAACCCTAGTTGACGCTGATCCAAGGGAGTGGGGGCAAATGCTTCGTTTGCATCACCCCCAGCGGACGCCTATGACACTGACATATTTATATTCCCGACTTCTCCAGCGAAATCCTGGTATTTTCTATTTCATTTTTATCTATTTAAGTAGATGAATGTATTATAAATCATTATTATTCATTTTTGCAACTATTTACCTTCATCTTAATTGTTGTTGCTTTTTATCGCAACTAAACTCAGGCTGGCTACTCTTCTCGTAGTAGTTTGGTAGTAAGAGCGGTCGCGCTTTGAGTGAGCCAACCTTTGGTATACAGAATCTCCAGTTCGATTCTCACCTGGGTCTTATTCCGATACGCGCTATTAATCAATTACTCACAGCTGAAGGGAACCCAAGCTGAGTTTAATTGCGGTAAAATGCTACAACAATTGAAGATGAAGGTAAATAGTAGCAAAAAACAAATCATAATGATTTTCTATTTCTCAATCAAAGTCAGTATGAACCCAAAAAATTACTCTTCGATCTCGATTCACAATCCAGAATAAAATACTTTTTTCCCAGCTCAGAGCTTCAGTGAACTTTCCTCCATACAACCCCGACTTCTCTCTTCTCTTAACCTTTTCGACAAATCCAAAATTTACCTGACCTTAAATTAAACTTTAGAGGTCGCGAGAGGTCAGCACCATCTATCTTATGTTCATCCTGGAGTCATTTACCCTTGTCCAGAAATTTGCAGCCTGTGGGGTACAGCAGACTCCCTCAGATTCAGAAATGCCAAAATTGAGCTGACCCTAAATTGACCATCAGAGGTCATTGTTATTTAATCCATGTCCACCCTGGAGTCAAATTACCTCCACTCACAAATTTTTAGTTTGTATAGGGTAACCGTTTAGGAGTTTATCAAACGTGAAGGCAATTAGATATAAACGAACAAACATTGTCTGTATAGCAATAGATTTGCTGAATTCTTTTTTCTTCTTCAAATAACTGACCCCATCCAACCCTTGTAAATCATTTTCCTGTAAACTGACCCATTTTCTTTAAAGAATGCAGTTTTTTTTACGGTAATTTCTTATGCGACCCGAATTCATGCGGAAAGGAAATTCTTCCGTAGGACTATAACGTCTTATTTCAAACAACGTTTCCCAATGCACACAAATGTCAAGAATGGGTACAGGTACTGATTGGCTTTACTATTTTCCCAACAGCCATATTTACGTAGAAATTAAAAGTTCAAAATCGTAGTCGAATTACTGCGTTGGTGCAAAAATAATTTTGTTTTTTTTCATATATACTTTGATACGTATTTTGGAATAGAGTTTTATTCAAGTATATTCATGGAATAGGCCATTTTAAAGTGTGAATTTCGCTCTATTTATCGAAGCCAAAAATTTTCTTATCGCTATTTATTCTGGTTTATTTGAGGCTCTCATATCAAAGACAGAAAAAAAAAAAGCAAATTCGAGCAATTTTGTTGTATGAGTTCCAAAAGGGACGTAAATCAGCGGAAACTGCTCGCAATATCAACCAAGTATTTGGCCAGGGGACCGCCAACGGAGGTGCAGCTCAACATTGGTTCCAAAATTTCAAAACGGAGACGAGAACGTTAAAAAGATGATTGACGACCTTCAATTGAGGACCATTTCTGAGGCAGATGCATGCAAAACAACCTGAGAGTTTTCAGAATGACCAAACGTTGACAATTCGATAGTTGTTCGACATTTGCACCTGATTGGCAAAGCAAAAACGTTCGACTAATCGCGCGAATGACTCTGCAGAAATTGAACGAACTATGCTACGAGACTCTACCTCATCCAGCTTACTCACCAGACCTCTCTCCGGCAGATAACCACTTTTTCAAGCATTTCGGCCAACCAGGGCAGGCCTCCAACAACCAAGCAGCAACTCAAAACGCCTTTCAAGAATTCATTGGTTCCAGGACCACAGAATTCTATGCTTCCGGTATAAATGGACTTGTTTTCTAGTTGGGAAAAATGTGCAGATTCTGAGGGTTCTTAACTCGCTTTATTTTCGAAGAGATATACTGCTTTAACCGAATAGTTTAGGTATCTCAAAGAGTCAGATGGTAATTATACAGTTAATCTAATCACAATTTCCCAACAAGTCTCTTAGAACAGCAACCGTTACCGTCAGATGTATTGTCTTTTATCTGCTAATTCTTTTGGCCTTGATAGAATTATCTATATCTATGTCAAAGAAATCACGTCAGTGCGTTATGAGTTATTCAATTCAGGTTACCAAGTTAATAATTATGACCAGACTCAGATAAATATCCAAACTAATCACACATAAACTGCTTTGAAAGGTTTAAGCGAGGGAGTGATCGTTAAGTGGAATACCCCCTTTGGGACTTGGTGTGGGAGATGTTTTTTGGCAGCGATAGGCGGTGGAGAAAGAATGGATTTATCATGCGTAGTAAGTACCGACAAAATATTGGTTATCTGTGTCTGACAGCTTAGGGATAGGTATGATTTGATAGTAAGCCTTATCGATTTGGAAAAGTATATCGTTCATTTTCTCTGAAACATCGTTGCAGACTTGGATGTTTCCATATGTTTTATTTAATGAAATGGGTTCGCTCGATATTTCGTGAGGACGGCTTGTTTAGATAAACCTTTCTGGGATCGTCATATATATATATATATATATATATATATATATATATATATATATATATATATATATATATTTGATACTGACGTGTTCTACGGCTAGAAATGTTTCCACTCTGGTGGTTTATGTATGATAAAATGGCTGACAGGAGAAATGTCTAGTTAAGAACATACCAATCCTTTAGCTCGGGAAAATATTGTAGGTTTTATCGATGATTAAAGGGGATCTGTATTTGTTGTTACTACTGCAGTGCCTACCTTTCCAACCTAAGAAAATCATACATATACGGAGTTATCTGCCCTTTGGAAAGGATCTACTTCTAGCCCCTACATCTCTGTAGAAATGATAAATTCCTTGTTCCCCTTTTGACGTCACACAGAACTGCCAATCAGATAGCTGATTATTATTTTTACGATATCTAAACTGTGGCGGTAAATTTTTCCCTCTTTCTATGTTCCGACGGCCTCGAGGTAAGCTCGTTTCTTCTCTCCCTCTTTAGTTAGGATAGTTAGTATAGTTTATATACAGACTTTATTCTTACATACGCATCATCACATATTCATCTCAAGAACACATCCTATCCAAGTTAAGCACTCTCATCGTAGTTTGGTCGGACTTCCTAAGATAACTTCATAGTGGCTACAACTAGGATGACCATACTGACGGACATTCTGTACACTCTATCTCACATTTACATAGTGACATTCCTTTCCCTTCATCCTTCCTATCTCTACACCTTTATCCTGGTAGATCCCTCCACATATCCGTGTTGGCAGAAACTCCGGTCCTTGTTTATTTTAATTCACTCATGAATTAAATCTGGCACTGTTGTTTTCTTCTTTGTTTGTTCTTATTTCTTCGTTTTGTTAACTATTCAACTAACTGAGTACTAACTTTGTTTTTGTGCTTGAGCAACTAACATGCTACTTACCAGGATTTATCTCCTTAGATCAATTCTGGTAATTTATATATCAGGGGGCTAATATATCTAGCAGCCCTAAATCTGGCGCCCCCGACGCTAAACTACAAAGAGTAACATGGACCCTGTTACAAGCATAAAGACGCGGGGCTAGTGTGGTTACGTAGGTAGGCACACAAGATAGAGCAGATAGTACCACTTTGGGAAAATTGATTGTACGGGTGCCGGTGTATCTAACTTCTTATTGATTCACGCAGGGGTACATATAAATGTCTTAAACTACAGGGATGATGAGTAAATGCCGCTTTGAACTTTATGCAAAGGAATCGAGAGGATATCTTGTATAAATAGATTGATAACTCGCAATACAGACAAATACCAAGGTACTTCATTCAGATTCGTTGAACATTAGAAAGCCATATCCCGAGGAAAGGTTGGCGTGGCAGACGATATCTTGAGCGAGAATCTGAGCGAGATTTATTAATAAGAATTTTCTACGAAGGAAACTCTCGTACTGACAAAGAACTTGCTTACAGTCGAGCGAGTATAGGCTACTCCGAATGTACACGAATAATCGCTAGGATGACGAATTAAGACTGAGAAAGAAGTCACTTCAATATCGACATTTTAACCGAAACCACTAGCGAACCAATTAAGTGACCTCACAAATAATCAAATAGCAAAAAACTTGTACTCTAGTCACATATGTTCGAAGATGCGGAGGTCAACGGTAGTTAGCAAAAACAATTCCATCTTTGCGGTTAAAATGCCAATTAACAAAACTTCGGTGCTTCCACACACTCACAAATGAGAAGAGACGGAAGTGTCCAAATAAATAAAAAGACATTTCAAATTTCGCATGGTACGGACTCAAATGGGTCCGGTTTGTCAACGTGGATTCGAACAGAAAATTCTACTTCTATTGTCGCCACTGAACAAGTTGAATTCACGTGAATTGAGCCTTCAAGAAGAAGATATTATGGCAGGTTGTTGTAACATCATGATTATTTGAACCTTTTCAAATAAACAATCGATGGTTGCAATTTTGATCAATACGTGTGAGACCAATAATTTCTTAAAGATAAAATACCGAGTTAATCGTACTTGAACAAATAATTCTAATATATTTTCGATCCACGGCGTTCACAGTCGGTCGAAGATTGACGGTCTGAGAGGTTGCGATGAGGAGCAACTGAAATTAAGATGAAAGAGATGCTGGCAGAAGATTGGTGATAAATGATAATGCTTCATTTTACTCATACCTTTATTATTTTATTTACACGTTCTAAGGCCGATGGATTTGTTGCCGAGTTCCCACAAAAATATCATCATAATTATCATTTTCTGTCAGATATGAATTTTCCATTCACTGATACTTCATAGGGGACGACATATATATATATATATACACATAGATAATTGTGTCAACGATCGTAGATAGAGAAATGAGTAATATAAGTGCTTTCTCAGATTCCTATCCTGCAATGATATATGTAAATAATTGAAAATTTTGTCATCCACAGACAGCTGTTTCGTTGTATTACAACTCTTCAGTGCGGCTATAGATTTGATATCCCTTCCATAAAACTTCGCTCCGGACCAGGTGACAGATGCTCTACCCCTGCCCTACGCGGAAGTGGACGGTCAGTAGGACCAATTTAGCGATATAATTACCTACTCATAATTCCCCATCAACTGGAGTACTCAATTCCAGTATTAAAAGAGCATTGCATAGTTGGTCATAGCAGATGGTTGTCCTACATAAGAATGCTCAACCGTAAAGAAGGGAACGTTAATTATAATTATATATATATATATATATTGATTATAAATGATTGTATATCATCATCATCATCATCATCATCATACTTTAAACGTCCATCGTTGGACATAGACCTTCCCCTTGATTCACCACATTTCTCTATCATGGGCATCACAGAGCCAGTACTTTCTGAATCTTTTGTAGCTCGTCCCTCCATCTGATATTCTGCCGGTCTCGGTTGCGCATTTGAACTCGGGGGATCCAAGTCACAAGTCGCGATGTCCATCGGTTGTCCGTCATACTTGCAACACAGCCAGCCCACTGCCATTTTAGTTTAATGGATTCTATGATGTCCCTGACTCTTGTCTTTTCCCGGATGCACTATGTTGTCTTGTGGTCTCTCCGTGTGAGGCCCAGCATAATTCTTTCATGTGCACGTTGCATGGTTCTCAATTTGTGGATCTGTCTCTTGGGTAGGTTCCATGTTTCAGCCCCATAAGTGACTATTGGGAAGATGCATCGGTTGAACATCTTTCTTTTTAGGATTAATGGGATCTTCTTATTTTTTGAAGGTTGGGCTTGCTCTGCCAAAGGCTTGCCATCCTAGTGTGATTCTTTGCTTGATTTCTATGATGTATTAATTACATAATTATTAACTATATAAAATCATACATCAATCATAATTATATATATATATATATATATATATATATATATATATATATATATTGAAAGAAGATTATTTACCCCAAGAATTTATTCCTAACTTCTGAACCGTACTGATTACTCACTTGTCTTGGATTGATGGCCAGAGTTGAGTTGTAAAGAAAGAAACGGTCAAGGATCATTTTACCAATAGAAACCGAAAACTCTATATATGTTTTATTAGCCCCCCCCCCATTTTTTTAGTACCTTCAATCAATAACATCTCTGCTATCTTTGGAAAAATTAATTCCAAGAGTAACGGAGGTCCTATTAATTAAGAACTAAAAAATACGGTTTTCGGTTTTTATTGCTAAAACAAATCATGAGAAATAACCAAAATATTAGGATGGCGATAAATAGTAGTCAAATATTAACAATAAAGGTTTACGATATTCAATCTAATGGATAATAAGTAATGAAATATAGATGGCCTCTGACGTATAATATGTGTTACTGTGAGGTGTCGAAAATGTGATCGTCATTAGGAATATCGTAAATCGAAAAAGATAACAGTTATTTATCAAATTCGCAATTCAAAAATGATCTTAACTTCGAATCTATCGTAAGTTGAACAATCGTAGGTTGGAGACGATCTATAATAACTTTCAACTCCACTTTAAAAAAAACATACCCAAAATGATCTGATTTTGATTTGACGTGCTTGTTACGTTGAGAAAAGCGAAGGGGGGTGTGAAAGGCTTTCACAGTGAAACATAAATGGCACTTTTACTACAATTACTAATGTTCATCGATGTATGCTGAAAAACATGCAAAACTCAAATAAAATTATTTTTTTGTATAAGATCTCAGTACCAATCATAAGAATAATGGTTGGAGAAAATTCTGACATGAAGATTTTTTCGTTCCAAATGCTTAGGGCCGCAGATATGACCTTTGGTGACCCCAACAGAAACCGTTACGTGATCAGTGTCTTTTAGTAGCGTACCATGTTGGGGGTGATCAATTAAAACATTTGAAGAAGAGGTAATCAATGAATAAGTTACTCATCTCGCCTTTTGATAGGGAGTAATCACTAAAAAGACTGAGGGACCGATTCAGCATTAACTTGCATTGAAAACTGAACCCCAACTAAGACCTGTTTCAGGGATTTAAAAAGGTTCTCGCTGACATAATAAGGGGTAAATGTTGAAAGTTTTAGCCCTCTAGCTCCATTGGTACAGCCTGTACACATGAATGCACTCAAACAAAAAAGTATGTATTAGAATTTAACTGGCTTCGCTGAACTATCTTACGTGTCACTTCAGTTAAGAGAAGTGATTCAATTTTCAGCCACTTTGCTAAAAGATATTTTTACTTCGGTAAAAACTATAAATAATCTACATTTTTGTATTGGGAACAAACAGCTCGTAGACTAATAGGGAATGAAATTGAGTGAGTACACCAATAATATACCATTGAAAGAGGAGTGCGATTAGAATCTGTTTCTTTTTTTTTTCGCTTTTCACTTTTTTTATTTAGCTTCCACAGCATGATGGTTTTAAGAGAATTAAAGGACCTACCAGGATTTATTATCGGCAGGGCACAACATTAACAACATATGCTGTGCAGATAACATCGTTTTGGTGGCTAATTCAGAAGGGAAGCGAGAAGAACTTCTAAAAAAAGGTTGCAGATGCAGGGTTGCCAACCCGAGAAATCGTCTCGTGCTAAATCGACCTCGAGATAGCGTCAAAAAAGTAAAAAAAAAAGCACTAAAACATTATTAGTAATTTCATGACCGTTTGAATGGCTAAAAACGTCTAGATTAGTCTTTGAAATTGATAAAATTAGCTAAAAAGGATCATAAACACGTCAAAATGTTTAAGCTCGACCACGGTAATTTAGCGCCTCTCCCCACTGCCAAAATAAGAAACGCCCCGAATATAGTGCGAAGAGCACTAAATTGGCAACACTGGTAGTAACCAAAGGCACCGAGACCCTGCCTACTTGGCACGGGCTCAGCGGCGGCAGCTGCTCTTTATGCAAAAAGGAAAATGTAACACATACTGAACCAAATATTTTTTTCTAATAACCAACTGAATAAAAATGTTCAAATAACTACAAAACATTCTCACTATGAAATGAAATCCACTCTGAATTATTTAAGTGACTGATGTCTTTCTTATAAAGCTTAAGCATCTTCACATTCTCCAGCGTAAATAGCTTTTGGATTCGTTGCTCTACACAGAAATACAGGTTTTACTAAGTGAATGGAAGATTTGAACGGTTGTCTCAGTGTTACCAAGTATGGTTACTTATTTATAGCAACAAGAGTTCTTCATACCCCCCCCCCAAAAAAAAAAGAATTATCACTTAAATCAGTAGAGTAGCAAACATCTGTGTCTCACCAAATTTATTCCTCCTCACATTATCAAGTAAACATGTCATCAATTTCATCTTTTGAACTTCAGCTAAAAACCACTAATTGGTTGAAGGGGGACTGAGCCATAGAATATAACCAAATGTTCTTGCATGAGCCCGATTGAAAATCACATGTTCCGTTGTAGACAGTATAGTTTTGCCAAATTGTCCATTTTTGGTTGATTTTGCTGGATTAAAGGAGTTTGCCGGATTAAATGAGTTATCAGTTTGAAGATGTTGCCAGAATAGAGGAGTAGTCGAATTTAAAGGGGTTGACGGATCAACTAGAGTTAATGCCTTTAGGGCCACGATTGTTAGTTGGCGCGAATCAAATCGGCGTAAAAACAGAACGTTATCGAAAGCTATATAGCGAAAGGAGAAAATCAGAAATCAGGCAAAGAAACTTATGTAGCAGAAGGAAAAATGTTATTGTTAGTTGACGCAAATCGAACCGGCGTAAAAACAGAGCGAAAACTTGGAGTTCAGGTAATGGAAACTGAATAGCAACAGGAGAAAAATAGGTGAAGAAGGCTATATGGCGAAAGGAATAAATTAAACCGCTAACGTGATTTACAAAAAGATTTGAATTCAAGAGTTGGTTTTATCGGTGAATGTCAAGAACATCTTGAACAGAGCATGTGACAAATTGAGAAGTTTTGAGGAAATTAAATACAAGGAAACTATTGCTAACAATGAGAGAGAGGCTCTAGAAATTTTGAGAATACGAAATGAAGACGGAAAGTTTGTAGAAATTAACGCCCACAGGGTGCAGAGAAAGCGAAGGGAGAAAAAGTAGGCAACCTACTTGAAGGGTTTCAGCCGATGGATGACAGAAAGAATACCGAAAGGCGTAGATGAGAGGAAGTTGCTCGGAACGACAAGGGAAGGGAAGCTTACAGAGCCAGGATCGCCCACGCTCGGAAAGGACATCGCACAAAAAGAAGAGAAAAAACTATTACACTTGGAAGACCACTCAGAATGAAATTACGGCATCAGTAGATTATGTTTTGCGCAAAGAAGTTGAAAAAAAATTAAAATGATTTATCGTTAATTAACAAACTTGTTCACAGAAGAATTTTACAGTGAGGATTATATTGGCAATCCTATTAGAACAGATATTTATGCAAGAAAATCAGAAGGAAACGAAGATATATTTATATATACATATATACATATATGCATATATATATATATATGTGTGTGTATGTATGTGTTTTAACGATTAACAAAACAGTGAAAAAGATGTTTCAACGATTAACAAAACAGAGCAAAAAGAAGATGTTTCAACGATTAGAAAAACAGAGCAAAAAGATGTTTCAACGATTAACAAAACAGAGCAAAAAGAATCTCCCCCGAAAGAAGGCCCTAAAAATTCCCGCGCAAAGAGGGTTTCTGGGAAAATAGAAAATGGTCAAGTGACCCCAGAGTTATTTTGATTTGTTGAATTCGTACGAAAAAGTGTATGTATATCGTATTATCTTTGGACAATGTTAAGATATAACAGGAACTGGCATTCCAAAGGCATTTATAGATCACCGCCACCCATATATGTTGAGTTGGGAATTATCAATCAAAAAAGTTAGGTAAAGGGGTGATCAATGAAAAAACGACTTTTCTCAACTTTTGTTGGTCTGTAATCAGTGAAAAAAGGTTTGAATTTTCGAAAAATAAGCAGTCACAAACTGGAGACCAATTTTTCATAAACTTGCATTGCATATTGATTCCCACCCCACTAAAAACTAATTTTGGAGGGGAACTTTCAAAAAGCAAAACAACATTTTCCCTACTCATTGAGAAGAGAGTGTGTGTGTAAAATTTCAAATTCCTTCTATGAAGGGTAAGAACTGAGCCAGATAGATAGATGTAAATGTCAGAATACATGAATAATCAAAATCAAAAGGCAGATTAAACCGGTGCGTTTGGTTAGCGGTGGTTAATATGATTGTTTTGAACACGAGGATAGTTAATCTGGCGTATTCTTGAAGAAGTTTCTTTGAAGAACTGAAGTTGCTTAGACGTCCACAGTCGGACGATTTTTTCGCATCGCTCCTGCCGAGGGAAAATTCTCATGGCAAACGCTGAGAGAGAGAGAGAGAGAGAGAGAGAGAGAGAGAGAGAGAGAGAGAGAGAGAGAGAGAGAGAGAGAGAGAGAGAGATCCACTTTAGAAAAACGATCTGGCTTCTTTGAAATACCATCTAGCGTTTGAAATCAGGGGGAGATAATTAGGATTGGTGATCCCAACATTTTTCATTATTATTACAGGTGTCCCCCCCCCCCGGCTAACGACCTACTCGTTTATCAAACAATCGCGTTTCCGACCGCAGCCAATTGTAACGGGAATATACAATCAAAGTGTAGCGCGCGTGCGGCCCTGTAGATGTGGAAGGAAAGGAAGCTGTACGAAGAGAATGGAATGCGCACCAAGTATGAAGTTGGACGCGCATTGATGAAACAAAGTAGAATGAACGCATACAAGAATTATGGCCTGACAAGAGACATACGTTTAATACAAGAATAAAGATGAGGTACATGTAAGGATAACATAGATAAGCAAGCAACACTAATTTAACGTGTTATCAATATTTTCAATAGATTTCCTGTCCGGTAGCTGACCAAGCAAAGAAGGCGGCTGGCCCTGGATGACACTATCAATAGTTTTGACAACAAGATGAGAGCTTAAAAAATTGTCATATAGTTTCTTGGTAACTATTTAAAAAAAAATCATTTGTCTGTCTACATAATTTCTCCGAAAGCAAAATGAATTTCAATGAAATTTCATGGAAGGGTGGCCAAAGGGGCTACAAAAGAAGAGACACACAATTCATGGTACCTATACCCATTTTCTCCATATTATTTCACAAAGACCTGAAAAATTGAAAACTGAAGATGAATAGAATTGCATGTAAATGTAGGCCTATACCATCACATTCAATAATATGGAAGAATATTGTTGAATATTATTAGTACAAAAAGATTACCAAAATTCTAGATATCCTGGGAAGACAGCAAGTTCTGGAAGGAGCAGGGTGACACTCTAAGATACCACCTGAGGTGACATCAACCATAGGCCCGCCATTGTTCCTGCCAGAAGCCTTCATGAAATCAAACTTGACACGTTTACCTTTTAATTTCTTCAAAGCTTTGCCAATCATCTGCGTCAAATGCTGTCAAGAATGTTGTTATTCTCTGAGCAAGTCTTGTATATGTTAATGGATAGAGTAATGATGACTCGTGTTATAATTATAGTGGAAGATGAAGATAAGAAAATAGAAACACGTGGGCTCAGTTGAAACATGTGTTCAACATTGCATCCTGGGAAGGTAAGTGGCGTCACAGTAAAGGGACATAATTGTCTCTTAGCATGAATATCATTAGATGTAGTTGGTCTATGTCTTCAGCAGCTTTATTCTTTTGTCGGAATCCCAATATGGTTATACAACGAAGTCTAAGGAGAAATTTTCTATACTCTCCAAGATTCTAGCAAGAATCGAGGCGAGGTTGATTTCCTGACCACCTGTCGAGTTCCCTTTTTCGGGGAAAAAGACCCCGTGCAGAGATTTAAGAGTTTGGAGGCTTGGGGTGCTTGGTTCCTTGAAGGGTGTCTTCAGCATTTAGTGGGGTTTGTCAGTAGAAATGTCGTAGATGAACTACTATTCATAAAGCTTTTTGGTCCCCCTCTATGTTGAGAGTCCAGGAGGCGTTTTCAAATACCCTGCCCCCTCAGCACTGCCTCTGACCTTAAGTTTCAGCAGGTGTAGCTTGCCAGCTCACTTTCATATTGAAATACCCAAACTGCAAAATGTCGAGTTTTTGATGAGTTTTGGTCTAATCCTTGATAAACATAGTCACGTGTTACAAGCAACGATACACACCAATGTGTTGACTAGGTGTATGTCAGACAAGTGCAGGGTTTAATTCGATATAGTTTCCACTACTCTCCATCTAATGCGAGATGAACTGAAGAAAACAAAAAAGTCGGCCTACAAATGAACTTAAGTGAAACGAAAATCATGTGCAACAATCACATTGAGACTAAGGACATAACTGTCAAAATCAAAGATGCAAAGCTGGGGAAGGTCGACCACCACATCAACCTAGGACAACGAATCTCCATGAGATCCTCAAGAGAAGAGGAAATAAAGCAAAGAATCACTCTAGGATAGTAAGCCTTCGGTTGAGCAAGTTCAACCTCCAAAAACCAGACGATCCCAATAATCCTAAAAAGAAGGGTATACAACCAATGCATCCCCCTGATAGTCCCTTATGGAGCTGAAACATGGAGCCTAACCAAGGGACAAACCTACAAACTGAGAAGTATGCAACGTGCACATGAGAGAATAATGCTCAACCTTACATGGAGAGATAACAAGACAACACTGTGTATCAAGAAGAAAATTTAAGTCTGACATCATAGAATCTATTAGAAATATTAGAAAACTTGAATGGCAATGGGCAGGCCATGTTGCAAGAATGAAAGACAACTGATGGACATCACGACTCATAACATGGATACCCAGAGATCACATGCGGAACCGAGGCCGGCAGAATATTAGATGAAGAGATGAACTAGACAAATTCAGAAGATACTGGCTCCACGACGCCCATGATAGAGAATTGTGACGAATCCTGGGGAAGGTCTACGTCCAACGACGGACGTTAAAAGACTGATAATGATGATGATGGTGATGACTCAACATGAATTAGACATGGAAATTCAGGTCTTACAAGGATAGGAAAAGACATCATCTGAATCTAACGTGAAAAGCGTTACTACCGTTGGAAAAAAATTCATATTCGGATAACACACTTGAAGAAGGCTGTAGAATCGATCGACCGAAATGTGATGTTAACAACACAAACAACAAGAAAAAGTTCAATCGTATGAAGAACTTGAAAAAAAAAATCTCCTCCACAGAGATGTTTCAGTTCTTTGCCGAATTTCGGTATAACATATGAAATATATATAAACTAACGATTTCAACTTAAATTTTACATCAAATCAAAACAATTTGAAATACAGGGAAGTACAAGAAGCAATACTAAGACATAGCATAAGTCATTCAGTTTATCAACAAAGTCCCAGGTAATATGATAGGTGTGTTATAACTATTACATGCTAATTATAGAGCAGTCAAATAACCGTAGCCCACAAATGACCAGCCCGTTTAATCAGGCAAATGAGACACAGACCCTTCTCTGTTTATACATTTGAGTGTCTTCGTATGTCTGTCCGTGACTGTCCGTGTCTCCGGGTTCTCTTGGTCACATTTTTTAGGGTTACAACCTAGAAAATGTGCATGAGTATACCTCTGGGCACTATCTAGAAAGACTTTTCTGTTCCTTCAAATAAGTGCTCTTTTGGGTATTCATGATCCCTTTAGAGCAACAATGGCCGGTAATTTTTAGATAATTTTGGATAAAAGATCCATTTTTTAAAAGATGATTTCAGATTAGTTTTTAGATAATTAGTTCTGGTATATGCGTGGGCTACGATCATTTTTTATACGAGTTACCCCCCCTTCTTTCTTTACTTATTTTTTTTTTTTACTTATTTGCAAATATGTTAAAAACCCGGGTTCATTCTGTTCACATCAGGTTGCTCTAATTGCCTCTCAAAGGGTGATCCAGAATTGTCTAGTTTATTACCAATTTGAATATTGCGGCATTTTAAAGCCTCAATTAACCGTATTGATTAAGGGTTAAGTGTAATTAAGTTCGTTGTATTTGATTTTGCCGTTCAAGCACTTAGGATGTTGGATGTAGCCTGGGCCGGTCCCAGTGTTCCTGACGCCCCGGACAATCTGAACTAAGACGCCCTTTAGATAATGGTATTATCTCATATTCCTGAAAGAGTCTGACTTCACATCAAGGAATTTTCTTATATTGACTTTTTTTAATCTGTTCAGTTCGTTCATTTTTCTATTTTTTTAAAATCTCTGCCAGTTTTCAGTAGTGTCTGTTCGTCTGTTCAAACGATATCTTCGGAAGTACTGAACGAATTTCTATAGAATTTTGTTGGAAGTTGAGCAATAGGTTAAGAAAGAGATGGTAAAATTCTGGGGCGTATCCAGGATTTATTTTCTGATTGAGAGATATTTTCCTGTTAGCTTATTCCCCGATTGCATTTATGTATACGCTCATGACTGTCCACACGATATCTCCGAAGGTTATCAATGAATATCTATGAAATTCTGCAGATGAGTGGACAATAGGCTAGTGAAGAACTGAATGAATTTTAAAGCGGGGCCATGAATAATTACCTCTCCTACGTCGTAGTTATATATCCAGGCCATATAATATCCCCATAATTTCATGACTGTTCACATATCTCCGAAAGTTCTCCATGAATTTCTATGAAATTATTTGTATGGGTGGATGATAGGCTGCAGAAGAACTGATTAAATTTTGGAGTGCATCCTTGCACAATCATCTCCCCTATATTGTAGTTATATTTCAAAATCGCATGATATTGCCAATTTTCTTCCTGTCCGAAAGATAACTCCAACAGTTATCAATGAAATTCAATAATAATAATAATAATAATAATAATGATAATAATAATAATGACATAAAAACCGACCACCTCATCCAGGCAAGAAGACCGCACTTGGTTATCGTAGACAAAAAGAGGAAGACCTGCCAAATAGTGGACGTGGCTGTACCTGCAGATCATAGAGTAAAGAGGAAGGAGAATGAAAAACTGGAAAAATACCATGATCTAGCGAGAGAACTGAAAAAGATGTGGAACATGAAAGCCAGGTTAGTGCCATAGTTGGCGCACTAGGAACTGTCCCAAAGACACTGAAGGCGAGACTGGAGGAGATCGGGATAGAGGAAAGGATTGAGACTGTACAGACCACAGCATTGCTAGGAACTGTGCGGATACTGAGGAAAGTGCTAAAAATATAAAGACTGCAACACTAATTGTTAACAGTGACCTAACAAAAGATGGGAAATGAAAGCGGGAATGTGAACCACAGCACTGGCATGATAGGCAAAGGAGAGAAGAGATGTTGGCTGAAGACCTGAGGAGACTTATTGTCACTCAGTCTTCAGCAATGACCACTGGGAAACCGGTGTGAAACTGGAAACTGCAGTATTACTGTGGCCTTTGAGAACTAAGAGAGAAGGGCTGGAGACTTGAGGAGACTTGCTGTCACTCAAACTCCAGCGGTTACCACCAGGCAACTGGTGTGAGATTGCAAATAATAATAAGATTTTGTGGAAACGTGGACTATAGACTACGGGAAAAAATTGAATCTTTGAACGGATCCATGTACAATTACCTCCCCTATGTCGTTATTAAAAGTCCAAACTACACAACATCGCCAAAATTTCATATCTGCCTCCGAAAGTACCAAATAGATGTCAATGAAATTCGGTGGAAGAATGGGCAATGGAATAAGAAAAAAAAAATGGTGAAATTTTTGGGCGGATCCTGATATCTATTTTTAATAGTGAAATATTTCCCTTTTTTGTTCGCGCCAAGTACAAATATATACACCTATAGCTGTCCACGCGATATCCCCAAAAGTTATTCATGAATTTCGATGGCACTTTGTGGAAGCATGGAGAATACGCGAAATGATTAAATTTTGGAGCGGATCCATGCACACTAATATTTGACGCCCCGAGCGACAGCAACTGTCCTAGTTGTCAGTACTTAGGGCCGGTCCTGGGTGCAGCTTCGAAGCTCTCGGTCATTAGTCCATTGCTCTATATATAAGCAAAAAATGTCAAAAGCTAAACTGACCGTTTGATGGATAAAAAGAGCTAAGAAAAAAAAATGACAGGAAAACCTGCTCTTGGGGTAGGAGTGGATTAAGATATCTCCTCCCCACGAGGGAATTTTCTAAAATTCAACCGAGATCTTTTGAGAACGAATTTCTATGAAACTCACAAAAGAAGACGAAATCAAGCCGAGGATCACCCTTGAGAGACCACTAGACAGCACAGTGTATCAGGGAGAAAACAGGAGTCTGAGACACCATAGAATCCATTAGAAAACTCAAATGGCAATGGACTGGTCATATTGCGAGAATGAGAGACAATCAATGGACATCACAACTCACAACATGGATCCCCAGAGACCACATGCGAAACCGAGGCCGACAAAATACAAAATGGAGAGACGAACTAGACAAATTCAGAAAATACTAGTTCCGTGACGCCCATGATAGAGAAATGTGGTGGATCCTGGGGAAGGTCTATGTCCAACGACGATCGTAAAAAGACAGGTGATGATGATGGTAGGAGAATTCAGTCATATACTGGTCATTCTTAAAAAATTATTAGTTATTAGTTCAAATAGTAGTGGATAATAGTGAGAGAACTTCGTACCCACCAGAAATAAAGAAAAAGGGACGTCGCTCTCACGCGTTACCACATCACTACACTATTTATACTGGTAATACTTCAAAATAAAAACACACACATACACACATGCACAGACATTTCGGTGTAAGTTAATTAGTGCAATCCCTGAAAAGAAGTGTGGTCCTATCCAACAGAGCTAGTAGTATCGCTTTATTTTTACATCCCATGCTCCAATGACTGTGGTCTCGAATTACCAAGCCCTACCCCTAACCCTAACGTGGTACAACAGGAATGTCGATAATGTTGGAGAATGTTTATCCAAAATGAAGCAATGCTAGCTCTGTAGAAGAAGCTGCACTTCCTAGAGACCGCAGCTCTGGGTTTCTTTCTCTTGCGTGAGTTTCTAGTTATACATAGTGACTATTAGGGGGCAGGGCTGTGGTCCCCAACTTCTTCCCTCTTTGCCTGTCGGTCCTCTCAGTGGATCATGCCCAGAAGCAGGGTTCTCTCCACTAAATGCGAATGGCAG
This sequence comes from Thysanoteuthis rhombus, assembly GCA_963457665.1. Classification (NCBI taxonomy): domain Eukaryota; kingdom Metazoa; phylum Mollusca; class Cephalopoda; order Oegopsida; family Thysanoteuthidae; genus Thysanoteuthis; species Thysanoteuthis major. Next base: position 9,056,640 of record OY735242.1, read on the forward strand.
GTATTCCCGTCATCGCAATTCAATGGCTAACTCAATAAATTTTCACATTTATTGCGATTGATGACAACTCATTCCTTTCTGTGAATTAGGGCTTTTATCTAACAATTAATTGCTTGCATTGGACAAGGGCTTTTATCTTGAGATGGATAACTATCATTCTTCACCACCTTCCACAGTCAATTGGTTTAGGGTGCAACTTGAAGAAGCAGCCCAGAATAAAATTCTGCTGAAATAGTGTTGCAAGTGTGAGTGTAACAATTTCACACCCATGCACGCTTAATGTTAAAAATGACGCATGAAGAAATAGGATTTTGAGAATTAATTCGTGGGAATAAAACAAAACAGAAGTAGATACATAAATTATGTCATTATAGCTTCAGTTCATGAATTTTCGACAGATTGCGTGACGTCACGTGACGTCCAATCGGGACCACCTTCGGTAAGTTCACACCTGCCACCCACACATCTACGCAAGAACTGAAAATAACAATAAAAATAAAACCATCTGGAACCTGTGGTCATCCAAGGGAGATAATTCGTGAACCTCCAGTTATTTCCCTTGAGCTGTGCAGGCATGCGCACGGCTATCTAGTCCAGCCATGTTGAATAACAGACGCCTTTTGTTTTGGTGATACTTCTTACGGACACCATCTACCATTTCTGATAATTTATACCATTAATATTGTCCCAAGCGCCAGGAAAGGGATATAATTGCCTGTCTAGTGACAACCTAGGTAAGTAAGTGAAATTTTGTGTCTGCACGCACCTGGAATTTCTTGCACGATACCTTTTTTTAAAATTCGGAGCCCGAGACAAGAGTTAAAAAGAGCAGAAGACGTTTATGTGTACGTACAGCTGTTCAAAGTCTAACAGGAATTTTCACTTTATTTTCTTATATTGAATTAAACCTACAACTTGAACAGCTGAAACTTAATAAAATGTAGTTTTTATATTTTTTAAAGGATATATATGGTCGTTTGTTTTTGCCTTAGTTAGTATAACTCAGCCTTATTTTATTGGGGATTTTTTTTTCTGTTCAAAGTGTAACAGGAATTTTTAGTGTGTTTTTTTTTTATATTAAATAAAACATACACCTTGAACCGGGAAACACAGTCAAATAAGTATTTGCTATTATTTTTTATGATCTATCAAGTCGTTTAAGTTACTTCAATTAATTCTAATTTTATTGGGGATTTTATTTTTTATTTTCGAAAAACAAAACACGATAGACTGTTTTCCATAGCTATTTAGGAAATCTCCGTTCTCTGTTGTGATAAATCTAAATTGGCTAATTAAAAATATTTGGTTTATAATTTCATTTGAAAAATATTTGCAGGATGTTTATTAAATAATCTTACACCTAAAGAAAAAAAAAAAAGGTTATACAATTGTTTACAGGTGAAGACGTGTGTTCAAATGTTAACAGGAATATATTGGGGTTTCTTTAAAAATTAGCTAAATTTGTCTGGAAAGTTTTTAATGAAAAAAATACTATCAAGAATATTTAGATGATTATTTCTGATTTAATTAGATTTTAGGTTTTAAAATGGCAATGAGGATTGTTTATGTCGGTTGGAAAGAAAGTTTTAAATGTAAACACTCAACACGAATGTTTCCCTTTTTACAAAATTTACTTTCAGTTTCACATTCGCAAAATGAAAAATAATTTTTGCAGATTTTTTGAGGTTTGGACTTGATTAATTTTTTAGAAGCAGTGGGTGCTAGTAATTCTACCAAGAGGTTAATTTCATATATTCGTTTATTTTTTTGAATTCAAAAACTGAAAAGGCCATTATTTTCTTAATCGAAACAGAATATTCATCTCTCACTTTCTCTTGATAGATGTACCGGTTCATTTTCATTTTCATGTAATGAGTTTCCTAAACTTCGCATTCAAAAACTTTAGTACCCCTAGGTCAGAGGCGTAACTTGGAGGGTTAGGTGTACTTGAAAACGCCCCCGGACTTCAATGAGGTAGCTCCTAAGGGCTTTATAAATAGTCATTCACCTACCACGTTTTTACCGATAAATCTCATTGAATGTTGGATCGGGCCCCCCAAGGAGCCAAGCCTCGACCCAACGGCACCCAAATCCCGCCAAATCTCTAGCTACATCTCTGACCCCCAGATTAGATTGTACATTTTCATTGACCACTTCCTTAAAGCAAGGAAAAGTTACGAAATGAGTTTGAATTCAAGTAAGCGGAGGATTTCTATTTTTTTTGTAGTGGGGATGATGCCGGTAAATCCCTTTTGAATTTTCCTTTCTGTATATAAGTGAATCAACTACTTTTTTGCAACTGACTGAGGAAAATCATATTAAATGTTAAATGACCAAAGTAGATATCAGTATGTTAGATTGCTTGATGAATCTTTCGTTTTTCCCGCAAGGTGTGCGTGTTTGGGTTCTCTACGGACCCAGGCGGAATCAGCAAAGTATACTTCCTTGCTTTCACTTTCATCCCTGTAACTTTACATACATTGTATAGAGGTGATTAAGGAAGGGTCGTTTATTCGCTATACATGTGTTAAGCACATTAAAGTAACGATGCATGACTCAATTAACTGTCAGTTTGTCAATGTTGAAGAAAAATATACGTTCAGTAGTTGCAGCGAATCGGTGACTCCTAAAAAGCGACGAAATGTCTGTCTTGTTTGCTATTTTTTGTGCTTTAGTAAACATTTGAAAATGATCCATCTATATCTATATGTATATATATGTCAGCTCCCCAGAAATCTCTTGCTCCTGGGAACTTGGGGTGACCACACGAAAGAATAGGTGTGCGTTGGTCGTTTTTATAAATCGTGCTGTCTCTCATTTCCAACTTGTCAAGTGTCATTATCAACCATTTTCCGTTTTTGGAAACCCGGAATACTTTGCCCACCTGTCGTTCAGAATCCCCCCGATGACTGGAGTTTTTTTCTTCTTCCTTGTTATTAAAGATCAGGATTAGCTGCATGTTTCCAACCCCCCTTTTTTGTTTGTTTTCGGCGACTGCTACCTATCTCATTCTTACAGACCTTGAACGATAAGCCCTGGGGTTGTTGTGTACATGGAATTTGTAGTAAGTAAATATAGTAGCTGTTGTAGTCGGGGAAAGCAACTGCAAGGAAAAGGATAAATACTACTGAAAAAAATAATTGTAATTCTAATGGAGTTAAATCCTCATTTGGCCGGCTTTTAATGAGGGATTATAGGAATTATTATCCCTGAGAAATTTTCCAGTTGCTATGAAAGACGAGGAATGATGTGAGCTGGATCTCTGAAATAAATACCTGTCCATTTAATTTCCACTTTTATAATTTTTATTTTTTTTAGCGGGGTTTACGTTGCAGATCCTGTTTAAATTAAAAGAAATCTAATTTGTTAACTTGTTGGATAATTGAATTATATTAATTGTTTAGGTTTGTTTATTTGTTGTTTCAAGGTGTTTAAAAACATTTGTTTCTTCTTCTTAGTGCGATTTGTCGGCTGAAGTTTTTGATCACTTGATTTGTTTTCTCTTTGATTTTTCCCTGGAGATTGTCAACGAATAAATACGGTCAGGCTCTGTATATTTTCTCCAGTCATTTTTACTCTGTAAATTGCCCGTTGAGGAGTGCAATGGAAAAGAAATTAACAAATAAATATAATTGAAAATACCTATTTTCGTAGCAGCAAATCTTACGAAACATACCCACTCAAAAATAATGGCATGTATTTTTTTGCTTCACAAATACGGTATTATCATATGTCATTGAATGTTTAAATGTTTACACGATTACTTTAATATAAATTTCAACCATGTGGACTTCCAGCTTGGAGTGAACACATGAATTTCATAGTAGCATAGACTGGTGTGGTCAGTCTTTGAATGCACGTAAACAGACACCATTTTTAATTGTGAAAAATGCATCTAAGATTCCACTGGATCCACTAAAGTTTATAAACCACCTCTTAACGAAATAAGTCTGTATTTGCCCCCCAACTGGGGGGCGCTCGGAGATATGGCAGTATTGTTTCGACATTGTCTATATTATCTACGAATCTGTTAATTCTGTTTGCCGTATGAAAAGCGAAACTGTTCTGTTATTGGGCAGGCGAACTTGAGTTCAACCCCAGCGGCCACCCACTCATCATATGCACAACGTGGTGTGGTATTCTCTCCCTTGTTGGCTATAACCAACACTGGGTCAGCAGCCAGAAGTTTTATTCTGGAGTTCTATTCTTCTTATTGATATATACAAACGTAAACACGAAACTGCATGATTTATTTTTGGACCTTGAAAGAATGAACGGGTCCAGGTTGAGCAATTTTCATATGCTATGGGCGTGATACACAGAGGCGGTGCTGTAATGAAGCTAAAGCAGCATATGCTACAGGCCCCGCATTTTCAAGGGCCCCACGCTAAATGCTTGCAGGCTATCAATTCTGATTTGGTGAATTCACAGTACTATTCTACCTTCAAATTTCATCAACGACCGGGTGCTTAGGGTTAGCGATTTTAGCTAATTATCAACTTCGATTGGGGTTATTAGTTCAACAGTAATTAATGGGAGTGTGATATTCATGTGATTCATCTAAAACACATCAATACAAAGGTATTTGAAACTGAAGTCATTGTTGCTGCACAGAGGTAAAAGTGAAAACAAAATAATACTATTATGGTACTGAAATGTCAGGCATATTTTTTGTATCACCTGGCTGAAAATGAAAATATTTAAATACTTTGCAAGTAAAAATGTATGTGTTTTAACATTTATGTGCACTTTCTTAACTCAGGGTCAATGTTCTCTCAAACTTTTCGGAGTCAGTGAGTGGAAAAATCTTATGTTGTGCAAATGTTTTCCCTTCGACAAATATATGTGCGCACATTCGAATTCAACGTAGAGAATCAATATTTTTTCCAATAGAAACTCGGTAAGCTATCTACAGAATTTCAACTCCGTTATACGCACATTAATTTCTTCTGAGTACTCCGCTTGGAAGGAATTATGCTTTATGATATAAGCTACAGCCCCTACACAAGCGAATCCAACCGTGCATAGAGGTTGATACTGTATATACTTGTGTTATGCTCATTTTGTATATAGCTTTATCATTCAAACGCTTACTGACATACTGTATTGTGTTTTTTTGTTTCTATCTGTAATATTGTAAAGTAAGCTCTGTGGGAGTTGAGGATTTATTAAAATTAATGTAACTTTTCCAGACAACCTTTGTATATTTGTAAAGAGCCATTTTCATTCTAGGAGTTGTTCAGACCATTGAACTCATTATTTGTATTGTTGATGTTTTTATTGCGTTTTGGCCATTCTCGTCTCCAGCCTTCTTCAGGTATAAAATCCTGATGGAAGATAGCTTCTAACATTTTGAGGAGAGTCATGGTGATTCTAAGAGTTGTTCAGATCATTGAAATCATTCTTTTTGCTTCTATTGTTACCACACTTTGGCCAATCCATTCTATGGTCTTCTTCAAGAGTACAGTCTGTATGGAGAGAAAAGGGTTGATCGACTATTATTTCTTTTCTGTTTGCGAACATATTCTGGTTTGCACTACTGAGAAAAAAAGGGGACCCTAATCTTTTCATATGGATTTTAAACATGGAGGAGGCTACTGAATGGATCAGCTGAAACATTGTATTAAAATATAAAAGCAGCGAATGAAGTCCCAACAACTTCTGATTTAACTTTCTGAGTTATACGTATTCTGGTCATGGAATAAGGATTTCAAATTTTCTTGTATGGAACCTAAAAGAACTATCATTCCGATGGAAATTATGAATCATTCTGACCCATCCTATCTTTCTTTTAACCCCGTAAATTAAGCAGTGGTGGTGATACAATTGAGTTAGTTTAGTGAAAATGCTACCTGTATGGTTTGAATCATAGATTTATAATTTAAAGAAAAAACTGAATGAGTTATTTATCTTGCATTTTATTGGGCTGTGATCACTAAAAAGTCTAAATTTTCAAAAAACAAGCATGAATGCTGCCAGGCGCAAACTATGGGATCAATTTAAGATGAAATTACTGTGTGAATTGAACTCCTGACTGAAAACCTATTTAGGAAGGGATTTTCAAAAAACTAAAAATATTTTCCCTGATCATTGAGGGGAGTGTGTGTGCAAAAATACAAGTTTATACTATCAATGGTTAGGGCTGAATGTACATAGATACATATAAATATCAGAATGCATGAATAACCTAAAACCAGCCACAGTATTTAAACCGATGTTGGTAGCGATGATTAACAGATATTATATTTGGTTGAAAAGAAATATCTTTATATCGTAAATAAAAGCAGGTCATTGTTTTTTATTTTTCTATTAGTCTTTTTTTCCAATTTTCAATGTGTGTAAGACAAAAAATAAATTAATCTACAATGCTGGTTACCATACACAATATATACTGACATATATGTAGGTATAATTAGAACTTCTGATACATGGGAGAAGATAAAGAATATTTATCCATGAAAAGTTTGAGAATCGATTGCTGCATTACAACATTATTGAGTTAGCAGGATCAAACTGCGCCAAGTTCTCAGAAGTCAACTTTTAGGGGTATCGGCAGTGCTACCAACTTGAAAAATTTTTCCGCTAAATCAACCTAAAAAAGCATCAAAAAGTATAAAAAGCTCTTAAAGACATTGTTTGCTATTTTATGACTTGTGAAAAATGGCTGGATTTGCCAAAAATGGCTAGGCAATAGCTAAATATTGTTGGAAAATAGAGCCAAAAATGGGCAAAAAGAGCTGCATGCTGAATTTTTGTGCTACCAAAATAAAAAACGTGTTAGATTTAGCCCCAAAAGCTCTAAATTGGCAACACTTGATGCTGGTGCAGCTAAGAAAAAGGTGGTGAATGAAAATATTCATTGTGAAAATACAAATGTAACCCATCTTATATACCTGCTGGAATAACAAGGTAAACTCAGTGTATAGAAAAATAGCTCTTGTTTGTTCTTTGTGTTGAATGAGAAAGGGAGAGACACCTTATTTTTGAAACACAAAATGGTGCTGGAGTGAACAGTAAGGAAATGTGTGGATGATAAGCAAAGTCCCAGGTGGGTATGGTTCTATTCCTCTCCATCTCTCTCCTCTATAACTCTTCTGCCGTCTCTGGGCTGGTCTTCCCAAATAAATAGCATTTCCCTTTTCTTCGTCCTGTCAGTCTTAATCTATTAATCTATCATTTTAACCGACACCTTATATTGTTACACAAGTTTATGATGGTATTCAAACCATGTCAGGTCTTCTTACCTTAACTCAATTCAAAGGGTAAAGGCATGACATACTAACCAAGTTTAAAACTACCGGGGATATTAGGTGGCAGAATATTGTGAATTTACACTGTAGCACAAAAGTGGGAATCAACAAATGAAACATTTTTTCTGGAAAGAATTATTCATCTTTCAAAATAACAAGATTAAATACAACTTACTTTTGAAAGAAATAATCCTATCAAGACTTTAAGTGTCCAGAAAAAATATATATTTTAATATACGAGTGCACCACTGATTTTCTGACACCATAGGTTCTTAAATAAAGCTAGATTATCCATATTGCTGGACCAACAGAGATCATGTTATGATTATTCAAAAATACACATTTGACCCTCTAATTATGCACATCTGATATCTGCAAAGCTTTAGAACTGTTAGAAACTTAAATTAGATAAATATTAAATGTCAATTAAATGATTAAATGCTGTACATTGATATAAATGAGAGAATTGATTAATATAGATTAAACAGATACAGGTGTATTAATAAAAAAAAACACAAATAATTTTCAAGTGCAAGCACTCCCAACATGACAAATTGTACAATTTCTCTTGCACTATACAAATAATCTGAAAAGTCTAGAAGATGAGGATTGTCAGAATTACTGGTTGTTTCATAATTGACAGTTAAATCATGGACTTGAGGTGTGCTTTACTTGTTCTCCCGTACCTTATGCCACAAGAATCACAGAAACTCCTTCCTCCAGCTGAACCAAGGCATGCATGAGATTTCTCTTCAATTGTAAGCTTATGCCAATCCGTGTGGCTCTTAGAATCAGAGCTATAACGCTCCCAAATCAGGTAGAAAATAGTAAAAAAAAAATTGCAGACCGAATGGTCGAGAGCGTGTCTTCTCAGATGGACAGTTCTTAGTGTACTAACACCAACTCTGCCTTGGAGCAAAATCTAGAGGTGAGAATGTGCTCCAGATGTGCAAAGACTTCCATCTGTCTTTTAGTTGACTGGAAATCAAGTCCAATCCAAAACACACTTTTGCTTGTTTAGTTTTATTTTGTTTTTTCGATGTATTTTGATGAAGTTCTATTGTGGCCACTGTATGTTATGTAAATAATGATTTCCTAACTGCACCAAATAGCCTTAGACACAGCTGATAGACAAGGAAATTTAAAAAATCAGATGCACACTTTTTCAGCCCATTATTTTGACAAGCCTCCAAAACGTGGAAGGGGTGACTATCTGAATTCGATTTGCACCTGTACCCTGTGTCAGATTGATATCAATGATTTCAGATCTGTCATTTTGACTTGATGAAGCATATTGGAGAGAACATCAATTCATATACCATCGCTGATCTTCAGACTTGGCTTCTGTCAAGATTGCACGACACATAAGACAATGATTTGTCTCTATTTCTCGAATGATCCATTGAGATCTAATCATTGTTAGTAGCACATGTTCATCTTCTCATAGATAATAATATCTGTAACTTGCATAAATGAATCATCTTAGTCTCCACATGTACCAAAACTAATTATCTGGAAAGATATAGATCTTTTATATTAAATTATCTAAGAAAAAATAGATCTTTTATCTAAAATTATCTTGTACACATGATACATACATATATAGCCAGTCAACCGAACCAACTTAAAAACTGAAGAAATCTATGTTGACAGTTTTGGTTGATGGTTTCTAACAAGGCCCTTAGATATTTCTACTCTTGAACCATTGATCGCAAATGACTGAATATCCAGTCATTGCTGTGATAGTAATAACTATTACTCGTCGGGCACAAACATCTGCAGAATAATGAACATTGTCTGGTTATTTACTCAATACAAACTGTCACAAAACATATCATGGTAGCATACTCTGTTGAGGGTGCTCAATCAAAATTAAAACAAGGGAATCATTGCTGGATCACTAAAATATTTAAATTTTCACAGAACAAGAGGGCACAAACTGGTGACTAATTTAGCAGAAAACTTGCAATGAAAATTGAACCCTTACTGAAAACCTATTTAGAGGAGAGATTTTAAAAGAACAAAAAGTTTTGATTTTCAGTCCTCTAGCTCCGTTAGTGCATTTTGTTTGCATGATACATACATATATAGACAGCCAGCCGGACCAACTTAAAAACTGAAGAAACCTACATTGACAGTTTTGGTCAATGGTTTCTTACAAAACCTTTAGATATTTCCACTCTTAAACCATTGATAGCAAATAACTGAATATCCAATCATTGCAATGATAGTAATAACAATTACTCTTCGGGCACAAACATCTGCAGAATAATGAAAATTGTCTATAGTTGTCAAATTTTCCATAAAAATAAATAATTCTCATAATCAGCCGATGCATAATAAAACATGAAAGAGGAAGAAAAAAAAGGTTCAAGTTGGTTTTTGAAATAAATCTTTAAAAGCTTCTTCGTTCAACTGACGCTTATCAGAGGATGACCTATCAGAATATGTTTAAATATGCAATGTGGAAATAATCGGAACAAATTCAAAGATGTTGTTTGAAACGGCAATCAGACACATTGAAGACACGTGCAAAGAATTACAGGAATATTGATGAAAAATCAAAATGTGTTGAAGGTGTGGTTAAATTGAAAAACATTTAGCATAAAAACAAATTCTTGTTGCTTGCACTGTTCAATTTTCTTGATTTTGACGATAAATATCTGTATCTTGCATATATGAATCTCCATAGCCCACAGCTGTACCAGGACTAATCATATGAAGATTTATCTAAAATTATCTTTAAAAATAGATCTTTAATATAAAATTATCTAAAAAAAATATGAGCACAAAATTTGAGCGTTCTTGGTTCAAAACCTATTACCCCCCCCCAGCATTTTCAGATGGTGCCCAGGGCATGCAAATTTTCCAAGTCGTAGCTCCCAGAATGTGACCAGTAGTGCCCAGAGACATGCACAGACACAGAGAAGCAAAGAGAAAAGAACCTGTAGCCTTCTTGGCGAGTTGGTAATGGGGGCAATTTATGGGGCTACAGTGATTTGATCTTAAAATGCCTGATTTTGAAGTTAGGAGATTTGGATAATTTACTGAATTTTCTTTAATAATCAAGTGCATGAACATGGAGGAAAATATCAGGTTCAAGATGTTTCGTTATCCAGTTTCATATCATTTCTATGTTCTCAAGTCTCTATGATTTATATTCTAAAATAGTGATGTAAATATGTTTGCACTATTTTTCATTTCTAACATTTTTTTTGAACATATTCTTCTTTTTTCATTTTTTTTTTCCAAACCATCCCATGCTAAGAAGCATCCTAGTGACCCTCATTTGGGTCACAACCATGAGTCTGGGAACCACTGGTTTACATGCTCTCCAAGTGCAGATTGAGATAGAACTCAATGTTAAAGCACGATATCAAGATTGGTTTTTTTTCTTTTATTGGAGGATGATATTTAGCTATTTTGGAAAAATAATTTTTTGTATACTCCTCTTGATATGAAGTTAAAGAGTATGATATTCCATAACATTTTGATCTGTAAATCTAATGCACTGTGCCAGGTCACCATTGAGCAAGTAGTACTATTAGATTTCTTTTTGCACCAGGAGGGTCAAACAATTCAAAACCTTGTACAATTGGAAAACTTTTTTGTGATTAAGCTACTATGAGAATCCACACTTGGAGACTTACTTAGCACTCCATGACTTCTTTGCATGAGTCATTGTTCTATAAAACCACATTCATAATCAGAATCAACAACTTGGATGTGTAATTAAAGACCTGCAATGAAAATTAAAAAAAAAAATTGCTCGATATTGCATAACGAGTACATAATAATTGAAATGTCTAAAAAGTATGTTGATAATTGATTTGTAATCTAATCTCTGATCTTCTTTCTTAGAACCCCCCCACCCCCACTCCAAAAAGGTTGTTTTCTCCGGAGTGGATGATACTTGAATCCCAAAACATGGGATTGGAAATGGAGATAGTTGAAGTTCAATCTGATGACAGCGAGGGTTTTCCTTGACTTTTCAGCAAGATAATTGATACCATTGAAAATCCTGTTTCCCTTCGCCCCTGTAGAAATCTAAACTTCAAACGGGTGACACAGTTGGCTGACAGAGTGAAATGGGAGCTTCACAAGTAAACCAAATGATGCTTCTTATTTACACCTATACTTGAAAATATCAGAATTTTAAGGTGTGTTTAAAGGCATGATTTACTGGTTGAATCATTTAATTCATTTCTTTATATTCATTATCGCTCTACAAATAGCCTGCCGAACCAACCAGCCTAGTGGGCTACAGATTCTTCTTTGTGTGTCCATCTATGGGTGTGTATGTGTGTGCCTCTGGGTGCTCCTGGTTGCATTTTTTTGGGAAACAACCTTGTTAATTTGCATGATTACACCCCTAGGCATCCTTGAAAAACTTTTTTTGTTTTTTCATAAAAGTGCTTTTTGGAGTCCCTATGGTCATTTTGGACCAATAATGCCCGAATAGTATTTTTTCAAGATGATTTTTGATAAATTTTCAGATGATTTGTTCTGGTACATCTGTGGGCTATGGTGATTCATTTATGTGAAGTACAGATATTTATTGTCAAAACCAAGAAAATAGAATGGTGCAAATGAAAAGAATTTGTTTTTACGCTGAATCTTTTTTAATTTGACTACATCTTGGGCACATTTGTCTGTTTGCCGTTTTAAACAACATCTTTGAATTTGTTCCGATTATTTCCACATTGTATATTTAAACATATTCTGATAGGTCATCTTCTGATAAGTGTCAGTTGAACGAAGAAGCTTTTAAAGATTTATTTCAAAAACCAACTTGAACCTTTTTTCTTTCTCTTTCATGTTTTATTATGCATCGGCTGATTATGAGAATTATTTATTTTTATGGAAAATTTGACAACTATAGACAATTTTCATTATTCTGCAGATGTTTGTGCCCGAAGAATAATTGTTATTACTATCATTGCAATGATTGGATATTCAGTTATTTGCTATCAATGGTTTAAGAGTGGAAATATCTAAAGGTTTTGTAAGAAACCATCGACCAAAACTGTCAATGTAGGTTTCTTCAGTTTTTAAGTTGGTTTGGCTGGCTGTCTATATATGTATGTATCATGCAGACAAAATGCACCAATGGAGCTAGAGGGCTGAAACTTAAAACTTTTTTGTTCTTTTAAAATCTCTCCTCTAAATAGGTTTTCAGTAAGGGGTTCAATTTTCATTGCAAGTTTTCTGCTAAATTGGTCACCAGTTTGTGTCTGCTTATCCTATAGAAATTTAAACATTTCAGTGATCCTGCAATGATTCCCTTATTTTAATTTTGATTGAGCACCCCAAACAGAGTATACTGCCATAATATGTTTTGTGACAGTTTGTATCGAGTGAATAATCAGACCTGTTTACCTAAAACTTGATATTTAGATTAAATTTCAACGTCTGAAATTGATTCTTTGCTCTCTTCTCAAAAAACGGTGGAATAGTAATTTCTTCAAATTTCACCCTGCTCAGCAACAAGTACTGTACTTGACGATACATATACCCCCCCCTACTTCAAGAGGGAATATTGAGAAAAAAAACATTTCCCTGAATTTATCTCACCCAGTTTGTAAAATTTCTCCTCAAGTTCTGGCCAACGTGGGGCTGGACAATGCAGGTTACGTTTACCTGTTGAAAGATTTTGTTTTGTGACTTGTTTTTAAAAAACATCTCAAATTTGATTCATTCATTTTGTTTGGAATTTTGACACAATAACACTTTAGAGGACCCAGATTTAAACAGTCCAAAAGAAAATTTTTTCGGTCTTCACTGGTAGTGATTTGTTTCATTGCTTTGATTAAAGTTTTCTACAGTTTGCGAGTATTTCTTTCCAAATATATTTTGAATTCTACCTTTCATCCTTGTTTTGATTAAACTGAATTGAATTTTGATTGTGGCATCCTTTTGTTTTGATTAAATTGAATTTTAGGGAATCGAGTGGCTCAGCGTAAAATTTTGAATTTCTTATTTTGAAATTATAAGTTTTAATAAACTTATTTATGATTTTTTAATTAAATATACTGACCAAACTTTCACTTCCCATCTTGTAATATGCATTTCATCTTTTTTTTATTTCAAAATATACAGACAAGTAAGTTTATAATAACTTCAATTGTAAACTTTCATTCTCCCAAAACTTAGAAATAAACAGAAAGAGCCTAAATAAGTAAAGATTTTTGAAAAATAGTCTTATATTTAAAAAAAATATCCAATTTAAGAAGTCTTATGGAATCAAAATATGTAAATTAAAGAAGGAAGTCCCCGAAACAAACTTTTTTCTATACGCATATATTTCAAAATAAAACTTAAATTCAAATTGATTCGAGAAATGAAAGTTCATTGGTCTATTCAATTTCAAGATAAAAAAACTAAACAAAAAATGAATGAAATAGTTTGGTCTCAAGATATATTAAAAATTTTTTAATTTAATGTTGTGTTGCTCTACTACCAGATTTCAATGAAATTTAATCAGAATGAGGATGAAATAACTACATAAAAATAATTTTGTGAAGGAAAAGGATCAGGTCACAAAATTTAGAAAACTTTAATCAAAGCAAGGATTGTGCCATAACAAAGATTTTGTGATGAAATAAATCACTACTGGTGAAGACCGGAAAAGTAATCTTTCTGATTGTTCAAATCTGGGTCCTCCAAAGTGCTATTGTGTTGGAATTCTTTTCATTTAAAAAAAAACAAAGGATATCTTTGATTTGTATTTTAATCACATTCTAAAAGAAACTCCCACAAAAAAATGTGGATGAAATGAAAGGTCTTTCATACAAAAATCTTGTGTGTATATGAAGCCAAGTGACACAAAGAATAGAATCAGCGAGCCAAGTTCATTGTCCCTGGGAAAGGCATGTATTCATCTCCTACTCGCAGCCAGCAGGTCATGAGCCAGCTTGTCTGGTTAAGGTCCATCATCCTCTCTGTTCTTAATCTATTTCTAATGAGAAAGATTTGTAATAAAATGGAGAGTTCATTTTTTGATAGAACTTCATTTGTCTAAAGGCAACAATTTTTGGCTCATGAGACAAGGATGTAGTTTCATGTTCAGAAATCGTTGCCATTTTGTGCTAATTTTTATGGAAAAAGCATCGACTAAGACTCTCATCAATGGATGATGATAATGTTGATCCTTCCTATTCAAACATGACAATAGCTTCAGTTCTGAATAAACTGTGTTTGAAGTGACAGACACTTGACTTGGATTAAAATGAGAGAGAGTTGCACACATCGTCTGCCTCACTAAAAGTGTTGCCAATTTAGCTCTTCCCTTGAAAACTTCAATGCGTTTCTTGTTTTGGTATGTTTTGGCTTTTTTTAGCTATTTAAAAAAAATTCAGTGCTCTTTGGGAGTCAAACTAACATAAAAATATTCTTTTAGTTGGCAGCACTCTTATCCCTGTCTTAGTTGGCAACTCTTTTATCCCTGTCTGTCTGGGTCATACCTTGCTCTTCGTGTTCTGCCAAGTGTTGGAGTTTCAATTCAGAGTTGTCCATCTCCTAGACTGGTTGCCAAACAAGGATGAAGAGCTTAGTCTGCAACTTAGTCCATGGCTGGGTGAAAAGAGCGATGGATTCATAACATCAGTGCAAAGTGAACGCAAACTGTCTCAGATTCCATTTTCTGTGATGCTAACTGCAAGGCTATCTGCACCACCCACATCTATATAATAATGTACATGTACACAATTCTCTGTTTCTGCTTTAGAAAAGCTTTGATTAAAGTGGTTATTAACTAATTACAGCCATAAATTCAAAGAAACTGTTTGGATAACAGTAACACATCACCAACTGTTTGAAGGTTCAAGAAACTATTGTTGTAGAACTATACTTTCAAAATTTGACATTCTACTGATTGACTCTGTTGTGTAGTTGCCAATAGAGCCAAGAGCATATCATGGGTGATTTCCAATCATCAGAAGCCTGTGCTTGATTAGATTAGATTTTTACTCCAGCTCCTTGGACTCATCCTTTCTACTGGGGTGGGTCATTCCTTTACTTAAGACGTGGTTACTTGGTCGTGGTTTCATGGTTATAATAAATGGTCTGATTCCGCCATAGCTCATCCATCCTCTTCTGAAATATGTTCACACTTTGTGCTGTTACAATATCTTTAGAAAGGCTGTTCCAAATTGGCACTATGCACCGTCTGTTTTACATCTCTTCATCTTGAGTGATTTCTTGTTTCTTCTCGACCTTGTCTGGTTTTCTTTCAAAATTGTAAATGAGAATATACTGAGCCCAAACTTTCTGGACCAGAAACTTTTTCATGGAAACTTTGTTCTCTCATCAACCCCCAAATAGGGATGCCAAAAGAAAGATATCAAATGTACCAATACCACATCCTAAAACGTACCAAATCTTCCAAGAACAGAACCAAATCCATAATATATAATCTTATATAAAAATTGGAAGATAACCGAAAAATCTGTAGTGAAATACAAAGTAAGATAAAATATATGTCAAAAGATATAAAATGTACCAAATATTCATTATTCCGCTCCTGTCATTTATTGACCCCTTGGATAGTTGCATCGACCCTTTCGGCATCGCCTGATTTAACTCATTGTATCAGATAGGTCATATGTTAAAAACAAAATAAAAGGAGTTATGTCTCTATGATCTCATCAAGACTGACCTGAGATAATACAGTACATGAGATCAAGGCAATTGAAGCAAGCTCTTAGAAATTTCCATGATCATTAATTGATGTTGGAATTGAATCACTGAAGCCCTGTAAATGGCCCGCCTGACCAACCAACCAACCAACCAACCAACCAGGCTTCAAATTCTTCTTCCTGTGCTTATCTGTATATCTGCATTCTGGATCACATTTTAGGGGCTACTACTTTGAAAATGGGCATGAGTAGATTACTACGCGCCAGCTGGAAAATTTTTTTTGTTTTTTAAAAAAAAATGCTTTTTGGGGTTTCTATGGTCATTTTGGACCAACAATGCCCAAAACTTAGATTGATTTTTTTAAAGATAATTTTAGATAAAAAGATTTAATTTTAAGTAATTTTAGATCATTTTTTAGATCATTCGTTCTAGTACATGCACAGGCTACAGTGATTCATTCATGCAATGTGTGGATATTTATTGACTGTTCAGTTTAATTAGAGTGATAAAGTACCTCTTGGGCAGTAAGGACCATATTTGAAGCCCCTGCGTTAAGAATATCCTACTAATGAAAAACTTGTACTTACAAATGGATTGCTATAAAGCCTATTATATTAACAGGTCTGGTTAGTCGTGCAATGGAAACCATCACATGACCAGCGTCTTTTGGCAGCATTTTATGTTTGAGATAATTTATCAAAATATTGGGAAAAAGGGTGATCAATAACTCAATCATTTTTCTCATCTTATGTTGGGCAGTGATCACTGAAAAAGTTTGAATTTTCAGAAAACAAGTGTGACTGCTGCAGGACACAAAAAAGGGACCAATTTAAGATAAATTTACTTTGTAAATTGAACACCCACTAAAACTCATTTTGAGAGGAAATTTTCAAAAAACAACATGTCAATTTTTTGTAGACATGATAAGTAGTAAATGTTAAAATTTTCAGCCCCCAAGCTCCATTAATGCGTCCTGTAAGCTTAATACACATATAGCCAGCCAGTCTGATCCACTTAAAAACTGAGGAAACCTATGTTGGTAGTTTTGGTGACATTTTTGGTTTACAGTTTCTAATACTACATACCAAGTTGAAAATTTGTCTGCTTACTCTTGTAGACACCTTGTGGAGCATAGGGCCACAACCACTCTGCTGCGGTTTCAGTTGCAAGCAGGTTTTTTTTGTGAGTGGAGTTATTAGCCCATACCTAACCCTCCTCCTTCACCCTGGCTTTGGACTTGCTATGGTGGCTGCCAAGCAGTAGGTTTTTTTTCTGTCGGACTAACCATTTCTTAGGTGGACTGCCTTTACAGGGTTAAAGAGCTACAACTACTCTTCTATTTATCCATTGTTTGGGAAGAAGTGAATTCATGCCTTTCCTCACGGCATAAGTGAATGCACATCTTCAAAATCAGAGTTTTAACTTGGTTTACCGATTCCATTCTCCATGCTGGTAATGGTTACACCACCTGCGCTGCCAATTAAAGCTGGGAAAATTCTGAAAGAGACTTCGGTGAACAAGCACTGATTCTGTCTGCAAGACGTGCATCTTTGGAGAAAAAGTCGAAATGTAACGCAGCTTGTGCTTGAGAACAGGATGATTTATGATGCCGAGATCTGGCCAATGTGAGAGAAGTCGGACCGTACGCTGAAGAGAGCAGAGATTAGAATGACAAGATGGATGAAAGGCAGGAAATTGATAGATTGTAAAAGTCGTTTGGAGTTGAAAAGTAGGAGACATGAATGATATTGATTGAAATTTTGGAAGAGCAAAGTTTGGCTTGGTCTGGACTCCTGACAGGAAAAAAAAAGTTGAATGAAGAAATAGATTAGGTGTGTGCAAAAGTTTCAAGTGAGGCGGTACTTTTTATCCAGGACAGACTTTCCACTCTCTGCCATTCCCTGTCATGCATCAATGATTCTATATTGTCCACATTCGCTTGATGAAAGCAACTGCCAATTGCAAGGAGTGGCAGAGAGTTTGCTTTTGTCTGAGAACTGGATGTATCAAAGAATGGCAGGGATAATTTTTAGCCTTGAAATATTTAATTGATGTGTGGCAGGGATAGTTTTTGCATCGAAATATTTCATTAATTTATGGCAGGGATAGTTTTTGCCTTGGAATATTCCTTTAATCTATGGCAGGGATAGTTTTTGCATCAAAATATTTAATTAATATGTGGCAGGGATAGTTTTTACATTGAAATATTTAATTAATGTGTAGCTGGGAGTGGCAGGTAAAAAAGAACTGCCAAAGTTTGGGTCAATCTGGATCACTGACAGAAGAAATCTGTAATGTCTGAGTGAAGAAATGTATTTGGTGTGTGAAAAAGTTCCCAGCACTCAGTATACCTGGTGTACCTGTTTTTTTTTTTTGCTGGAAACTTTTGCACGCACCCAATATAAAATTAAAAATAGGAATAGTATCCATATTTTTTATAAATGAATCACCATAGACTGTGCATGTATCAGAAGTAATTATTTAAAACAATTGATCGTTCATTTAAAATTATCTAAAAATTTTTTAAACAGTATTTAGATGACGCCAACCCATGCACATTTTCAAGGTTGTAGCTCTCAAAATATGGCTAGGAGTGCCCGGAGACTCACACAAACAGACAAGAAAAGAGATAAGAATCTGTAGCTCACTTGACTGGTTGGTGGGCGATTTGTGGGGCTACAGTGATTCGATTTGTGTTATAGAAATTGGGGGAGGGAGGAGGCTGCAGACACCTGTTCAAAAGGTGTTGTTTAGATTGCCAACTGTGGGTTCTGACATATCACTGTCAGATTCTCAAGTTGGTAACAACTGGCAGATATATGGTGGTGTGTGTGTGGGGGATATGTGAGATCTGTCTGCGAAGTATCCAGCCATTTTGAATCTCTCAAGAATAAGTTGTCTAGCCTTGATGTACCTTGGCAATCAGACAGAGGGGAACTTTGTGTTTATGTGATCAGACACTCTCCTGTGGGGTTACCCAGTCAGTAGTGAGCTTGTGCTCCGTATGACCATGAATTTTACAATGACCGAGCTTGCCTATTTTTCATGTCTCGTTTAGGAAAATGGAACAAATCAGCTGATGGCAATCCTGAAAGAAGACTTTGCAAACTGTTTTGAGAGTTGGAAGGGATAATGGGGTAGGTGTGTGAATTTCAAAGGGTAGTAATTCAGGGGAGACTGAAGTGTCATTGCCCTAGGTAAGCTATTTTATTGTCAATATCAAATGGCTGGATACTTTCAGGTCAGTCCTTGTGCT
Source organism: Thysanoteuthis rhombus (assembly GCA_963457665.1). Lineage (NCBI taxonomy): Eukaryota > Metazoa > Mollusca > Cephalopoda > Oegopsida > Thysanoteuthidae > Thysanoteuthis > Thysanoteuthis major. The sequence goes on from OY735242.1 coordinate 9,075,783, forward strand.
TATCTGTGAAATACCTCTGGTTGGTAAATGCCTCTCATTGGCATAGTTCCAAGTCACTTTTGGGCAAGGTGTAGGAAGCTGTCAATCTTTCTTTTGGTATGCAGGAAGATTTCAATTAAAAGTCTTTGGTATTTGATTAAAGACAATGATCTTCTTAAATCAGTGCTAGACACTTGACCATTATACATGATTTAAGATCTCTTCCTTTGATGCAATTAATGCCACAAGAATCTATTGACTTGAACATAATGAGAATCTATTCAAATTCAGGCACAATAACGGTTCACGAGTACCAAAATTTCATCCTTCCAAAAGATTCATTTTTCTGTCTTCACTGTTTTTATTGATTTAATTACACAATCCTAGTTTTGATTAAATCTTTTAAAATTTTATGGTACTATTTCTTCACGATATTCCTTTTATTCAGTTAAAAGGGTCTGAATTCAACATTTTGATCCTGTTTTTTTTTAACCAACCTTTCATTTCTCATATGAACTTTATTAAATTTTTTCATTTTGAAATATATGTATTGAAAAAAGTTTATCACAACTTCCAATTATTACAAATTCTTGTACAAGACTTCAAATGTAGGGATGCTCTGTAAGAACTGAAATAGGATCGTATAATTAAATAAATAAAAATGGTAAGGACTGATAAATGGATGTTTCATAAAGATGAAATTTGAGTTCCGAAGGTGTGAAAGAGCCAAAATTTGTTTTGCATGAAAGCCTTACAATGGACAAACCTTAGATAGGTAATCCATTATTAAAACAGGTCTGGTTGATTACAAAATAGAAACCCTCATGTTTGCAACATCTTTTGGCTGTGTTGGGGATGATTAATTGGAAAATTAGAGGGGATCAATGAATAAGTTACTTCTATTGCTCTCTGTTGGATAGTGATCACTAAAAAAATATGCGTGAATGTTGTCGGACACAAACTATGGGATCAGTTTAGTATAAACTCAGATTGCATATTGGTCCCCCATCCCATGAACCTTATTTTGGGTGGGAATTAAAAAAAAAAACGACCCATAAATATTTTTTTCTAGGTTTCTTCAGTTTTTAAGCTAGTCTGGCTGAGTATGTATGTATTGTGTATACAGTTCACACCAACTGAGCTTGAGGACTCAGAATTTAAAGATTTACTCTTTATAATGTCTAGAAAGATGATTTTTTTTTCTTAAATCAAAATGCAAAATTGCTTCACTCGTTTGAATTTGGCAGTATTCACACTTATTTTTTGGAAAATTCTGAACTTTATGGTGCTCACTGCCCAGCAAGAAGTGAGAGCAATTACTAATTCATGGATCACCCCTTTTTCAAATTTTCAAATGATCATCCCCAACTCAACATACTGCCAAAAGATGTTGTCTATTGAGTGACTAACCAGACCTGTCTATTTCTTTTGTTTGAATTTTAGTTGCTTTACATTACGACTACTCAGACTGTCTGTACATGGCAGTGAGTAAGCATCTAGGAGCTTATAAGGAACCGTCACCAAAACTGTCAGAATAGGTTTCTTCAGTTTTTCAGTCAGTCCGGCTGGCTATGTCTGCATGTAGGTATTACATGTACAGTCCATATCAATGGAGCTGGAGGGCTACAATTTTCTACATTTACTCTTTATTATATATAAAGAAAACTTTTTATTTGCTTTTTTAAACTCCCATCAAAATAGTTTTTAGTGGGAGGGTAGATTCAATTTACAATATAAGCTTTTGCTAAATTTGTCACTAGTTACTGCTCACTTGTTTTTTTAAAATTTCAACTTTTCAGTGATCCAACACAAGGCGAGAAAAGTAACTTATTCATTGATCACCCCTTACATAAATATTTTTTGATTGATAACTCCCAACACATCATGCTTCTAAAAGATGTTGGTAACCTGACTGTTTCTGTTGAGTGACCAACCAGACCTGTTCTTCATTTCCGATCTGCACTGTTTACTCCGGGCTGTAGACTGAAAGTCTGAAGTGTCTCGATGTAAAGCAGCCAAAATTCAGATACTGATTCATTCATTGACAAATCTACATAAATTTGATTGAAAAAAAACATTCTATAGGTAATTTTCAAAAATTTTCACAATAGTTAATATTCTTATTGCTTGATCTGTTGCCTAAACTTTTCTATTTTACCTATTGACTCCCTCCCCACCGAAAAAAAAACAGAAGGAAAAACAAAATAAAAACCAAACAAAAAATACCCACAGGTCTGATTAGTCACTCAATTGAAACCATCACATGACCAACATCTTTTGGTAGCATACCATGTTGGGGGTGATCAATTAAAATTTGGAACATGGGGTGAGCAATTGTGGTGAGAATGGATGTGCATTGAGGTAGCCGTTCTTAGGTATAAAGAGTCATGAGTTTGATTCTCACTTGGAACTTATGCTTTATTCCGATCTGTTCTGTTAATTTACTCACTCACGGCTGAAGGGAACCCAGTCTGAGTTTAATTGTGATAAAGAACAATGACGATTAAGATGAAGGTAAATAGTAGCAAAATCTGAAAGTAATGATATCTGATATTTTACCTACAGAAATGAATGAAAATAAAAATAAATAAGTTATTCCTCTGACACCATTCCTGATCAATTTAATAAAAACTTACATTGTAAATCGAACCTCTCACTAAAAACCTATATTGAGGGAGGAGTTTTGTAAAAACACAAAAAACGTTTTTTTGTAGACATAATAAGGAGTAAATATTTAAATTTTCATCCCCTAGCTCCATTGGTGCCGCCTATATGTGTGATTATATATATATATACATATATATATATTTATACATATATATATATATGTATATATATATATGTGTGTGTGTATATATATATATATATATATATATATATATATATATATATATATATATATATATATGTATATATATATATATATATATATATATATATATAGCCAGTTTCTTCAGTTTTCAAGTCAACTGAAAAGAAACCTATTTTGACAGTTTTGCTTTTACGGTTTTCAACAAAACAAGGAAAAATATTTTTTGTGGCTAAAAACTGCTAGTTGTACTACAAATGGGGGTGCAATGGGGGCAGCCCTCCCTGGGTGACATCATCAGAAGAGTGATACCGTCATGTCTTGGCAGTGCCAAAATTCTGCATATACTGCTACTTTTTACATTATTTCTCAATGATTTAAGCCCATATTTAGCTATTTTCTAGCAATTTAAATCATTAAAAATGGCTGTAAAAAGCTAACTGTGTTTTTTTAACAAATTTTTGTGTTTTTTGACATTTTTTTGCGGTAGATTCAGCACGAAAATATTTTTGTGTTGGCAACAATGGGGATGACACCCTGAGCTATTGCCCTGGGTAACACCAACCCTAGGAATACCACTGTTGTAGAGCCTTATTCCTGTCATTGGATAACCCAAATGATTTATTGATCACAATAAAATCATCAATAGATCTTTGAGCTGTAACCTTAGAGAGTCTGTATATTTTAGACAAATAGAGTGAGACTTGTCTACCTGAAAATTTTTCTTTAGAAATGTTGAAAGCATTCAGCAGTCTGCAGTGATGGCAAGAGGTATAAACCATTATGTCTTGAGGTTATATGTGACACTAGAATCAATGTATTTTGGGAGAGTTCTGAGTTAGAGAAAGTATTATCATACCATGAAAATGTATGAACAATCATAGAGATAAGCGCTATGTCTGTCACACTTATATTATCAGTTGCAGCCATCAGCTATTGTTTCACAATCATGATAACCATCAGCAAAGCGTCTGACCATGGACTAGTCATATCAATATATAGATTACTTTTATGATACTATTCCATGTTCTTTACCATAATTTTGAGTTGAACCACCATAGCCACCAGAGGTGGCAAAGGGTTCCTTTTTATATCGGCATGTGTTTGTGAGTTTGTGGATTCCAATGCTCCTGGCCATACTGTTTTGTGTACAGAATTGGAAATTGGCATCAGTATTCCACTAGACCCTTTCTATAAACGATTTTTTCAATTTTTGCAAAAAAGAAGGAACTCTTTTTTCATCTTTTTTAGGCCTTATTTTGATGGGTATAGTTTATTACAAACTAGAGAATCTTGATATTTCTAATAGTGTTATTCCTTTATTTTAGATGTTTCCCTGTAGAAATTTACAGTGATGTCATAAATAGAATTTATTCTGACCATATTTGTTCTTTGATGGAATTTTTTTTTATACGACTTCAAATCTTGACGCAATTGTTTTTTTCAATTATTGGCCTGGATGGCGAGTCTATGTATTCGTTGATTCAGTACCTTCACCACTAACACCTCCACCAAAGGCTGGATAGACTTTAAACTTGGTTGGCATTTTTATTTTCACCTGGGGAGTGTCCTTGAAGAGGTTTGATCATTTCATGCCGTTCACAAACAAAGGTTGCTTGATTTACTGAAAAAATGTTACATCAACAAGCTTTAAAAAATTATTCTAATTTGTTACACCTAAATGTATTAGTTGGTCTAAAAGTATATTTACTTGTTTGAGTAAATATACTAATACATTTAGGTGTAAAAAATTAGAATAATTTTTCAAAGTTTGTTTATATAACATTTTTTTCAGTGTATCTTATGCATAGCTAGCCATCTTGTTAGATTTGATTGTAAGTGGGGCGGGGTGATTCCACATACATGTAATAACTCCTATTCATTGATTCAGTCTATTTGTCCTTTCAATTTGCTTGCTTTATTTCTTATTTTGCTTGCCTTATTTTTGAATAAGATTGCTTCACTTTTTAATTTGCTCTTGAAAAGGTATAAATTGCGATGATTGAAATATGGCATAAACTGAAAAAAATGTTATGTTGATCAACTTGAAAAAATTTCTCTAATTTGTTACTTGCAAATTCATTAGTTTATCTCAAAGTAATATTTAACATATTCAATCATATATTTTTTTCAAGACAAACTAACAAATTTAGGTTAACAAATTTGTTTTCAACGAAGTAATTTTATTGAATTGATCCAAATGAACACTTTTTTTATTGTAGTAAAATCTCTGTTGTGGTATCAATCTTCATTAATTACTCATAAAGAAAGGCCACTTAGAGAAGTTTTCTCCAGTTTTCAATTTGGTCTGGCTGGCTATGTGTGTACATATCATGTTTACACTAGTAGAGCTAGAAGGCTGAAAACTTGAACATTTACTCCTTACTATGTCTAGAAGGGAAATTTGTTATTGGTTTTTGAAAATCAAATCCACTGAATCATTTTTAGTGTGTGTGTGTGTGGGGGGGTCAGTTTGTAATCCAAGCTTATGCTAAATTGATCCCTTGGTTTTCATCCGCTTGCTTTTCGTAAACTCCTTTTTAGTGATCACTGCCCAACAGAAGGTGAGAGAAATTTATTCATTGATCAACTCTTTTCCTGAATTTTTAATTGATAACAGCTGACACAGCGTGTTGCCAACAGATGTTAGTCAGGTGATGGTTACTATTGATTGACTACCCAGACCTATTAGAAATCATCAACCAAAACTGTCACCAAAACTTTCTCTCAGTTTTTTAGTTAGTCTGGCTGGCTATGTATGTATCACATGTACAGGCAGCTCAGATGGAGCTAAAAGGTTGAAAATTTCAACATTCACTCCTTATTTCGTCAAAAAAAAACTTTTTTTTATTTCTGAAAATTCCCTCTCAAAATAGATTTTTAGTGGTTGGTTCAACTTACAATGTAATCTCATGCTAAATTGATTCTGTGGTTTGGGTCTGCTTATTTTTTGAAAATTCAGATTTTTCCAATTATCACTACCCAACAAAAGGCGAGAAAAGCAATTTACATATTGATCACCTCTTTTTCCAAGTTTTTAATTGATCACCCACAACACGGCATGCTGCCAAAAGGTGTTGGTCAGGTGACGGTTTCTATTGAATGATTAACCAGACCTCTCATTCAATATCTTTGAATGCAATGATCACAATACTACACTTGTAAAGTCTGTACTATGTTTTATTATTTATGAGGAAAGAAATGTGAGTTGGAAAATAAGTGTGTTTAGTATAAGTACATGCCACGAATTGATGTGAAGAATAAAAACCTAAGCTGAAATAACCTTACATCAACAATGGAACAATTCTCCTTCCAGAAATAACTGTTGAATAGTGACATTCGAAATGTTAGAAATTTCCGAGGAAATCTCTTGCATTTTCCCTGGAAATGAATTGTTGGCTGTAGCCACAGGAGTCCAGCTAATGACCACTGGCCAAAAGTGTGCCCAAAATATTGGCAACTTAACAGCAGTGACTATTATAGATGCCGAACAGGAGCTCTCCGATTTGCCTGGCTGAGATATGGAAAAGAAATGCTAATGAATTTCCGGGGTGAATGGTATAGGGTGTTGCGGAGATAAAGGTCAAATTTGGGAGCACGGTTGGGGAAATGAATGGGAGTTTCAAGGAAGGCATCCATTTGCTAAGGTTTTCAAAGTTGTTATGTATTATAAAACTATTGAGTTTTGTCAATATTTGATTTTAGAAAAATGGAACCTCGAATTTGATTCAGTGACATTGTTTAGCTTAGAGTTTTCGTCACTTAATTGAAAAGTCACTGGTAAAATGTCCTCCTTTACCTGGGCTTCATGCTGGCAAGATGACCCAAAAAGAATATCTTGGTGGACTTATAAGACAGAATACACTTGCACAATTATGACCTGTAATTGGAGAACATTGATGTACAAGGAAAAGTTTGGTTGATGTTTGCGACTTAGTCTCTCAATGATACGAACAATGTATTTTTGCACAAGGATGACATTTTCAATACCTATAATTGGATATCATTTAATCCTTTAAAGACTAACCAATCAAAGTGTTTATTGCCTGAATTTTTAAAAGTGTATTGAGAGGCAAAAAACATTTTCATTTTTAGATGTATCCACACATCTTCATTTGACGCTTTTCAGCTGGTCTGTCTGTTTGTCCTACTTATGTTAAACAATAGGAAAGTAGAAAAAGATGTTATGTCTTGAGAAATGTTTTGTCATTAATGCTATGATGAAATAATAAAATATACGAGTTTGGCAATTTTTGTATTTGAAAAAAACTGTTTATGATTTTCTTTGAAAATAATACTCCCATTTCCATACTGTGATATTTTACAAGTATGAAAATCAATTGACTCAAAGAAAGACAACTTGCTCTTCTTCCTCCTCTTCTTGCTACAACCACCATGGTGGATGCATTGCTGAAGTTATGGTTCTTATTATCTAACGGTTTAAGAAAACTATAAAAAAAAACAAATATTTCTAATATTTTGAAGAATTGAAATCATGATACAATACATTCATTCTATTAGACATTAATCCTGGGACAGATGAAAAATATGGAATTAGCAGATCATTTTGCCTACACGTCTTTCCTATTCAGTGATATAATGTGTACTAATTTCTGCATGGCTCTCATACTATGATGACATCATTGCAGTTGTAAAAGCAGGGAAAATCTCATTTATCTTATTTTTTGCGATACATATGTCTAAAAGGGATTTTATATTCCAGCAGGCATAAAAACCTTGAGGTATATATGTCCTAGGAATCTTGAAACTCCATACTTTCTTGAAAAAAAAAATTGTGTCCACTATCCGTTGTAGTAGCAGGAGGAGGAGGAAAAAGTGCATGAAGTCTGTCTTTGAGTCATACTTGTAAAATATTGCAATATGGAAATATTCTGCAAATAGTATTTTCAATAAAAATCATAAATGGACATTTTTGGCACTTTTCCAATTATGACATCATTTGCAGCTGGTTTGAAAAAATTGATCAGAATAGATTTTCTTTTAATGCATCATACGTTTTAACGATGTACTGCTTCTTAATGACATCTCACCCTTTCTTTACTTCCTATTTCTGTTGTTTAACATAAGTGGAACTGACAGACCACCCCAATAGTATCTGATAGAGATGTTTGGATACATCTATAAATCATATATCTAATGGAAAATATAAGAGTAAATAAGTACTATTTTTGTCTGGAATAGATGTTGAATGTTGATCTCTTGCTTGCAAGTTTGCCATTTAAGCACAGTTCCTTTCCACATATATTCTATTGAGTTCAAGGGTTGATATATTATGCAATATTCAGCAGAAATAGCTTCTTTGAATACGTCTATTATTATGGATGTAGCATGTAAAAAAAAAGTGAAGGGTCCTTGATTTAAAATGGGGCCTATCATGTGATCAAAATGTAAAGTTATAGTTATTTAAGAAGCTTAGATTAATCTGGTACAAGGCTGCAGCATTGAGGTATCCAAGATCAAACATACCACAAACAAATGGGCTTCAAGAGTGCTAACCATGGCACTATGATGGGTGCCCTGAAAATACACTGTGAACTTAAAAGCATGTCAGCTACAATCAAATTATCTTAGCCCAACAGATGGCCTGACCAACCAGACAAGTGGGTTGCCAATTCTTCTCTCTCTGAGTGTCTGTTTTAATCTATCTATCTATTTATATATGTGTGTGTGTCACAGGCACCATCTAAAAACGTATTTTTGTTTTTTCGGAAAAGTGCTTTTTTGGTTCTCTCTGGTTGTTTTGGATGAAATTTGATCAAATCTTGAGATGGTACTTTTAGATAATTTTAGATAAAAAGTTAATTCAAAAAAAAAAATTTTGAATGGAAGATCTCTTTTTTTTTTAGATATTATTTCAGTATATTCTTTAGATGATTAGTTCTGGTACATAGATGGGCTACAGTAATTCATTTATACGAGGTACATATATTTTGGATACTTTTTGTGAATTAGACTAGAAATACCTCCTTTTGTTTAGATAATCTAATATCTTCTTATATTGAATGATGATGCATTGTTCCAGCCGATTCATTCTACGGCTCTCTTCAGATGTAAAATGTAATATCCGTAAGGTGAGAGAGAGTATTTCTTATCGATCTCCCTCTCTGGTGTTGCAAAGCTAAAAGAATATAGGAGAGACTCTCTTTCCTTATGGACATTACATTTTACACCTGAAGAAGGTTGTAGAATGAATTATCCAAAATGTTGTGTCAATTGCAATGATGAGAAGAAGAGATTAGATTGTCTGAACGAAAATTGGTGTGTTAATGTCTCTTCTCAAAGACACTAGACAAGGAATATTAATTTCCATTCCTAAGATTGAGTGCTAAACTATTTCCACAGCCTACGTTCATAACTTTAGCTACTCATGTCTCAAAAAGTGATTAATAAGTTGACATATTCTGTTAAGATTATTGAATCATTGTTGTCCCACAAATGGCATACCCAACCAACCAGCCAGCCAGCCAGCCAAGTGGGTTATAGATTCTTCTCTCTTCGCTCGACTGTATCTATTGATATGTCTATCTATCTATGTGCGTCTCCGAGCACATCTGGTCACATATGACTATAATCTTGATGATGATAGTGTCTAATGCAAATTCTGTTTTTTCATTAATTCTCTAATTTCTACGATTAGGACCACATTCCCAACATTAAGCCAAAAAGGCTTCAACTATCTATCACCTTGTATAGACATCAGAATATTTATTTACGTTTTTATGCAAACATAGTACACAGCACATCCAAGGACCGACTTCCCTATCTTGTGCCAAAAAGGCTTTGACTGTCTATTGTTTTGTGTAAACACCAGAATATTCTTACGTTTTCGATGCATATGTAGCACACAGCACACCCAAGATACAAAGCGCCATATGCCACTCTGTTGCATCTGTTATTGATTTCTATTTGTTTATTTGACTAATGCCTGTGACGGAATCAACATATTTTATTTCCCTTTTGAACTTAGTTCACCTCCCGATGGGAGTACATTTCTAGATTCATTGATTTGAAAAAGTAAAAAGTTATTACAACAGATGGAAATTATCCAGTTGTTTACTGAAGATCGGTGATGAATTATCTTCATCATTCCATACATTGTATTTCCTGGCATCAAAAATACTATTTTCTTCCTCAAATAAGTCTCGAAGAATTAACCCTGCATCTGACGGACCTAAAGTTACTTTTTCATTGGCTTATTATCAATAAAAAGTTCCAAAAAAGAAAACATCACCAAAACTGCCAATGTAGGTTTCTGTTAGACGACTGCTGTCGGCAAAGATGGCGAAGGGTTCTATCTTTTATATATTTGTGCATGTGTTGCCTGTGTACTTCAGCACTCCTGGCCATACCGTTTTGTCTACGGACTTGAAAATTGGCATCAGCACTCTTCACCCCTTCTAAAAACTTTTTCTTTGATTTTTGGACCTTTTTGAGCCCTATTTTGATGGGTTAATTAATAACATCTAGATCCTCCAGAATCTAAAAGTTTCTACGTATTTTTTTTTACTCTATTTTAGATGTTTTCCAGTAGAGAACACCAGTGATGTCATTAATAGAATTTATTCTGAATATACTTATACTTCAATGGAATTTCTTACATGACTTCAAATTTTGATGCTATGGTTGTTTTATTATTTACTGTGATGGTGAGTCAGTTTTTAGGTTTATCCAGCTGGCCAGGTATGTATGTATCATGTGCATAAGCTGCACCAATGAAGCTAGAGGGATGAATATTTAGACATTTACTCCTTATATATGAAGGCATAATTAAGAGCAATATTTACTCCTTATTATGTCTCTAGGAAATGTTCTTCTTTGTCTTTTGAACCCCTCCCACTGAATGGATTTTAAATGAGGGTTCAATTATTAACGTCACTTTATGTTAAATTGATCTCTTATTTTTTGCCCACCTTTTTTCCAGAATCGAAGCTTCTCAGTGATCCAACTGAAGGCAGGAGGAGTTACTTATTTTTTGATCAACCTTTATTCCAATTTTTTGTTTGATCACTCCCAACATAGCATGCTGCCAAAAGATGTTGGTCATATGACAGTTTCTATTAAGTGACTAAACAGACCTGTAATATTTTTTATTCTCTTTTTAAAAAAGAATTTCACAAGACAAAATTTGGTCGTGTCGTTGTGGCCAGAATGTCCTTGATCCCGAGAAATAAGGTATTTTTCGGAATATTTTATTGATCTAAGTTGGTTTCCGCACAATGTTTTGGCTGATATATTCTTCAGCTTCCCTCAGATCCATGTTGCATCTGGTTTTCAGAAATCACTTGGTGCTCTTTTTTTTCTGTTTTCTTTTCTTGACTAGAACATAGCATGCCCTAAAAGGAAGAAACCAGTTTCCCTTTAAAAATTAGACATGAAACACTACAAATTGTAATCTGAGGTTTTTTTTTTATACAAGCTATGAATAAATAACAAGGTAGATTGGGGTCTTCAGCCTTGCTTGGCAAACAGTCTAGGAGATGGACCATTCAGAATTCAAACTCCTCGACCAGTATTGTGAGAGGCTGGCAATAGACAGAGAAGTGAATGTATTTTCAAAATTAATCTGATCTGCTATCTTCTCATGTGAGTTATTCAACTAGACTGCGTCCAAAACATGAAGTAAATCTTCTTTTGTAGAAGATTTTCTTGATATTCCTCTTATTTCATGATCCAAAATGGCCCAGACATGTTTGATAGGATTCATGCCAAGAGACTGACTTTGCTATGAAAGACATTTATCCTTATTTGAAATAGAACTCTTGCGTTATTTCTTTTGCCAATGATATACCTAAAATCGTAGAATCTCTTCACTGGTTGAGAATGTTCCTAACACCAGAAGCACTGTCATACCTCTATAAGGATCAAATTCGTCTTAAAATTCAATTACTCATTGTACTTTTTAGTGGATCACAGCCCTAAAAAGGGAAGAAAAGTAACTTATTCACTAATCACTCCTTCTTCAAATTTAAAGAAAAAAAAAACT
>OY735242.1:9092574-9130074 GCA_963457665.1 Thysanoteuthis rhombus
AAGTCCCTTTTTTTTTTATGGCCTTTGCAAAATTCTGGGATACCACAGTTATTTCTCTTGTGCCGCAAATATGATGTTATCTTATACTCAGCATTGCATGGGTCATTCACATGCATAGGTGGGGGGAGAGGTTTGGGTGCTTGAGCCCCTTCCCTCTTTTATTCTTCTAGTCTAATTTAGAAGATGGTTTGTCACTCAATAGAAACCCTCATGTGGCCAACCTATTTTGGCAGCATGCCATGTTGGGGGGTGATTGATTAAAACATTGGAAAAAGGGATGATCAATGAATAAGTCACTCCTTTTGTCTTTTGCTAGGGGAGTAATCACTAAAAAGTCTGAATTTCCAAAAAAACTAATGGATACAAATTAAGGGATCAATTTAGTATAAACTTACATTGCAAACTGACCCCCCCTTACACACACACATACACACACTCACACACTAAACCAGAGAATAAAAGTTTAAATTTTCAGCCCTCTAGCTTCATTGATGTGGCCTGTATGTGTTTTCAAAAAACAAGAGGGCATTAACTAAGGGATCAATTTAGTATAAACTTACATTGCAAACTGATCCCCCCACTAAACCAAAGAGTAAATGCTTAAACTTTCAGCCCTCTAGATTCATTGGTGCAGTCTGTATGTGTTGTACAAACATACATAGGCAGCCAGACCAACTTGATGACTGTCTTTTTGTGACAGTTCTGGTTGAAGGTTTCTAATATCTTAATAGAAGACACATTACTTGCTCTTGGCTTTCAGCTACTGGTTCTGCTAGTTGCACATGTTATTGTAATTTACAGTAGTAGTAGTAGTAGTAGTTATAAAGTTCAGTATATTTTGATGCAGTAATATAGTTATCATCTATCACGTATTAGTGTAATTTCTGGTATTTTTTCCAGTTAAGTACGCATGCATGTCAAATAAAGTCTTATATTTACATTGGTAAATATGAATAGATAAGTATTTTGCATTGCACATTTATGCTATGCATGAAGAATTACCAACAAAGTGTAGCTGAGGGAACCTTTGTGGACCCCCAGGTTGGGAACTACCATACTAAATGTTTGGGTCTTTTTTTTTTCCAACTGGGCCTCCACCTTCTGAAAGTCGCTTCATGTCACTAGTATTGGGTAACATTTGGATCACCTCTCAAATTATTTCATATGTATTGAAAGGATTTATGGAGTCTGTTCAGCAAGTATCCATCAATAAGAAGCAACTAATAAAATTGATATGAATGTAAAAAGCCAAAAAAAAATTTTGGAAATGAAAAAAAAATTTGAACGTGAATAAACGACCAAAAAGAGGGACAGGTTTGAGGGTGTTATCGGAGCTGCTGCTTCCAGTTAAAGTCTCAATGGCTTAATTGATAAAGCAGGCAGGGCTAAACCATGCTTCCCCTTAGCTAGAGGATGTGGGTTCGAATCCACCTGAGGCTTATTCTTTATTTTCGGATCAACGTTACTCATTTCCTGCTTGAGGTTAATCAGTCTGAGCAAAGAGTTGAGATAAGAAACAACTTATGAAATTAAAGTAGTCAAAAAATGTTTCAATGATAATAATTCATTATTCTGCATCTTATAAAAATTAGAAAATAAAGAAAAGAATCCAACTATTTTGAATATTATGAAGAGCAGTTACACAGACTTGGTAAGACTTGACAACTAATTTGAAAGGACCTTACAGTACATGTATGAGCAGACACTCTCCTATGAGCTTACTCAGTCGACTGTGAGATACCATTGAATAAGCTTGTTCACTTTGTGACTGTCACGTTCACAATAACCGAGCCAGTCATTCCTCATGTTGTTTGCTGGGTTTCTGTTATAAAACATCATGTTACCCAGGTTTGTTACTCTTTAATGTTCAATATACTTTTTTTCTTTTGTGTTGCAATATTTTTTTTATTTCCCTTTTGGAAAGGTAATGTTTACGTAGCATTCTACGAACATTACCTATTGTATTTTTTCATTTGATTAAATGAATTTTCACCAAAGTCACATTGTGGAAAAGGGAATTGGTTATGAAAGAGTCGGGTAGAGTATGTCAATGAAAAATATCATTGAAAAACATGAAAAGAATTGAAAACAGATGTATAGTGATATTTGAATTTAAGTATAGGATTGAATGAAATTTAACTTGATACCCTCACTATAGTCCAAAATTGGCTTCTCCCAAAGATTTCAGACCATGTCTGACATTTAAGAGAACATGAGGCTGCTGATGGCAGATTATTTTGGAAAGTGCTGGGGATGCTGGGAAAAGTTTGTGAGGTCACCATAGGGAGTAAGGTAGCCCTAGGTAGGCTATATTAGGAATTAAATGGCTGTATACTTTCCAGATAGACCTTGTACGTATAATGCAATATCTATATCTATATCTAATTCTATTTTTATATGTGGAAAGCGTATATATATATTCTCTTATTCCATATGATGTGATTTCTATTCAAATGTTCTTAGAGGGTAGGTGGAACAATCAGTTTTGAGTTTGTGCAATAGGGCATTTGCATTAAAATGATTTCAGTGTAAGTCCTATTCATGGATATCTGGCTTAACTCTTGAATTCATAAAATTTATGGAGGGAAATAACTTGTGAGGGAAATCACCCCCCTTTGGCCATGAGGTGAATTTGAAAAAAAATTCTCCATTCAATTCCCAGGAGTGTTTCATCATTTTATAATTCTATTTACTAAAGAGTTCCATTCTCAGTTACAAGTGGTTACAAGTCGATAAATTTAAGAGTTGAGAAGGGTTAAAGATAAGGGTTGCCGTTAAGAAAAAGTATCTACTGGTCATATATACAAGAGTAGTTGTTACTTAGTTGATACAATTATCCCTTGCTATTTGTGGTAAATAGGGGCACCAGTGGTGGGTGAATATGCTGAATCTGCAAATGATTTTTGCTGACCTTCTCTAACTATTTTGGTCTCCCAAACCGATAAAAATGAAAAAAACCCATAAACCTTCTGTCAAATGAAAACTTGACTATTCCTAAATTGTAAATGTACAAATAAGTAAATGAATACCATAAAGCATTCAGTGAAAATTTCAAATTTTAAAACTTAACTTCATTTTTTCATATTTTCAATATCTCTTTTAGTGAAAAATGTAAACAGCCATAATCTGCTCAGAATCAGCTCTGTGACGAGGCAAAAACTTTTTTTGTACAACTTTCAACATTTTCTTGCAGTTATAACCAAAAATGAACATTCAAAGATATTTGATTATTGCAATATGTTCTAAAAGAGCATTAAAAAAAGTCTGCAGTAGATGGTAGTAAAAAATCTATGCAATTAATTAACGAAAGCCATAAATTTCATAAAACAGTACAGAGATTATTAACATTTTTTTTCTCCTTTTCATACTACTGTTACTTTCATCTTAATAATTTTGTTGCTTTTTAAAAAAACTTGTGATAAAAAGCAAGAGAAATATTAAAATGAAGGTAAATATTAACATGAAAATGAAAAAAAAAAACGTTAATAATGATTTCTAATACTTCAACTGCTAGAAAATAAATAGATAATTTTGTTTATGGTACAGTATATTAAAAAAAAAAATTCAATGTCTAAAATACTTTTTCATTAACCAGTTCATGAGTGTAAACAAGTTAAAGTTTCAACTCGGTTTATATTGTCTACATAACTAATTTCTAGTTGATAATTTTCAATAATCTTTCTACTTATCATAAATACAAAGATGATTACGATGCATTCATGATTTCCTAAACTTTTCATGTTTCATTTATACTGTACAGAGTACTTTCTATGACGTAGTTTTCCATGGTTTGCTGCAAAACTCTGCCAAACATTCCCATCAAATAATTCAGGACTAAAACATGAATTATTGAAACTACGGAAGAAAAAACAACAAATAGTGAGGGATAATTGTATAAGTAAACGAAATAGCCAAAGTATCACCCTTATGAATAATGAAGACTTCCATTTCCCGGCTTCTGATTCTGATATAGATTTACTCATATTATACATGAATAAATAAGGTGACTGTTTTTGTTTTCAGTGGTTTTTGTAATAATGCCATTTCTCAAAGAACACGACACATCATTCTTTTGAGCCTGTTTCAAAATTTAGGACTATGAAATCTCCGGGTGACCCTTGGTTGGTACTGAAATATGATAACAATGTTTCCAAAAGTTACCCCCCTGGATGACAAAAAATGGCTAGATTTTTCAATCCCAGCTAAGATAATAGCTAAATATTTTATGTACCCTTAAAACTCCAAATCCAACCCTAATTTTGGATCTTTTGTATAGATTTGGGAGCCTACATAACACTTTTAGCTATAAAGTTAGTTTAAAATGAAAATGAAAAAAAATGAAAAATCTAGCAATTTTTAGCCATCAGGCAATCCTTATGCTTTAATACCAAACGATCAAGGATTACCAAGGAGGGGCCATTTGAATTCCTCTCACCTCCCCAGTGACAATTTGAATTCTCACCCAAGAGTGGCTATTTGTACATACCCTTAGAGTTGTCATTTGAATATCCCCACTCTAGAATGGCCATTTTGAAATCTAAAAGTGATCCATGTTGTTGATCGACTGTTTGTCATCATGACTGGAGTCCTTCCTCTCCTGTCTGTTCCATTTTATTCTGATTGTTCATAGATAGCAACAGATCTGAAAATACCCTTCTATAAGGAGTCTTTTATTAGAATCCATCAACCAGAGTTGTCAACTTAAACATTTGTTTCTTTAGTTGATCTGGCTACATCAAAAGAGCCAGAGTGCCAAAAATTCAAACATCTACCCTTTATTATATCGAGAAAAAAACTTAAAAAAAAGAAAAAATCCTCCCTCTAGGTTCTAAGTGTGTGTGGTTCAATTTTCAATGTAAGTTGATGCTAAATTGATCCCTTAGCTTGTGTATGGCTGTGCTCATGCTTATTTTTTTTGAGAATTGGGACCTTTTTTAGGGATAAAAAAATGAGAGAAATGATATTCATCATCCCTTTTTCCAATTTGATAATTGATCACCCCTAATACAGCATACTGCCAAAAGATTTTTGGTCGCGTGATAGTTCCTATTGAGTGACAAACCAGACCTGTTTTTTTAATTGATGTGTTATATATGTTCATTTTCAGTGAAAAGGAACTTGTAGATTTTCATTTATTTTTTGTGAAGATATCTTATTCTTCAAGTGCCATGTCCATTCAGGATGTGGGCAATCATGGCTCTCCACAGCTTCCTTTCATTTTTTACTCTCAGCAACTCTGTCTTATGTAGGCATTCTAGTATTTTTTCTGCCATCCAATTGCTCAGACCCTTCAAGTAGATTATCCGCTGCCTACCTTGGCTCTTTTTACCTTCTATGTATCCTGTCAGCACAAAATTCTCCAAACCTTCTTTCCTCATTTTGTGATGATATTATTCATTTTCTGTCAGAATTCTTTAGATGAGACCTTATATAAAAATATTTTTGAACTGTTGTCCTCATCTTGGTTTATCTACCGAACACAACTTCTCAACCGTTGTAAACTATGGCCTTCTTCGAGTGGATGTTGTAAACTAGAATTGTTTCGAAATGATAAGGCACTTACCATCAAAGGAATGTCCTCATTCCACCGTCTACTCTCAGGTGGGAGTAATTTCTTGGTCAAAACAATGTTGTTGATCGTTTTTGATGTCATAATTATATCACTGTCCAAAGTTAGTGCCAATTTTTATGGGGGTCCAAATAACCCCTTGAAAAAACTCTCCTGTGGCACCGACTCTCCCTTCAAGTCTTGAATGGTCAAGTTTTCTGCTTTCATTTGAAAATGAAATTTTCCAAAAGTAAATTCACAGATATGCTTGAAAGATAGAAAAATACTGTCCTGAGGTACCCAGACAAACATAGTACAGTAAAATCTAATGTGGAAATGCTTTGAATTTATCGCCAAAAAAGTAAAAATTGCCATGCGAATATTCATGTGTGTTTCTTTTAGATGTGATTAAATCTATCAGAATTTGAAAATACACCAGTGTACAATTTAAAGTGGAATACTTATTTGTTAGGATTATTAGACTCTTGAAAATTATAATGAATTAAAAGAAGAAATCTTGATGTTATCGTTGCAAAATCCTTGAAAGAGATATCTTGAAATGTGGATGAAAAATGTCTGAAACGATGTTACTACTCAAGGCTTTGTTTAACTTGAATATAAGAGACCCTACCTGGTGAAATCTGAATATTTTCCTAAATTAGGGTACTTAACTCTGTTTATGCGAGAAAGAATTGTTTACTGTTGTTTGTGAGACTGGTGCAAGTGGCATAACGGTTAACATCATGGATAATGGAATCGTCAAATCGAGTCCAAACCTTGCACTTATGCACTTTCCTCCCGAGCTATTGGTAAATAGCAAAGCCGTTGGAATCTTTTAGCTCTGTAATGGAAGTCCATCTTGGGCGTTGGGCTAGCATATCGGTATCGTGAAAACATACAATTGCTACAGAAACAATGATTTGGTCTCTATGAATCGTTCTAGAGATGGAGACGGGTAGCCTTGCTTCGGGCTATATGGGAAGCAACTTTGACTTATCATTTGTGAGTTTAAAGCAACCACAGTTATCGCCCTTGAACCCTCATAGAGTATCTTGTTTCTTTGACTACAGAACAGAAGCAGATATGTTCTGAATTAGAAAAAAAAAAAAAAAGTTACACATCAGCTCTTGTCCAAAACACCCAAATAATAGCAACAAATGGCCAAATTTAATCTCTTTTTTTTTCAATAAAAGCAATTTTTTCTTTTATATCTTGATTAACCTTAATATAAATTTTTTGTTTTTTTTCATTGCAACTTCATAGTAACAGCTTGAGTAGAGTTGCAATAAAAAGCAATTGATGCTGAATAATATGAGGAAAATTATTGATAATCATTGTTTTTAAAACATCTTTATGCAAAACTGCAGTACATAGCAAAAATAAGGATTTATCAAAAGCCCTACTGCAACAAAGTTAAAATCACCAAAAAATTATGTATGGCCAAACCAAAAAGTTAATGACCGAAAAAAGGCCAGATTTGTTAAATCTGTCCATAAAATTGACAAAATAGCAACTTTGGTTCAGCTCCATTGTCCTTCCCACCTTGTAATCAGCATTGACTACCAAAAAGTATTGAATAAAAAAAATTCCCAAAACACTCCAAATGGCCGAAATGTACCATAAAAAAAAATGGCAAAAATGACTGTGTTAATTTAGTGATATTCACACTACCAAAATAAGAAACATTATAAGCACTAAATGGTCCGACTCCATTCTTCCTTCTATTCCAACTGAAAGTGATTTCAACAACTTTTGTATTGTATATATAATAAATAAATTCATAGATATATATATATATATAAATCTTGTCAGTTTTGATGAATTGGTAAGAGAGCCAACTAATAATCACTTATAATTTCAAATCACAGTCAACTAATGTTAGTTTTATATATTGGTTTGGTCTAGTGTCATTCAATAGACAGTGAAAGTTTACTTCCCTAAATTAAGTGAGGATTATATTTATTACAGGTAGAATAAAATCAACTCCTACTTAGACTTGAGTTTGATTGAATCTGTTTGAAAAAAAAAGGTACATTTTTATTGCAGGTATTCAAATATGATCTTTATAATCTAGCATGGGAAATTGGAGTGCGTCTATGAGATTCACAATCCAATTGCAATAGAAAAAAATAAATTCCCTAGGAATTGTTTCCTAGGTTTTCATAGAAAATCTAGAATTTCTCTGTTATACTCATTTATTTCATATCTTGAAAAGTCTAGGTTTGTGATGATATGAAATTCTAATTTGTGTTTAAAAATCCTGATTTGAAAAAAACTCGTTATTACTTATTTCTTACTTGTGGTGATATTGATGAAGTTCCCCTTCTTGGTACCAATTTTTATTTCAAGATTGATTTATTTTTGGTTCGTCGATTATTTTCATCATTGTTGAGGGTTTTGTCTTTAGTATCTATGACTTTCTCAGGACAAATTTGGATGTGAACAGCTTGTTTATACCTTGTTTAGGTACTTTTATCATATAAAACCTACAAAAAATCTCACTAGCTTCTATTAACAGCCATTTGTTTTGATATTAAAAAGAATAATACAATTGAATCATTGTGATCCTATAAATGGCTGCCTGACCAACCAGCCAAGTGGGCTACAGATTCATCTCTCTTTGCTTGTTTGTGTTTGTTGGTCTTTCTTATGTGTGTCTCTGGGTACTTTTCGTCAAATTTCAAGGGTTACAACCATGAAAGTTTGCATGAGTGCACCACTACACATCATCTAGAAACGTTTATTTTGATTTCTCAAAAAAATACTTTTTGGGGTCTCTATGGTCATTTAGAATAAATGATGCCCAACTCTTGTGCTGGTATTCTTTCAAAGATAATTTCAGATAAAAGATCTAATTCTTCAGATAATTAATGTAACCAATGACTTTTGGCAGCATCCTGTGTTAATGTTGATCAATTAAACAAATAGAAAAAGAGGTAATCAAAGAATGAGTTACTTCCCTTGTCTTTTGTTGGTCAGTGATGGTTAAAAGAGTCTGAATTTTCAAAAAACAAGCTTGAATGCTGCTAGACACAAACTAAGCAATCTATTTAGCATAGATTTACATTGCAAATTGACCCCCCAACTAAAAACCTATTCAGAGGATGAATCTCAAGAGAACAAAAATGTTGTTTTTCCTAGGCCTAATAAAGAGTAAATGTTTACACTTTCAGTCCTGTAGCAGCATTGGCAAGGCCCATACATGTGACACATACATATAGCCAGCCAGCTAGACCAACTTAAAAACTGAGGAAACCTATATCAACAGTTTTGGTGAAAGTTTCTAATTAGTAGATTTATAATAATTTTTCATGTGGAGCATTGCTGAAAACTTAAAAAAAAAACAACAAAAATAACACCTTATAACCAATGTTACCCCTAATTTTTCATAACCTGTACCAGACCAAAGATCCTGTGAGTGACTAAAGTTTGGAGTAAAGAAAATATTTCTACTATTTGGAAGATCATTGATTTTGTGTGTTTGGCCATAGAACTTAGAGGGAGCACTGCCTTTGATAAAATCTTGCAAATCAACTTTTTTGGAAAAGAATTATGAAATGTCATAACTCTGTTATCAATTTTTGACTAGTACTCCGTCCATATTATACTTGTAGCTTTTTATTGGAATTCTCAGTGATGACTTTATTGCTAGTTGATTATGTATCAATTATATCCAAAACAGCAATTATATATATATATATATATAGTACTTATAGTACAGATCAGGTTTGCAATATAGCATAATATAATATAAAGTAATGTCTGATATGTGATGGATTTATTTCGTAGAGTGCTCGATACATTCAACTTTATACTCTGAGAGTCAAAGAGCTGGAAATATATAATGGAAAGTGGATTCGCTGCACAAACAAGTTTATGTTTTTGCCCTCTCTTGGCCTCATCAGGCAAATGATTGTATGTGTTTTTAGATTCTTGCTTGGGGAATTTGGTGAGTGTCTTGTGGGTGTCACTATGAGTGGGAAGAGTTATTCATTTTGTTTTATTGTTTTAGTAGTGTGTATGTTTTTGTTGGTGGTTGTAATTTACATGTCAAAGGGTGTGAGCTAGGTGCAGGAGTTATCTATAAATGGATGCTTAATTGTTTTCTGAGGGATGTTTTCATCTTGACCTTGATATTTAGCATTAAATTCATTGCCTATGTTGGTATCCCTTATGGCCATTGTGGATTGTATTATTCTTAATTTACTTAGACATGTGAGGAAGTAGATAATGTTGATTAGAAGTTTTGGGGGTGATGTGTATGTGGATAAACTGTTTATATTACCCTTAATTTACTAATGTATGGATTGCAATATTATATTTGTTAATAAGAATTAAGAACAATGCCTGCATTTGTTATTTCATTTTTTTCTATTTAATAAATGTACTTTAGGTTTTTTGGTTATTTCAGCAAAATTTGATATTCCAAATTTCTCATCTAAGATTTTCTAAATTTTGGCATGTGTTAGTTTGTCTTGAAATTTTCCATTTTACCGTTGGTTTGTAATTCATTTGGTATAATTTCCAATAAGCTGATAAAGATGTATTATTTTTTTTTCATTTGTGAATGATGATATATGATTAGCTAAT
This sequence comes from Thysanoteuthis rhombus, assembly GCA_963457665.1. Lineage (NCBI taxonomy): Eukaryota > Metazoa > Mollusca > Cephalopoda > Oegopsida > Thysanoteuthidae > Thysanoteuthis > Thysanoteuthis major. Next base: position 9,102,713 of record OY735242.1, read on the forward strand.
CTAAGTTTAAATGGAATTTTTGATATTCTGATATAATATTTTATTTCTAAGGGTTTTCCCTGAGTTGATATCTCTGAAATATATATATATATATATATATATATATATTGAATTTCAAAATTTCAACTACACTATATCATTTATTATTCCTTTCAAAAAATTAGTATTATTGATAATAATAAATATATTAATATCAGTGATACCACTTTCAAACAAGTATTATATATATATTTGTGCAGTTGAAATTTGATATTTAATGAAAAATAAAAAATGTATAAGAAAATCAATACAGAGCAATTCTTGATACTTAGAGATGATCTTCAATATGAATATTTGATATAAAAATTCATTTTGAATTTAACATATATTTGAATTTAAATCAATTTAATCATTGAAACTTTTTTGATAATTGTTTGGAATAGGTTCACCAAAACATTATTCAAAAACTATTCCAAACAATTACCACGTTTCAACTAATGAAATTGTGAAAGAACAGCTTGTTGCTATTACAAAGTTTCTCAATAAAAGGAATTTTGTTTGCTGTTATTTCAAAACAATCAATTCAATGTCATATCATATTTTTTATTCATACAATCCAGAAACCAAGATACAGGAGGTGTATATCTCGGGAATGATCAGTTATTAAGTTTTTTTTGGTAATAATAATTTGGTAAAAAAATTATCAGTAGGAATACTTAATGACTGTTCATGATAAAATCAGAGTTTTTGTGAAGAATTTGTGAGAGTAGATATTGTTAAGAAGAAAGAAAAAATTAGGAAAAAATCTCACTGTTCTCATTAAAAGATATTAAATTTCGGGTATACCTGCTTATGTAGAATTTAGTTATGAATTATGAGTTGTTTTCATTTGCTTATTATCAAGTGATTTACAAATAAAGTCAGTGATATTAAGTTAAACCTCTTGAATTATACCCCTCAAAGTTCTTGAATGTACATGTATGTGCATGAGAATTTAAAATTAATTCTTATTCAATCTATGAATGTTGCAGATAAACTAAAACCGATTGTGATGAGAATAAATATACGTTTGAGTTATGTTGGGAAATATCCATACGAGTTAGTTCCCTTGAATTTTTTTACCTATACGAGTTACTTCCCTTTTGAATGACAAAGATACGAGTTACTTCCCTTGCATTTGTTGGCAAAAAAAAAAAAAAAGAAGCTAGATTAAAGGGAAATAAGTAGAGTATGTCTTCAGTGATTCCTTTCGTTGGACAAAGTACTACGATTAATTCTTGCTCCATAATCCACCAAGTTTGTACGTAAAGCAAAAATATAAAGTGAAAAAAGAAAGCATTGGCTGATTTCCAAGTTAACACTGTTTCTTATCAGATTAATTCTTCTAAGATTTCAAAAGTAAGCGAACTCCAAACCATAGAATACACTTTTAGATATGGACATAAAAAAAAAAAACACTTGCTTCTCAAAAAACAGATCCCGTTGAATCTAAATATGAACTGACTGGATTCAAATCGAGCTTTTTAGAGAAAATTTATTAAGCCACATTAATTATACAAGAATCTACAAAAATTGAAAATTAACTTACATTTCAAAATCGAATTGAATTTTAAGCCTAAATTTGAAACAATTAGGGATGTATGCAGAGGGAGGATTTTATCATAATCATGTATTATGTTATCAAACAGTTATGTTATAATAAAACACAATAAGGAAATGAGCGCCTTTTTATTGCAGTGATTCAAATTTGGTCATTTCATTGCTATATAAAGTTTTCTCAAGTAATATAAATCACCATTACCCACATCAGATCAGTTTAATCCCAGTGCTTCAGTTTAGATTATTCATGTGTTCTGATATTTAGATGTATGTATTTATGTATACAAACTTTGCCCTGCCCTAACTATTCATAGTAGAAACTTGAAATTTTATTCACTCATTCCCTCCAATGATTGGGGAAATTATATATATATATTTTTTTTTTAACTCTCCCCTAAAATAGGTTTTTTGTGAGGAGTTCAATTAACCAAGTGAATACATTGGTCATATGACAATTTCTTTTGAGTGACTTACCAAACTTGTTAAAAAAAAAAAAAAAATCATTATCTTATTGTTCAAACTACGCTGGTAGTATTTTCATTTTTTTTTCTAGTTTTATTACTGAATTACAGTAAATCTCCTGTAATCAGTAATTGTCGACCAAAACTGTCAATACAGGTGTCTTCAGTTTTTGAGATGGTTTAGCTGGCTATTCTATGCATTTACTCCATATCATGTTTGAATAAAATGTTTTGCTCTTTTTGGAAATCCCCCCCCCCTAGGGTTTTTAGTTTATGGGTGAATTTAAAATGTGAGCTTATACTGAATTAGTCCCTTAGTTTATGTCCAGTTGCATCATTTTCTGAAAATTTGGATATTTTCAGTGATCACCGCCTAACAGAAGGTGAAAGTAAAATTTATTTCCCAACTTTTTAATTGATCACCCCATATTTGGTATGCAGCCAAATACCATTGGTTGCATGACAGTTTCTATTGAGTGGCTAACCAGACCTGTCTGTCATTTGTAGTGGAGAATCATATAAAATCTCAAATTCATCATATTTTGTTTTTCATGTGTTACTTTTATAATAATAACAAATTGTAATTTATTTTGAAACTATCATAAAAAATGGATAATTGCCCATACATTGTTTTAGTAATTTGTGATTAACCACATTAAACATAAAAAGTCTATTAGAACAATAGTATCTAATGGTTATCTTTGCTTATCTGGGTCTGAAAAAAATGTTAGCTATAAAAAATGGCTACTTTCATTCAACTTCAGTGATATAGCTACTTCCATGTAACTTTTATGATTATTGTTATGATGACATATTGTTTAGTGTCACTGGTGGCTAGGGTTATAAGTTTTTTTAATTTTTATTTCAGAAGATTTAATTTTAAATAAGCAAGGCCAAACAAACAATTGTTGCTTAACAAAAAATACAATTTTATTCTCAGTCAGAAAAAGGAAATAAAAAATGTAATTTATCTTAATTATATGATTCATCTAAAAGAGAGAATTTCATTTCATCTTATCATTATGCTAAGAAAATGAAAATGTAGGAAATATATGGATGTGCCTCAAAAGTTGATTAAAACAACAAACAACAGTGGACCGAAAAAAATCTATTTAAAGTCAAAGAAGAAACAATATAATTTAAATTATTTTAATTATGTAATAAAAAGATAAAGTAGTGCTGATGGTTTTTGATAACATATTGATTGGATATCAAAGTTAAGTTATAATAAAATTAAGAGTTTTGTGTTTTGGTATAAATGCTTCTTACTATAAATTCATTTAGGTATGAAAGAATCAACTCTTGTTAAATTTAAATGGAGATAGCTATATTGCTAAAGTTGGCCAGCTTATTGTTAAAGTTTTCTCCACTCCAGATGGGTAAGAATAATTGGGTTTTTTTTTTTATAGCTATCTGTTTCAATAGGCACGATACAAGTTTTGAATTCCCTTTACAATGAGTTGAATTAGAAATAGAATAAGGGAAAATCTTCTTACAGATTTTGTCTTTAAAGATGAATTCAAATGATTATACAGAATATGATATTTATTGTATTTTAATATGGCTAAATGAAAATTTGAAAAAACAATTTTCTGAGAGGGAATATGAGTTTTTACATCAACTTTTCTCTTGTCTGTAAATTGTATGTATTTACCTATCAAATTATCTATCTATTTACTTACTGTCGTTCTTAGTATAAGTATATATATACATATAAGTGTCCACTCATCCTTTATATGCACTTATATATAGGGTGGATAAAGAGAAACTCCCTGTTGGAAATTGGTAATAACTTTATGATTTATTGATCAATTGTAGCCAAACCTAGCTTTACTATGGACTGTACAATGGTAGAATTCTACCTCCCCAAGGACTAAGTAAAATTTGTTTCACAAAAATAGAGCAATATCTACAAAAGTTACATCTCATTTTCGTATCTTCTCTATTGATTTTTCCTATCTGGGATCTAGTGGGGTTAATTAGTCTAGTGGTGGTATTGTTTATGAAGTCTAATCTTATTTTTTAATAGTTTTCCAAACCTATTGCAAATGTCTATGCATATATATACATATATATATATATATATATATATATATATATATATATATATGAGAACAATAGGGAATAAGACAGATTCAGGAATAGAAGTATATAGAGATTTTGATAAATAATTAATTCATAAATGAATTAATTTGTATGCAAGTTTCAGGAGGGGTCCCCATCTTCAGTAGTTTGTGTGTACCTTTTAGTGGTTAAAAGGTTTCTGTAGAAAAAAAAATTAGCATCAGATGTTTTGCCTTGAAAGCAAAAATGGGAATCAAGAATGAGGATTCCTAGGAGGTCATGGTGTTGAGTCCAGACTATTTTATGTCTGTGAAGAAATCTGTGTAGGTCTGGTTGGATATTCCATTGGAAGTAGTAGTAGCATTTATGGGTATATTAGTAGATTAGTGTTGGACTATTTGGGCACTCGGCAAGTTGGAGTTGAGGCTGTCCTAGTTCAATCAAGGTAGTAGGGTAAGGTAAGATAATGTCCTTGTTATGTATGATTGAGTATCCGTTGGGGAATGTATGTTCTGTATCTTTAATGATCATTATAGAAGTTCTGAAAAGTCGGAAAGCTTCGAGTATTATAAGTAAAATTGGCCATACATAGGTGTCTCAAAGTAGGGGTCTGTGTGACTGTCTGAAGTTCCCAATATTATACATATATATATATATATATGTATATGTATATATATATAAAGGTGGTTTAGTTATGGATGGGGTAAGATAAGTTTGTAACATTAATTATATGTGGGTGCAAGTCAAAATTATATATGTGGGATCGTTGTGGGGAATAAGAGTATATGTATATCAAGGGTCATTTTGGTCGGGGTAGAAGTTCTGTCCAAGGAGCAGTTAATGAAGATTATGGGTTAGTGAGTATAGAGTCATTAGGAATGAGGGGATTATAGCGTTAGAGATTGGTGTGGCTAGGGTTGTTGAGTTTGGTGTTAAGTCTGTGAAGGAAGTGAGTTTCAAGTTTATTAATCAATAATCTTAATGTAATTCCAGAATTTTTGTCGTGTTGCACGGTGTACTTATTTCTATTTTCTCAATGATTGTGACTCTAGCGTCTGTATCAAAATATTGACTGGGGGCGCAGAAGTGTAGTTCTACTGGGAGTAGGGTGGGATGATCGAGTGATTTAATTCTTTGCCTATAGTTATTAAGTCTAATATTGAATTGCCACCCAGACTTGTCTATAAGTTGCAGTTTGCATTCATCATATTCGTGGAGGTAGATGACATTTTTGCTTTTGCAGTTAGAATTTAGTAGATATAGAAAGTTTTCTTAGTGTCAGAGCTAGTGAAGGTGTTTGTGTGCTTAAAGTGGTTGCAACATAGACTATTTCTTTTGTTGCTGGGTTAGAAGAATTTAACAGTTTTAGGGATAGTGTTATGTGAGACCTTTCAGTGTGTATGTATATATACATATATATATAATGTATTTTTTTGTGTGTGCACATTTTCAATGAAACATAGATACTACACTCTGATCCTTTGATCCTAGGCAGAGGGCTGGGGAGTGACACCTTGATCCTAGGCAAAGTGTACAAATACTTTGATCCTGGATGGAAGTGTCAATTTATTATTGAATAATCTCATCATTTTTCATTGGTATTATGCAAGTCTGTCTGTCTCTCTCTCTATATATATGTACGTATATATATATGCACATATATATATTACTCCATTTTGGCAGCTTGTTTCATTGATCTTTTCAATTTTTCAAGTGATATAATTATCAAAATATAACATTCAACAATACAAACTATAAATGATCTAAATATACCTATCCATGTAGTAATATCTATAAAAAATGTATGCTTTGCCAGGAAGAAAAATTAAATATCATTCACTACAAACAACTACAAAAACTCCTTAATGAATGAAATTAAACAATTTCCAAATGCAAACATGAAAACAAACCTGTATAAAAATACACAAATAAAGACAACAATTTTATAGTCCAGAAATACATATAAAATACTATATATTGAAAATTACTGATAATTTTACACTAAAATGATAATAAATGAAAATTAATAATAACATATATAAACAAAACAAATACAATTGAGTATATATTAATGATTTATCAAAGAAATAGAGTGTTGAAGCGTGCACAATGGGGAATATGAACAAAACAATGGAAAACTAACAAGTTGCATGGATCCACGAGAGAAGAGAATGTTATTTAAAAAAGGTAAACAATACAAACATTCAATTGCTCACAACATTGAAAAGATCAATAAATCAATCTGCCAGAATGTAGTGATATACGTTACAAAATAATATATTTATACGCACTGAAATATACAAACATATATATATATATGTATTGTAAGAATACAAGAAGAAAGAATTACAAGAACAAAATATATTGCCGGTTGCTGATGAGTGCATCAGACATGAAATGTTGACATTCACCAGGCATACATCCTTGTAATTCTTATTATATATGTATGAACAAGAAGACTTCAAATAATGAAAGGAATTCTTATTGAATCTCAAGAACCCCAAATGAAACATCTCTTATGAAATATGTGCCAATATCTTAAAATGCCAATAAACAATAAAACAGTATCACATATATCAATTAAAAACTCGAAAATATGAATTTCATTAATGAATTAAATACAACCACATTTCACTATTAGGAAATGAACATATGTGATCTGATATTATATAGAAACATATTTGAAACGTCCTGTCATGACATGGTTCATATATTACTCAATTTAGACAATGTGAAATAGAATTAACAATTAAAGAAGATGGGGCTACTGCAGGAATCGAACCTGTGACCGATAAGGGTGGCTGCTTCTACATAGCAATGATCTTACCATTGAGCTAAACAATGATGCAAAGACTAAAATACCTGTTTTCACTCCAAATTCTCATCTCGTTCATTCACGGTCTATTCACTTCTTTCAATACAACAGTTATGTATTAAGAAATGGATATATGTGATCCGACAGAATGATTATAAATTGGATGATATTATATATTTACGTTGTCTAGGTTGAGTGATACTTTAACCATGTAATGATAAGTGATGATTTCAAATAATTTGCTATATGATAAGATGCAAATTTTATTCATATATATATATATACATATATATATATATATGTATGATTTTCATGAACATCGCTGTCTTTGTTTCTCATATATTTTGTATGTGTCAATATTCTATCCACATTCTTATTCCTTATAGTTTTTTTCGTTTTGAGTTATATATATTTATACTCTTAATTTTTTTCATCTAGATAGAATGGTGCATTCATGAGCTTCGTCCTACAACTAGAAATATTCTTCATTTCTCTGAAGAGGTTTAACTTAACGATCGTTACTCCATTCACAGCCTCATTTTTTTTGTATTATTGCCCATGGGGGGTAACTCGTATTTTGAATAACAGAGTAATCACCCGTAGAGACGAATCTATTAAAATTCAGTGACAAATGCTATTATTACTCTGTCACACTATGAACAAGAAAGAACAGTTCATTTTTGCAATTTTTGTTTCTTATTTTTCACTGTTAATAAACCTACCTTGAACTCCTTTGTTGCAATATTCATATATTTAAAAAAAAAAATTTATTAAATTTATTAAAATTTCAATGTTACCTGAAAGAATCAAAATTCCTTGGCGGAGAAATTGCTATTTACAATTAGAAAATTTTATTATCTTTACAAAATCTGCTTAAATTAAATTCTATACAGTTTGATGTTTCTCTTGTTCAATATGTGTAATGCCAATAAATCTATTCAAAAATATTTGGTAATGGTGGTTGTGGCATTTGTCAGTCTCGTGAGATGATAGATCCGCACCTTGAAAGTCGTGCTTTCAGTCTCTTCGGGTCGCAGTAGACAGGCAGTTACCCATGCAGCAAGTCTCTCCCCTCCACACTCCAATGATGTCCAAGGGAACAGCTGGAGCTGGTACAGCTTAGAACCAATGTTATCATGGGAGTTGCCAGAACAAGGCTGAAGATGTTGGATTGCCTTGGGGAATACAACCTCTAGTTTCAAATTCAGAGTTGTCCTTCTCCCAGACTGGTTGCTAGAGGGCCAAGTTTGCTCTGCTTTTTTACCTATGGGAGGAGAAGAGATTGATTTACAGTATTTTAGCTTGTCTGAATTTCTCAGATAAACCCTGTCTGGATATCAAGAGACAATAGGTGAAAGAATGAAAGGCTGGTAGGGATGGAAAGGTGTGAAACTTGCAATACATTAAGATTCTTTGTCGATAGATAGAGCAAAACAAAGATACAATGGAGGATGCAGTAGGAAATATTTGCGCATTCCTCATTCTCTTTTGCATATTAAATTAATCCGTGTTTGTATAACATTTAGATAAAAACATGGATGAGAAACAAAGATTGCCCCCTTGGGAAGCATCAGCCATTGGCAATAATCCGCTGGCACAATCGACTCTGGACGGTCTTCTCTAGTTTGCTTTGGGAGTGGCCAATTCTCTGCATTTCTACCTTAGTCTCACTACGCCTGTTCCTCTTCGTCTTCCCCTTTCCCTGTGGCTTCCAGGTCAAGGCCCGCCTTGTGAGGTTGCTGGCTGGCATCCTGAGGGTGTGGCCAATTTGGCCCACTTTTTTCTCAGGGTCTGTGCTGCGATTGGTTCCTGTTTTGCTCTTTTCCTCATTGGTGAATTTCTCTGGCCAATAGATACAGAGGATTTTGTACTGGCAGATGTTGATGAATGTCTGGAATTTATAGACAGCCAGCCATACCCACTTAAAAACTGAAAAAAAACCCATGTTGATATTGATGGTTGACAGTTTCTAGAAAAGAAGCAATCAGTAAGTGCAGAAATATGTTTAGTTTATTTCCCTTTCAAAGACCAACAAATTTGAAATTCATTGAGAACTTCCAGAGATATTGTGTCGTAGACATATTGCAATCATACAGGGAGAAAAAATCCTGTATTTGCCCCGAAATTAAATCACTCCTTTCATAGACCATTACCCACCCTTCCATGTTGTTTTTTTGTTAAAATGTATTGAGAACTTTTGGAGATATTGTTGGCTGAGTAAATAGCATGAAAATTTCACTAATGCTACAAGTAAACAAATTATCATTAGAAACCGTCAATTAAAACTGTTAACATAAGACTCTTCACTTTTCAAGTCAGTCTAGCTGGCAGGCTATCTACGTATCATATGTATACATTTAGTTCTTATTAAATCTACAAAAAATGTTTTCATTTTTTTTGCACCCATCTGGGCTTTCAGTGGGGAATGCAATTAACTATATAAGTGTATGCTAAATTGGTCTCTTGGTTTGCACCTGGTAGTATTCACACTTATTATTGGGGATATTCAAACTTTTATGGTGATCACTCTTTTTTCCAATTTTTTTAATTGATCTCCCTCAACAAGGCATACTACTAAGAGATGTTGGTTATGTGACAGTTTTTATTGAATGACCAACCTGACCTGTTTCAGTTCATTTTTATCAAACTCCAGTGCAAAGTCTTGAGTTGACTATTCCTACCATAACAGGAATAACAAGAACAATCCTCAACAAAATGTGGGGTTTCCCCTTCTGTGATTTAAACTCTCGATCAACTGATGGCCAGGAGGCTGTCTTACTGGCTGAGTTAAATCGACTAATCTTACAAATCAATAAAAATTTATCATGCAGATATGCACATACTTACTTCATTCTAATAGATAAATACATTTTTACTAAAAAAAGTTTTTTTTACAATTTTTCATTTATTACACATACAAAAGTTGTAGTCGTCATTATCATCATCATCATCATCATCATCATCACCATCATCATCATCAGTAGTAGTAGTAGTAGTAATAGAAGTCTATTAGTGTCCATCATTCATAAACCTTCCCCAAGATCCGCCAGACCTGGGATTTCCTCGTTCTAGAAAGTTGAGCTTGCTCTACTAAAAGCTTGCCAACCCAGTGTTATTCTTCGCTTTATTTCTTCTTCATTTGATGATTTCATGGAGACTTGCTGTCTTAGGTAGATGTAATGGTCTATTTTCTCCAGCCCTACATTTTTAATTTCGATCAATGTGTCTTTGTCCCCAACATGTTCATTGTATATGACATTTGTTTTGTTGAAGTTCATTTGAAGGCCAACTTTCTTGCTTGCTTTATTTAGCTCATCTAACATTCTCCGATCAGAATAGAAGTTGGGATGTTGTTTGACCCTTGCAGCAGCCAGTCTTGTTTAGTGAAGAATCTCAAGGCAAGATTCTCCTGAAAGTCCTTTAATCTTAGCCTTTTTCTTTTCCCTATGAAACATAGTATCATACAGCATGCTCAAATTCAAATCAGTTATCAAACATTTGATATTGAGTAAAAAACTCCTGTGTAGAAGAGCAAAGAAAAGTGTGAAATCCCTTCAGCTCACAGGTCAACATAGAGAATGTTATTTGTAAGCAATGATATCCATATTCCGTAGGTCTATGTTATTTGAACCACTTCATCATTATCCCTTCTAGATTGATATAGGGGGTGGGAGGATATTTAATTGCCAGAACTAAATAGAGGAGAACCAATGGCTGACTGCATGTTCCAAGCCATCATTCTTCCTCTGCTTGTAGAGGATCTATTATCAGCTATTTGCAGGTTACAGCAAGGCAGACTTTATGAAGCTATGTCGGAAAAAGTATGACGAAACACTGAATTGGATCTGATACGCAAAAAGTTTGTTTGTTTGGAAATATCAAAACAAATGCTACGAGAATGTGACTATCATAAGAACAATATCTTTCTTAACTTAGTCAATAAAATAAAGCATTTCTTTCCTTTAGACTGTTTCTAGGGAGGAGTACGTTTAATTTCCAAAACTTTGGGAGGATGGTGTTAGAATGGCTACTCTTGTGGGGGAGGATGTGGAAGTGGTCCTTTTAAGCTTTAAACCATGCTTGATGCAAAAAAAATATTACAAATTTGCTTAGCGTCAGATTTTGTGATTTTTGGTAAATTCATTTTGAATCAGTAAAATTAATTGGAAACTAATAACTAATGATCCTGTCGATAGTTTAGAGAAAGGTCATTAACATTCCAAGATTTCGACGATTGAACTCCTTGGGTTTTCTATTGTTAATACAATATTTTGGATGATCCATTCTATGGCCTTCTCCAAGTACTATCTGAATGTGATGGTGGTTAACGGAATTTTTCCCATGGTAGCAACGCTGTGGCTTCTGCTATTCGACTGGGACCAGGTAAAGAAATCCAGGCCTATCAAGGAAAGAAAAAGGAAAAGATATCCCCCCCACCAATCCAATGTTACAGCGATGATACCATCAGAGAAAAAAATTCGGTTAACCATCATCATGTTTGGATAGAATATTTGAAGAAAGTCGTGGATCAGTCGAAATGTCATGTTGAAAACACAAACAACTAAAAAAGTTCAATAAGATAGCACAGTATATCAGGGAGAAAACTGGAGTCTGACACATCATGTAATCTATTAAAAAACTTAAATGGCAATGGGCAGGCCATCTTGCAAGAATGGCAGACAACCGATGGACATCATGACACACAACATGGATCCCCAAAGATCTCATGTGAAACTGAGGCCTGCAGAATACAAGATGGAGAGATGAACTAGACGAATTCAGAAAATAATGGCTTTGCAACGCCCATGATAGAGAATTGTGGCAAATCCTGGGGAATGCTTATGTCCAACGATGGATGATAAAAGACCGATGATGATGATGACCCGTAAAACTCTTTGAATGTAATACAGTGATGTTGAAATGGCTACTCTAGCCGGGAGGATGCTCAAATGGCCACTCTAGGGTTGAGGCAGATGTTAAAGCAATCCTTTTATTGTTGGTCTTGCACAAAGAACTGGAGAAAAAAATCTGAACTTAGGAAATAAAAGCATTATTTTTATATAAAGAGCAATTCTACGACTGTGAATATAAAAAAAAACAAAACAACCATTGCCGTTTGAGTAATGGTGGCTATATTATTTTAAAGTGAACCAAGTAACCCCATCAATTATAGACTTTTTATTCAATAACAGAATCTCATGGGTTTTTAGAGCAGTCATTGTAAAGAATCACTCTTTCATTACTGAATAATTATATCCGCATGTTTGCATATATATATATATATATATATATATATATATATATATGTGTGTGTGTGTGTGTATGTGTTATGTGATGATATAGGTGTATGCTATATGTGTGTGTTAAATGTATAAGTATGTGTGTATGTTATATACACACTTGTATACGCTGTTTATATTCATATGTATGTGTGTATGTTATATATGTATGTGTGTGTGTTATATATGTGTGTGGTGTTTTATACATATATATGAATGTTTGTGATATATATGTGTGTTTTATGTATATGTGTGATATGTACATATATTTATCTATCTATACATATATATGTATGTGTGTGTGCACTATATATATATACATACACAATATGTATATATTCAATGTATGTGTGAATATATATATATATATATATATATATATATATATATATATATATATATATATATATATATATATATATTCAATGTGTGTGTGAATATATGTATGTGTATATATTCATACAATATCTGCATATATACACATAAACACACACATATCTCTTCCTCCCTCTCTCTCACTCTACACACATATATATATATATATATATATATATATATATACTACCCCACTCCTATTAACAAAAAACAATAGCTGAAGCTGGCTCAGGTTTCTTTTGAGTCCGCTGTTAAATTGGACTTGAAATAAATGAATATTCGTAAACTTTGTGAGGCCAACATTCAACCCTAATCAACCACAAAAGCTTCAATCACAATTGGTTCACTTCCCTTGAAAATAACAGTAATAATAAGGACTAACAAAAGAACTCTTCATAGACTGAGAAAAAAAACAACCCCTTTGTGTAGCATTGGAAAATGGTGAATATTACGATTTCTTTTTCCATTACAATCATTAAGTATTATTTGCCTTGCATTGTGAACCATGATTGTTGTTCATTGCCCCGTTATTCACATTAGCGTACGTGCGGCAATATTAACCTGTATTTTCGCCCGATTTGATTTGGTCTAGCTTGTATTGATCTCCTGTATTTACCATATTCGGTCTGTTTAATATCAGAGAGGCTTTTCAATACAATTAGGTTTGTTTAATGAACCCTTCGCACATTCTGACATTCACCTCGGGTCAAAGATTTCAGAGTATTTTTTATCTATTTTCATGCATTTCTGTGCAACAGAATTGAGTGTATGTGCTGATTTTATGTGGAATCTTTTGCTTTAATGCAAGTGGAGTTATCAAATGACAAGCTAGAAAGCACTCAGAGAGTGCATACCTCTGCTAACACCATGCACTAACTAAAAACTGACTGAAAACAAAAAAAAAATTAGAAAATAAGGTAGAGAACTTTGAATGCACGGATATTGAGTTACTTCCCTTAAAATCTAAATCTACCCTGTCTATCAACTGTTTGTTTTTAAACCTCTTTTTCTATTGAATGATAAAGGTATCTCTCAATCAGAAACAATTTCCTGGATCCGCAACCAATGTGTCCTCCCGATAGTCGCTCATGGAGCTGAAATATGGAACCAAACCAGACTGGCTCTAAAAACTTAGAACCATATAACATGCACAATAGGGGATCATGCTCAACATCACGTGGAGAGATTACAAGACGGCAGTATATTTGTGAAAAGAGAAGTCAGACATCATCGAATCCATTAGAAAACTCAAATGGCAATGGGCAGGCCTGGTTGCTAGAATATTAGACAGTTGCTGGATAGAAATCATATGCAAAACCTTGGCTGTCAGAAAATAGGATGGGTTGGGGATTCAAACAGGTTCAGGGGATGTTGGCAATATAAAGCTCTGGTGGATCTTGGGAAAGGTTTATGTTCAACAACAGACATTAAAAAGGCTGATGAATGCAGTATAATAGTATCAGATTGCTAGACTAGCTTGCTAACCATTGCTCCATGATGAGGTGCTCATAGTTTTTCATTCAGCTTAGCATAACCGGGCATAAGGCCACAGGAATGGAGCACTCCGTGAAGATCAAACTAACTGGATTTGTCACTGTCAGTAAGACTGGCTTGTTAACCACTGCACTCCAGTGAAGTGCCCTCCAGGTATTTACAATGGTACCTCACTTAATGAAGACTATCCATTCAACAAAATGTCTCATTAAATGAAAATTTGTTCAGTGGATAATTAAATGAATGGGACTTCAGTAATTCATTCCAAATAAAAATACTGGATGCCTTTAACAATAACCTTGTGGATAATTTATAATGTAATGATTAGTCTAAATAATGTATGAATACAAATAAACATTAAAATAATATAATGGATGAATAATCTCATTATAATCCACCAAATTTTTGTCTGTTCATCTGTCTGTCTGTCTAAAAATTAGCACCTAGATAGGAGAAACACCAGTGATGTCATAAAAAATAAGCAGAATTTATTCTTACCATATTTATTCTTCAATGCAATATTTTTACATAACTTCAAATTTTGATACTACCATTATCCAATCATTGACTGTGATGGTGATTGTATAAATTTTAAATTTAGGTGTTATAATGAAAATAAATTCCTAAATGAATTCAAAGCAGTAATTCTAAGATGTGAAATAACATATGTTCAAACATTGCCGACATTTCTGTTGTACCATGTTAGGTATTGATGAAGAGGTATGATAGGGCATTCGGGACCACTGGCATACCAATAGGGGGCTTCAGACTGGTGACACTGTGCAAAAATTCAGCTATTTCCCAGCTATTTTTTTTTAGACAAATCCAGCCATTTTCAACTATTAAAAGTGCCTATAAAAAGGCCAACTGTTTTTTTTGGGTGAGAGGAGTGTATTGGCAATTTCTGGCATTTTTTTGTAGTCAATTTAGTGCAAAAAAAATTTTGAGTTGGCAATACTAGGGTTGACACCCTGAGTTACCGCCTTTGGTGACACCAACCTTAGGAAAGCCACTGTTCAGGGCCACAGCTAATGAAGCATGAAATGCAAAAAAAAATACAATACTACTAGCTCGGTACAAGAGACCATACTTCTTTTTAGAAGTTCCACCTATGATTAAATGTTACCTTTTGCAATCGACTTGTGGCACGTGAGAGAATTGTCCCATTTCACTTTGGCCTCTACAACAAATATGTGCAAATCTTATCAGGTGCTAATTAAAGATTGCAATAGTATAGTTAATCTTGTATGATACTAATTTCATCAGGTGATGGAAGTAACTTGCAAATTAGATTAATGACTGTAATTTATTTAAAAAATCTTGTTTGGCAATGTGTGATTATTATGATGAAGTAAATGCACCATGGAATGATATTTATGGTCACATTTTCAAACCATTTTATCAAAAAGTGATCTGAATTACAAATTAGTTGAAAAAATTTACTAATCTTATGATATGAATTGTCGTACAGAAATCTGAACTGGCCAGTTGTCAAATATTTTTGAGACATAGCATTGTCATCGATGTTCATTTTTGACTAGTTTTATTTTCATGTTATTTTTGTTGCTTGTTTTAACCTAGTAGAAACAGATGTGGTTATCTTGTCCAAGTTTTTTAGATGAAGCATAGGTATGATTACTTTTACCCTAGTTTTTCTTATCAATCTTAATAATCACCGCTACCCACAACGGACCAGTTTAATCACTGTTGCTAGGTTTAGGTTATTCTTGTGTTCTGATGTATGTATGTATGAATGTATTATCTGTCTATCTATCTATCTATCTCAGTTCATATCTATCTATCTATCTCAGTTCATATCTATCTATCTATCTCAGTTCATATCTATCGATCTATTTCAGTTCATATCTATCTATCTATCTCAGTTCATATCTATCTATCTATCTCAGTTCATATCTATCTACCTATCTATCTATTTCAGTTCATATCTATCTATCTATCTATTTCAGTTCATATCTATATATCTACCTATATCAGTTCATATGTATGTATGTATGTATGTATCTATCTATCTATCTATCTATGCAGACTTTGCCCAGCTCTTATCATTCATTGTACAAACTTGAAATTTTGTGCAATATTCAATGAGATGGGGAGATTCCCTCCAAAATAGGTTCTCAGTAGGGGGGTCCAATATGCAACATAAGTTCTTCATAAATTGGTCCCTAGTTAGTGTCCACTTTTTTTTTTTGAAAATTCCAACCTTCTCTATTGATCACAGCCCAACAAGAGGCAAGTGCAGTAATTTATTCATTGATCACTCCTTTTTCAATCTTTTTAATTGATCAACCCCAGCATATATGGGTTGTGGTGATTCATAATTTCCTTAGGAGTGCTAGTTTAGGTTGCTTTTTATTGTAATATTCAGATCATTTTACCTTCTATGAGTTTAAACAAGCAACATATAAAATATAGTAGTTGCTTCTGAGAAGATAAAAAAAGATGAAAAGGAAAATGAGTTATAACTTTATAAAACCCGATGTTCCTCTTGCACTTATCTGAATACTATGAGAAACCATCAACCAAAACTGTCAACATAGTTTTTTTTCAGTTTTCAAGGTGGTCCAGCTGGCTGGCTGTGAATGTATGTATCATGTGTACTGGCCATACCAAAGGGGCTATTGGACTAAAAATTCAAACATGTACTCCCTTTTTTCATTTTTTCAAAACACCTACCCGTTACCTTTTTAGAGGGGGTTCAGTTTGTAATTTAAGCTTATCCTAAGTTGATCACTTGGTTTGAGTCTGCTTATTTTATTGAAAATTCACTCTTTTTTTAGTGATAATTGCCTAACCAAAGGCAAGAGAAGTAATTTAGGCATTGATTACCCCTTCTCACAATTTTTCTTATTGATCACCCCAACACAGCAGGCTTTCAAAAGATGTTGGTCACATGATGATTTCCTTTGAGGGACAAACCGGACACGTTTATTCATTTATTTTTTTCAAAACAGATGAAAACTTTGAAAATCTGTACACCAACTACAATGTTTGAGAATTTTGTTCTTCAAATTTTGTGAAGTTTGAATAAGAATGACTTTGCTTCAATTACTTAGTACCATTGCTTTAATAATGGGGATAGATACGAAGCAAAAAAAACCCAAACTCCTCAGACACTGAGGTATTGCTTGATATCAATTTCACTGAGATTGGACAGAAATCCGAGAATAGAAAAAAAAAAAGAAAGTAGATTCACTTTTGAGACATCCTGTATACACTGACTCAATGGAGAAACAGATAGGCATCAAAAGGTAGAATTGACTGTTTGGAGTTCTGAAATTTCCTGAGAAGTATCCCAGATTTGACAGGTCTAGTAATGATAACGGTGTACCTCTGTGGATCAAATACTGGTTTTCATTTGACATTATTGGAAGGTTACCAAATGCAAGAGACACCTAAGAAAGACAGACTCTTAAATAACGAAAACAAGTGTATTCAAGTCAAACCATGGCACATATGTGCAAACCATGATGTATATGTTGTTGGTGTTAATAATAATAATCGTAATAGTGATGATGATAATAATACTACTACAGTAATAATAATAATATTAATAATGATAGTAATAATGATAATAGTAATAGTAGTAGTAATAATAATATTAATAATAATACTAATAATGATAGTAATAATAATAATAAAAATAATCATGATCATTATTTTTTGATTTAAAAAAAAAATAGAATTTTTTTTAAAATCAATTCGTTAGAGCCACCCAAATCATCTACAGATTTTTCTTTCTTTGCTCATCTGTGTATGTGTGTTTGTCTGTCTGTCTGTCCTTGGGGATGCCAGGTCAAATTTTTGGAGCATCAGTACACCATTTGGCATCATCTAAAAACTTTTCTTTGTTTTTCAAAAAAGTGCTTTTTTGAGGTCTGTATGGTCATTTTGGACCAACAATGTCCAAATCCTGTACTGGTATATTTTGGATTATTTTTGATTAAAGATCTATTTTTTTTTAAAGATAATTTTAGATAAAAAATGGTCAGTTAAAAAATTGAGTAATGTATCAGTTAAAATTTTTTTTGTGAAATTGAACAAAACGGCTACAAAATCTTTTCATATGCAAACAGAAATTGATAGGGAAATAATGCTAGTCACTTGCAAGTGAGTTTGAGTGACACAGTTTTCATATCATCGGAAGGCATAAAAAAGGCTAAAAGCTGGAAAAATGAGTCCCACATGAATAGAATGACAGTGTCAACCTGATATGTCTCTGCTAATTGTGTCTAAGTTTAAAGAATTGGGATATGAAGTCTTGCAGTATCCTCCATATTCATCTGACATTTCTTCAACATTACAACTTTTCCAAACATTTTGGACTTCATATCCATTATAAAAGGTTAAATAACTTGCTACCACAGTCAATGATTGAGCAACGTTCAAATTTATGTGAAGATAATTCTATTAAAGAATAAACATGGTCATAATGAATTCTCTTTATGACATCACTATGGTTTTCCTATGGAAAACATTTAAAATAAGGTAATAGAAACATCTAGATTATGGAGAATCTACATGTTATTAAAAAACTATATCTGTCAAAATAAGGTCCTGAATAGATCAAGAAAAGCCTTTTTTTCCAAAAATTAAGAAAAAAACGTTTTTAGAAGGAGTCTAATGGCATACTGATGGTAATTTTCAAGTCTTCAGACAAAACAGTACGGTCAGGAGCTCTGGAACATATAAAAATATGCACATATAAAGAAGGATAACCCTGTGCCACCTTTGGTGGCTATGGTTTTTTAATTGAGGAACCATAATTCATATTTTTACTGAATTTATGTACTCTAAACCTAAAGAATTTTACAGAGATGGTATATTATCTGTTGTAGATTATTGAAAAAAGTTATTTCTTCAAATATTTCATATTTTGGTTATATATTTACCATTTTTTGTAATTCATATCATCTATTATATTACTATTCAAAAAACATCATCTTATATGAAACACCTTGATGAAACCATCAATGGATCCCTGGATAGTACGATATTACAATGTCAATTGGAGTGTTTTATAGGAATTTAGTGAGAACTTTACATGAGCTGTAAACCTCTTCACTAGTAGATTCATTGGTTGTAAGATAACTTGATTTATTCAAATCAACATGTTTTGGAGAAATGTAGGAATTTATAAAAACATTATATATACTTTAGATACATAGGTGTCTTTCACCTTTCATTGGTATCACTCACTCTGTCACCTTTTAATTGTTACTTTTATCAACATACATAGTTATATATTAACAAATCATTAATAGATCTATAAATAATAGGGTAACTTTTGGATGCATCAATCGCCATCATCATCAGTCTTTTAATGTCCATCGTTGGATATAGACCTTCCCAAGGATTTGTCACACATGATACTTTCTGAATTTTGTTTTCTCTCCATCTTGTATTATACCGGCCTTGGTTGAGCATGTGATCTATGAAGATCCATGTTGTGAGTTGTGATGTCCATCGGTTGTCTGCCATTCTTCAAACATGACCAGCCCATTGAGTTTTTTAATGGATTCTATGATGTCTCAGACTCCTGTTTTCTCCCTGATATATTGTGCTGTCTCTCCGTGTGAGTTTGAGCATGATTCTTTTATGTGCACGTTGCATACTTCTCATGTGAAGTGAGTTTCAAATTGTATGAATGTAGGTGAATAAGGCCAATCAGTATAAACTGATCTTGGTTAAAATGTTCTTTCTACTAGGGCTGGCCTTACAGGTGTGCAGAAGGGGCAAATGCCCTGGGTCCCTGTCTAGCTTTAGACCCTGTTCTATACAAAAATATAATAATCATGAATTAAGTATTGCTGATTGGTATTCATTTTGGGATTCATTTTGTCATAATGCCTCCAATTGTTTTAATCAAAAGAAAAAAAATTACTGCTTGCAATTTGCGTCAACAGTAATTAGAGTCTGAGTTATGAATGTAAGTTTGTCTTACCTAAAAATCTACTTGGAGTTTTGCTGGTATGAATTTATACGTATACCTGTATTTCCTTCAGATATATAACCCATTTAACCTGTCTATCTAGGTATAACTCGTCACTTCCAAATACTTGCAATAAATGAACTTTGATGCATAAATTTTGTGATTTGCCATGTATCTCAATTTTTGTGTACGAGGGGCCCACTGAACGTAAAATATTCCGAGCCTACCAATGTCTAAATCCGGCCCTGCTTCATACTATCTGATGCTGTCTTTCACGTATATCATACTGCAAACTGTACTGATAGCATGCATATGAATTTTTAGCCGCTGGTAAAGCCGAGACATACTTGCCGGGGGGAGTTTGTAACCAGATACTCATTTGGTTGGCAACCATTACTGTCATTCTAATTATAGACGTGAAAATCAGCCACAAATCAACTAACATTTAACGAAATCCACTGAAAAAATTCAAGACTACAAAGTCAGTCTGCAATGTATCCAGCCAATTAACTCATACAGTCTGGAAATGCACGTAGATGCACTTTAAATTTTGTGACACACATGAATGAAATGCATAAATATGGTGGCCATTTTGAATTTGATTTTTATATTTTTACTTGAATATATCTGTCAAAAAAGACTGTGTTATTCAAGTATGGATTGGCAGTTAATAGCCTAAAGCTACTTTATTAGATAAATTATTTTTTAAAATCAAATTATCCTAATTTGATTTTTAAAAAAAGTTTTAAACTCGAGCTGTTTGAAGGGTGATCGTACGTAGTCTTAAGAGTTTCTATGATGTAATCTTCATAATAGGAAGGTAAATTAACCAATAGGATTAATTCACAAAGAAACAGAGAAGAAATTTTCATATATGCCTATGGATCGGCAACTGGGAGCCTAAAGCGGTTTTATTAGGTGATTAATTTTAATAATTCTAGTATCCTGATTTCAATTTTTCTTTTCTAGTCTCAACTGAACCCAAACTGTTTTAATGTGTGAATAGACATGAAGTTTCAACGGTTTCTATAACGTAATCTTCATTGTTATATAGGAAGGTAAATCAACCAATAAGATTAATTTGCAAAGAAACAGAGAAGAAATTTCATATATGCCTATGGATTGGCAACTGGGAGCCTAAAGCTGTTTTATTGGGTAATTTATTTTTAATAATTCTAGTATCCTGATTTCAATTTTTCTTTTCTAGTCTCAACTGAACCCAAGTGGTTTTATTGTGATCAGACATGAAGTTTCAAGAGTTTCTATAACGTAATCTTCATTGTTATATAGGGAGGTAAATTAACCAATGAGATTAATCCGCAAAGAAACAGAGAAGAAATTTTCATATAAGCCTATGGATCGGCAACTGGGAGCCTAAAGCTGTTTTATTGGGTAATTTATTTTTAATAATTCTAGTATCCTGATTTCAATTTTTCTTTTCTAGTCTCAACTGAACCCAAGTGGTTTTATTGTGATCAGACATGAAGTTTCAAGAGTTTCTATAACGTAATCTTCATTGTTATATAGGGAGGTAAATTAACCAATGAGATTAATCCGCAAAGAAACAGAGAAGAAATTTTCATATAAGCCTATGGATTGGCAACTGGGAGCCTAAAGCTGTTTTATTGGGTAATTTATTTTTAATAATTCTAGTATCCTGATTTCAATTTTTCTTTTCTAGTCTCAACTGAACCCAAGTGGTTTTATTGTGATCAGACATGAAGTTTCAAGAGTTTCTATAACGTAATCTTCATTGTTATATAGGGAGGTAAATTAACCAATGAGATTAATCCGCAAAGAAAGAGAGAAGAAATTTTCATATAAGCCTATGGATCGGCAACTGGGAGCCTAAAGCTGTTTTATTGGGTAATTTATTTTTAATAATTCTAGTATCCTGATTTCAATTTTTCTTTTCTAGTCTCAACTGAACCCAAGTGGTTTTATTGTGATCAGACATGAAGTTTCAAGAGTTTCTATAACGTAATCTTCATTGTTATATAGGAAGGTAAATCAACCAATAAGATTAATTTGCAAAGAAACAGAGAAGAAATTTCATATATGCCTATGGATTGGCAACTGGGAGCCTAAAGCTGTTTTATTGGGTAATTTATTTTTAATAATTCTAGTATCCTGATTTCAATTTTTCTTTTCTAGTCTCAACTGAACCCAAGTGGTTTTATTGTGATCAGACATGAAGTTTCAAGAGTTTCTATAACGTAATCTTCATTGTTATATAGGGAGGTAAATTAACCAATGAGATTAATCCGCAAAGAAACAGAGAAGAAATTTTCATATAAGCCTATGGATTGGCAACTGGGAGCCTAAAGCTGTTTTATTGGGTAATTTATTTTTAATAATTCTAGTATCCTGATTTCAATTTTTCTTTTCTAGTCTCAACTGAACCCAAGTGGTTTTATTGTGATCAGACATGAAGTTTCAAGAGTTTCTATAACGTAATCTTCATTGTTATATAGGGAGGTAAATTAACCAATGAGATTAATCCGCAAAGAAAGAGAGAAGAAATTTTCATATAAGCCTATGGATCGGCAACTGGGAGCCTAAAGCTGTTTTATTGGGTAATTTATTTTTAATAATTCTAGTATCCTGATTTCAATTTTTCTTTTCTAGTCTCAACTGAACCCAAGTGGTTTTATTGTGATCAGACATGAAGTTTCAAGAGTTTCTATAACGTAATCTTCATTGTTATATAGGAAGGTAAATCAACCAATAAGATTAATTTGCAAAGAAACAGAGAAGAAATTTCATATATGCCTATGGATTGGCAACTGGGAGCCTAAAGCTGTTTTATTGGGTAATTTATTTTTAATAATTCTAGTATCCTGATTTCAATTTTTCTTTTCTAGTCTCAACTGAACCCAAGTGGTTTTATTGTGATCAGACATGAAGTTTCAAGAGTTTCTATAACGTAATCTTCATTGTTATATAGGGAGGTAAATTAACCAATGAGATTAATCCGCAAAGAAACAGAGAAGAAATTTTCATATAAGCCTATGGATTGGCAACTGGGAGCCTAAAGCTGTTTTATTGGGTAATTTATTTTTAATAATTCTAGTATCCTGATTTCAATTTTTCTTTTCTAGTCTCAACTGAACCCAAGTGGTTTTATTGTGATCAGACATGAAGTTTCAAGAGTTTCTATAACGTAATCTTCATTGTTATATAGGGAGGTAAATTAACCAATGAGATTAATCCGCAAAGAAAGAGAGAAGAAATTTTCATATAAGCCTATGGATCGGCAACTGGGAGCCTAAAGCTGTTTTATTGGGTAATTTATTTTTAATAATTCTAGTATCCTGATTTCAATTTTTCTTTTCTAGTCTCAACTGAACCCAAGTGGTTTTATTGTGATCAGACATGAAGTTTCAAGAGTTTCTATAACGTAATCTTCATTGTTATATAGGAAGGTAAATCAACCAATAAGATTAATTTGCAAAGAAACAGAGAAGAAATTTCATATATGCCTATGGATTGGCAACTGGGAGCCTAAAGCTGTTTTATTGGGTAATT
Source organism: Thysanoteuthis rhombus (assembly GCA_963457665.1). Lineage (NCBI taxonomy): Eukaryota > Metazoa > Mollusca > Cephalopoda > Oegopsida > Thysanoteuthidae > Thysanoteuthis > Thysanoteuthis major. Next base: position 9,126,257 of record OY735242.1, read on the forward strand.
TATTTTTAATAATTCTAGTATCCTGATTTCAATTTTTCTTTTCTAGTCTCAACTGAACCCAAGTGGTTTTATTGTGATCAGACATGAAGTTTCAAGAGTTTCTATAACGTAATCTTCATTGTTATATAGGGAGGTAAATTAACCAATGAGATTAATCCGCAAAGAAACAGAGAAGAAATTTTCATATAAGCCTATGGATTGGCAACTGGGAGCCTAAAGCTGTTTTATTGGGTAATTTATTTTTAATAATTCTAGTATCCTGATTTCAATTTTTCTTTTCTAGTCTCAACTGAACCCAAGTGGTTTTATTGTGATCAGACATGAAGTTTCAAGAGTTTCTATAACGTAATCTTCATTGTTATATAGGGAGGTAAATTAACCAATGAGATTAATCCGCAAAGAAACAGAGAAGAAATTTTCATATAAGCCTATGGATTGGCAACTGGGAGCCTAAAGCTGTTTTATTGGGTAATTTATTTTTAATAATTCTAGTATCCTGATTTCAATTTTTCTTTTCTAGTCTCAACTGAACCCAAGTGGTTTTATTGTGATCAGACATGAAGTTTCAAGAGTTTCTATAACGTAATCTTCATTGTTATATAGGGAGGTAAATTAACCAATGAGATTAATCCGCAAAGAAACAGAGAAGAAATTTTCATATAAGCCTATGGATCGGCAACTGGGAGCCTAAAGCTGTTTTATTGGGTAATTTATTTTTAATAATTCTAGTATCCTGATTTCAATTTTTCTTTTCTAGTCTCAACTGAACCCAAGTGGTTTTATTGTGATCAGACATGAAGTTTCAAGAGTTTCTATAACGTAATCTTCATTGTTATATAGGAAGGTAAATCAACCAATAAGATTAATTTGCAAAGAAACAGAGAAGAAATTTCATATATGCCTATGGATTGGCAACTGGGAGCCTAAAGCTGTTTTATTGGGTAATTTATTTTTAATAATTCTAGTATCCTGATTTCAATTTTTCTTTTCTAGTCTCAACTGAACCCAAGTGGTTTTATTGTGATCAGACATGAAGTTTCAAGAGTTTCTATAACGTAATCTTCATTGTTATATAGGGAGGTAAATTAACCAATGAGATTAATCCGCAAAGAAACAGAGAAGAAATTTTCATATAAGCCTATGGATTGGCAACTGGGAGCCTAAAGCTGTTTTATTGGGTAATTTATTTTTAATAATTCTAGTATCCTGATTTCAATTTTTCTTTTCTAGTCTCAACTGAACCCAAGTGGTTTTATTGTGATCAGACATGAAGTTTCAAGAGTTTCTATAACGTAATCTTCATTGTTATATAGGAAGGTAAATCAACCAATAAGATTAATTTGCAAAGAAACAGAGAAGAAATTTCATATATGCCTATGGATTGGCAACTGGGAGCCTAAAGCTGTTTTATTGGGTAATTTATTTTTAATAATTCTAGTATCCTGATTTCAATTTTTCTTTTCTAGTCTCAACTGAACCCAAGTGGTTTTATTGTGATCAGACATGAAGTTTCAAGAGTTTCTATAACGTAATCTTCATTGTTATATAGGGAGGTAAATTAACCAATGAGATTAATCCGCAAAGAAACAGAGAAGAAATTTTCATATAAGCCTATGGATTGGCAACTGGGAGCCTAAAGCTGTTTTATTGGGTAATTTATTTTTAATAATTCTAGTATCCTGATTTCAATTTTTCTTTTCTAGTCTCAACTGAACCCAAGTGGTTTTATTGTGATCAGACATGAAGTTTCAAGAGTTTCTATAACGTAATCTTCATTGTTATATAGGGAGGTAAATTAACCAATGAGATTAATCCGCAAAGAAAGAGAGAAGAAATTTTCATATAAGCCTATGGATCGGCAACTGGGAGCCTAAAGCTGTTTTATTGGGTAATTTATTTTTAATAATTCTAGTATCCTGATTTCAATTTTTCTTTTCTAGTCTCAACTGAACCCAAGTGGTTTTATTGTGATCAGACATGAAGTTTCAAGAGTTTCTATAACGTAATCTTCATTGTTATATAGGAAGGTAAATCAACCAATAAGATTAATTTGCAAAGAAACAGAGAAGAAATTTCATATATGCCTATGGATTGGCAACTGGGAGCCTAAAGCTGTTTTATTGGGTAATTTATTTTTAATAATTCTAGTATCCTGATTTCAATTTTTCTTTTCTAGTCTCAACTGAACCCAAGTGGTTTTATTGTGATCAGACATGAAGTTTCAAGAGTTTCTATAACGTAATCTTCATTGTTATATAGGGAGGTAAATTAACCAATGAGATTAATCCGCAAAGAAACAGAGAAGAAATTTTCATATAAGCCTATGGATCGGCAACTGGGAGCCTAAAGCTGTTTTATTGGGTAATTTATTTTTAATGTAATCTTCATTGTAATTATTTATTGTTCTTTCACTGTAACAAGAAGAAGAACAAGTACAAGGAATAAATACTCGCCCAATTTAGGGGAGTAAACTTTTCACTGTTTTCCTGTTCTGGTGTGTCGGACCAAACAGATAAATGAAATTAGCATTCCCATACAGTAATTTGGAAAATATTTTTTTCTGTTTTTAAAAAAAACTTTCCCCTCATAGTAGGTTTTTACAAGGGGGCTCATGCTAACTTGATTCCTTAGATTGTGTCTGCCTATTTTTTGAAAATTCAGACTTTTTTTTAGTGATGTCAAAAGGTGAGAGAAGTAAATTCATTGATGATCCCTTTTTCCAAAGGATTTTGTTTGCATGACATCCAGCAGCCAACCAAACCTGTTTTGTTTATATTCTACCAGATTTAACACGAGATTTTTACACATTTGCAAAGAAAAAAAAGCAAGGGAGTTTACTCTATAATTAATATTTAATAGTTATGTCTATTGACAAATCTTAGAGACAAAATATACATGTGGCATATCATATAAGTATCTATTGTTATAAACAAATTTACACTGCGAAAAATTGATATGAAATTAATATGTCATTTTTAATTAATTTCAAATGAAGTTTTTGGGACTGACTGATCAGTCCATTTTACACCTGGTAGCTTTTAACCATTAAGCAATGGGGATCTTATACTTGAATGGAAGCTGATTTTACACCTCAAACCTAACTCCTTACAACCGATATTCCACCCTGATGGTATTTACGTTTGAGACCGATTAGTCTTTTAATACAACGATATTGTTAATTTTAGAATTTTCCTCTTGGTTGAAGTCTTTCAACATTATTTTTAATTCTGACTAGATTTTACTTTCATTGCTGTTTCAGACTATTTCAATCAGACTGTATTCCTACCGTAACTACAAAACGTTGCAATCGGAAAATAACGAGCAAGTCGACAGTGAGCATCAAAATCACACCCTTAAGCCAGAGAGGGTCCAATATTCACTTGGCTACTTTTAACCATTTAGCCATGGGAACTTTATAGTTAAACAGAAGCTGATTTTATACCTCAAACCTAACTCCTTACAACCAAAAATCCATGCTTGTTGATGTTTACATTGGAGACATAGTTCTCTTTTAATACAATGATATTGTTGATTTTTCAAATTTTTTTTCTTGGATGAAGTATTGCATCATTGTCATTATTAAATTTGACTATTTTTCAGTTGCTTTTTATCCCAACTTTGAATCGAACTGTAATCCTGCTGCAATGATTCAACAGTGTAATCGGAAAATAAAGAGCAAGCTCACGGTGAGAATCGAACTCACACCCTTTAGCCAGAGGTGGTCCAGTATACGCCTGTCTGCTTCAACCATTCATTGTAAATGATTGAGAGTAAATAAGTTGATTTTACAACTTTGAGGATGCCCATGCTCTGTGTAT
>OY735242.1:9135074-9137574 GCA_963457665.1 Thysanoteuthis rhombus
AGTTCGAACCCACCTAGAGTATGCAAGTTCAGTCTGGGCACCCTATAAAACAAAACATATTGAGTTAACAGAAGAAGTTCAAAGAAGGGCAATGAGACAATTACTTTGAATCGCAAATTATGAAGAGTGTCTCTGTGAACTGAAGCTACCAATTCTTAGCAATAGAAGAATAAGAAGAGACTTGATAGAAGTATATAGGATCATGAACGGAAAGTACGACAAGAGTGTTGGTAACTTCATCAAGATGTTAAAAGAAAATACACAGAGAACAGGAAACAGGGTGAACAACCAACAAAGAGCCAGGATGTACATAGAAAAATAAAGTTTCAATGTCAGCATAGTACAGATCTAAAATAGTCTGCCTTATGAAATAATGTGTTCCAAAAATGTGAATTCTTTAAAGAACAGACTTGATAAATATCTTGCTAAATAGGAGAGTCTATAAAAATGAAAGTCTACAATAAACATTCTGAAGTCAGGTGAAAATCTTAAATGGTTATAGGAGTCGGGAGAAGAGAATTTACCATAAAACCCATTCCAGAAAATATCTCTAATCTAAGGAAATACAGAATCTCAAAAATTCAAACAAAAATAATCTGTACCTTATGTTGCAATCGCAAGATTACTGATACAAAATAAACATGTCTCGTTCTCTAATATAATCTATTTTCTCCCATCTGATTGTTAATTAGAAATTGTCAACCAAAAATGTCTCTAAAACTGCCAACATACATTTTTTCAGTTTTTAAGTTGGTCTGGCTGGCTATGTATGTATCATGTGTACAAATTACACCAATGGAGCTAGAGGGCTGAATTTTAAACATTTACTCCTTATCATGTCTAGGGAAAAACTTTTTTTTCTCTTTTTATAAAATTCCACCCTCAAGTAGGTTTTAAAAGGGGGGGTTCAATTTAAGATGTAGGTTTATGCTAAATTGGTCCCTTTTTAGGGGTCTGTCAGTGTTCACTCTTGTTTTTTGAAAATTTGGACTTTTTTAGCGATCATCGCCCAACAAAAACGCCAGGAAAGTTACTCACTGCTCCGTACTTTTTTCCAATTTTTTAATTGATCACTCTCAACACTGTCACCAAAATGTACCAATGAAGCTACAGGGCTGAAAATTTAAACATTTACTTCTTATTATGTCTACAATAAACTTAAAAGAAAAAAAAACTCCTCCCCAAATAAGTTTTCAGTGGGGAGTTGAATTTATGCAGTAAGTTCATGCTAAATTGGTCCTTAGTTTGTGCATGCCTTTATTTAATGCTTGTTTTTTGAAAATTCAGACTCGTTTAACAATGCTACAAAAGGTGAGAGAAGTAACTTATTCATTAATCTTCCCTTTACAATTCTTTTAATTGATCATCTCCAACATGTCACGCTGCCAAAAGACAGTTTCTACTGAGTGACTAACCAGACCTGTTCGTATACTTTTTTTTTTCCCGCACCGAAATGAATGTTCTGGTAAAGCAGTTATTTCTTAGTCAACACTTGACAATTAGCCTGCATAACGACTCAAGAAACATTCAATAATATATGATTTGTCTTGGTTTCCCGAATGCACCTGCCTATTTAGTGAACTTGAAGCGTTGTCAAGCAAAGATTTATCATTCTACACATATCAACCAAAACTGTTGCTAAAGGTTTTCTCCGGCTTTTAAGTAGGTCTGGCTGGCCGGTTATCCATCTATCTATGTATGTGTCACATGTAGGCCGCACCAAATGGAGATAGGTCGCTGAATGATCGAACGTTTACTTCTTAAAATGTCAGGAAAAAAAAAGTTCTTCTTATGCTGAATTTGTTCCTTTGTTTGTGTCTAACAGCATTCACTGTTGCTTTTTGAAAATTTGGATAACTTCAGTGATCACTGTCCAACAAAAGATGGGAGAAGTAACTTAATCATTGATCACCCTCCTTTTTCTGATTTTTTTTATTGATCACCCCAACACGGCTTGCTGCCAAAACAATATTGGTCGCATGATATTTTCTACTGAGTGATTAACCAGACCTGTTCTGTTATGAACATAATTCTAAGAGACACTTGTTTCAGTCTTAATATGGCTCAAAATTATATCTTTCCTACTTCAATTTTTATTATAATTTGCAAGCTATCAGTCTGTCTGTGACATAAAAGAGAAAATGGAGGTAATGCAAATGCTCAAACCCAAAATTGGCTGTTTTGCTGTGTCTGTACTAGTGTTCGTTTGCTGGTTGCTGATAATACAACTACAACTACTACTACTGTGTCTGATGAAACAATTTTGTTTTCCACCCAAAGCAAATACAAGAATTTTAGATAGCAGTAACTTGCGTTAACCTTTCAAATTACTGTGTAAACAAGCTGAAAGAGAGCTCAGCTTTATGTATATCATTAGCAAAGCTACAGGCATTTACTAGGTTTTATAAAACACAGCTCCAACAAGCTGTTTATCTAACCTAAGGTATCACTCACTGGAGACATTTTTCAGCAGCGGTATAGTAATATTTTAGGCAATTTA
>OY735242.1:9147574-9225074 GCA_963457665.1 Thysanoteuthis rhombus
CTTTCAGCTTTGTGTCAACAAGCAAGAATAATGAGCCACTTAAATTTTGGTTTCAAACCAAGCTTTCACTAATCGTTTTTGTGGTCGCATAATTTAAGCATAAAGCTCAAATTTTGTGGAAAAATTTAAGTGTATCTGTAGTTTCAAAAGTCAAGATTTCAGTTCAAAATTTCAAAGCAATAAGAAGTTATTCTAGATTTGAATTGTGCATATTTTCCCTGAAGACACACTGTGATTTATGGATGGGTATACATAAATTTCAGTTAAAAATCTTAATGCAGTGAAAAGTTATTCAGAATTTTCATTGTGCACTTCTTATCTGAACACACGGTGTATATTCAGCAATGATTGCAAAAATACTTAATGTGCTTTTTGAAATGGGGTCTACATGTCCGATCTGGCTTGGGCCTTTTCCCAGCTTCTCACAGGGCTGCAGACAAAGCCAGTTCAAGATTGACCTGCTAGCTCTAAAGTGCAGAGCCTCATTTCTATTTTTCTTTTACATTTGCAGTCTGCCTTTTGTCCAATAATTGTGATTAATTGAAAGGAAGGCCAGATAGACAACACTAAAACAAAATGGTGGCTGGTTATTTCAAACTTGAAGGGAATTTGCTATTCTGGTCTGAGTGCATTCTGGGAATACAGTCTTTCGGTCAAAGGATTATAGTAATTAAAATGAGACGCAGCTATCGAGTAGATGTTATGGACGTTTGTGGTCAGCGTTTACTTCAGATTTCTATCTTGTACTTTCATGTTCATTATAAATCATGTAAACACTTTGCAAACCCTTGCCCCTGTGCAATGTTTCCTAAACTTATTTTATCGAAGAACTCTTTTACAATCTTCCAAAAAGCAATACCTATATTTAACAGACAACTCTGCTGCCCTAATTTTGATCATATAAAACAAAAATTGCTTTCGAGTGAGAACTTATCCACTTAAAAAAAAGTACCAAACAAAACATTAAAATAAAAAACAACTCTTTTTTTAATTCTCATCAATTTGTGATTGTCGTGAAAAAAATATCAATAATGTGAAGAAAGTTGCTGCTTCTTGGACTCCAATGTCCTCTGAAAATCTGGTTTAATATTTGATTATTAAATTAAGATATCTGGTGCAGCATTCAGTCTATTGCGATATTTAGTTTTTGTCTTTAATTATTACTCGGAAAATGGTGAATGCTATTTTTTTTATAAAATATACATTTTTATCAAATTTTGTTAAAAGACACCTTACCTCACAGAACTTTGGAATTGAATGATAATTGTAGCCATTATAGCTCACCATATTTTTGTGTGCTAAAAAATTTAGATAAAAAAGTCAAGTGCATTTAAGCTACTTTGCTGTCATTATCTTATCCAGATGATTACCTAGAATTATGATTATGGTTAGGGGCTAGTCAGTGGAGGCAAATCCCATTTATAATATTTTTCACATTTATGAAAATAATAATACTTATGATATTTTTATAGGACCTTAATTGGGGGATCAGTTTTATTGGCTGATTGTTAACAAAACTGATTCCTCATTTTGAATACATCTTATTTTGATTATTACATCAAAGTTGGTATCGTCTTGAAATATTTACATAAAGATTATGGTGGTTGTAATCTGACAATGTGGAAGTAAACATTTGAGGATTAGTGTGTTACATCTCAAAAATTGTTATTATCAATTACTCCAATTGTTTTGTTGGATTACCTTACAGTGAGCTGTAACAGCTATAATTATTAAGTGAAAAATGAAAGAGAGCAAATCTATGTTAGTTACTAAAAGTTTTACTCATGAAATGATGTCTGCTTGAAATTATCATAAATAGGACACTGCCCGTTCCAAAGGTGCATGTTTGGAACAGGCTGGACTTTATGGTGTGAGGAGCAGCCTACCATAATTGTTGTCAAATAATTTTCCATCTGGAGTACAAAACTGCAGCTTCCAGGTATTTTGGTTACTTGTTTTCAGTGTTGACTATTTTGATATTTTGTCAAAATTTAGATAATTCTTCAAAGTGGAAGTCAAGGGAGTTAATTCATAGAAACTATGAAGAAAGATCTTTCAATTTTATTTATTTTTATTAGATTCCCCAAGAATCGCTGATCCAAACATCTTCAAATTTGACACTGCACTGCCTTGTGTATTGATTAATATATCTGGTGAATTTCAATTTTGTCCAATGGCTAGTTGTTGAGTAATCAGGGTGCATCAATGCTCGCAGAGATTTCTTATTGTTGGATGGCCTTCTCAAAAACCTTAAAATATAGTAATTGGCAAAGTATTTGATAAACTAGTTGTTAATGTAATCCATGATATCATTGGAAGGAATTACTTTAAAAACTTTCAATCACTCTAGTCATGACACAGCAAGAAATACTAAAAACATTCATGTAATATATGAAGAAATTGATAATTTATTATCTATGTTCTACCGGAAAACTTTGGCAAAATATTGACTACAGATGCATGAATCGAAGATTGGAAGAGTAAATTTTGACAGCCCTCACATAAGAATTTGTAAAAACCCATTTTTAATGATATTTGGTTTTGGTGCAAAAAGGTAAAGGGCTATGAATGAATGATAATCACCATGGTAACATTAGTTCTTAAAAATGGAAATTAGATGTTTCAAGCTATGAATTTTGTAATTATTTTTCATATTCAAAATTTATTTTAGCAATTTCTATCACTCGATCTGTATGTTGTGCATTGGAGGAGTTGATGCAATTGTTGCTGATAGGTGGCGCTGGCTCAAAAGTATCCGCAACTGCGACTTTCTATACAAATAGAAAAATGGGAAAATGAAGGGATCAAACGGAATGAAACAATCAAAATAGGAAAATTTCCTGTTGTGAAGTCAGATTTTTTAGGAATATCTGACAGTTAAACAATCTCTGTTGTAGTGAAACTAAGAGAAACGATTGACAAAGGAAATTCTCATTTTATTCCTCTATTTATTTTTCTCATGGTAAAACATATTAATCCCCCAACCCCAGAAAACCCTTTTTTGTGGGGCTGGGGCTATTATTGAAGAAAAAAAGAAAATTTTCTTTCTAGATATTCATCATCATCAGTCTTTTAACGTCCGTTGTTGGACATAGACCTCCCCCAGGGTCTGTCACAATTCTCCATCATGGATGTCGCAGAGCCAGTATTTTCTAAATTTGTCCAGTTCATCTCTCCATCTTGTATTCTGTCAGCCTCAGTTTCTCATGTAATCTCTGGGGATCCATGTTGTAGGTTGTGATGTCCATCAGTTGTCAGCCATTGTTGCAACATAGCCTGCCCATTGCCATTTAAGCTTTCTAATAGATTCTATGATGTTTCTGACTCCTGTTTTCTTCCTTATATACTGTGTAGTCTTGTGATCTCTCCATGTGAGGTTGAGCATGATTCTCTCATGTGCACGTTGCATGCTTCTCAGTTTGCGAGTCTGTCTCTTGGTTAGGTTCCATGTTTCAGCTCCATTAATGACTATTGGGAAAATGCATTGGTTGTATACTCCTCTTTTTAGGATTATTGGGATCGATTTGTTTTTGAAGGTTGAGCTTTCTCTGTGAAAGGCTTGCCATCCTCGGGTGATTTTCGCTTGATTTCTTCCTCTTTCGATAGTTTCATAGAGATTCGTTGTCCTAGGTAGATGTAGTGATCTACTTTCCCCAGTTTTGCATCTTTGATTTTCACAGTTATGTCCTTATTCTCAATGTTGCACATGATTTTTTTTCGACTGAAGTTCATGTCTAGGCTGACTTTTTTTGCTTTCTTCATCTAGTTCAACTCACATTAGTTGGAGGTTGTGTAGGTTCTCTGTAAAAAGGACGATGTCGTCTCCAAATCTTAGGTTGCTTAGATATTTGCCGTCTATTTTGATTCCTCTATTTTCCCAGTCCAGGTGTTGTAAGATCATCTCAAGTCTGGCTGTAAAGAGTTTGGGTGAACTGGTATCACCTTGTCTTACTCCTTTTTGAAGTTTGAAGGGTTCAGAGTCCTTATGTAGCCTGAGAAAGGAATTATTGTGATTGTATATATGTTGTAATACTTTGATGTATACAAGGTCAACCCCTTGTATAGTGATGGCCTTCATGACCATGGGGATTTCTACAGAGTCAAATGCTTTTTTGAACTCTATAAATGCTACAGTAAGTGGCATTTCATATTCTGCTGCTTTTTCTTTGAGCTGATTTATTGAACAGGGATGGTCCATGGTCAGGTAGTTTCTTCTTAATCCAGTCTGCTCATGTGGTTGGTTTTCATCTAGTGTTTTAGTGATCCGGTTTATGATGATTTTTGTGAAGAGTTTAGTAGGCTAATAGGCCTGTAGTCGTTGAGGTCCTGGGTGTTTCCTTTTTTGTGTAGAAGCATTATGATTGCTGTCTTCCAGTTTTTTGGGACAATACTCTGTTTTAGACATAAATTGAATAGAAAAGCTAGTTTTTTGTTGACAATCTCACCAGCTTTTTTGAGTAGTTCAATAGTGATGCTATCTGGTCCATGAGCTTTCCCTTTTTTTGTCTGTTTGATGGCTTGTTTAACCTCCCATGGTGTAACTTCTAGAAAGTCCTTGAACTGATTGTCTGCATCTTGCATATTTTGGTCATTGTTATACTGCTCGTGTCTTGAAGAGTAAAGTTCTTGGTAGAATTCTTGGGCACGTTCGAAAATTCTTTGTCTGATGTTATGTCTCCATTTTCTTGGAGTATGTTCGTTATCTGTTTCTGTCCTACACTGAGAGCTTTGTTTATTTCTTTAAAGCCCCAACGTTTTTGGAGAGTGGTTTTGATGATTGCTGTCGTATACCTCCTTTTGTCTTCTCTTAGTTTCTTTCTGATTGTTTTGTTTAGTTTGGTCTCCTCTATTTTTTCCCTTGTTGTTGTTGGTGGTTTGAGGTTTATGCGTTTTTCAATGAGTTTCTTGGTTTCGTCAGATTTTACTAAGAGTCTGTGTGCTTCTTGGTTTGAACATAGAAGCAGCTTTTATTAGAGAGGTTGTTATTTTGCTGTGGAGTTTGTTGATGTTGGTGTTGTTCTCATCGGTAAGTATTTTAAATCTGTTCTAGTTTGAAGGGTTGAGTGTGTTCCCTTGGTATGTTCAGTGGTTCCTGTTTGGTGTGGAACAATTTTCTACATTCTTTATTGGTGTTTACCTGCATCTTACATCTTACCATTCTATGGTTGCTTCCTATGTTTACTTGGTTTAGAATTCGAATGTCTTTGATGGTGTCGCTTCTGTCCGTGAGGATATAGTCTATTTCATTTTTGCTTTCATGGTTTGGGCTCTTCCAAGTCTATTTTCTATTGGGGTTCTTTTTGAAGAATGTATTCATGATCTAAAAGTTGTTGGTGGTTGCAAAGTTTACAAGATCTTCACCTTCTTTGTTCCGTTGTTTCTTGTGAGAATTTGTAGTGAGAGTTCTGATGTTGTAGGTGCCGATGTATAATGTTGTTCTCTTGTTGAGGGTTTTTGGGTTTGGGTATTGTTTGGGTGGTTGCTGTTGGAGCACATCACTCCCACCCAAGGCAAGAGATGCGGCTGGGCATTTGGGACTAATGACCCAGCAGGAATGGGCGTTTTCCTGGAGTAGTGTTTGGGTAGTCGCTGTTTGAAAACATCACCCCCATCCAATGTGAGTGATGTGGCTGAGCCTTTTTGGACCAAGGACCCAGCAGGAATGGCCGGTATAACTATCATTGTGTCAACCATGGGGAGTGCTAGGCCATGCCCTGCTGCGCTGGCTCATGACGTGTTGACATGGGGTCTGGTGGATAGGTCACTCCTAGTTTGGTGACCTCAGAGCTCTATTAGCTCTTAGCATCCATTTTATCTGCTCTTGATGGGTAAGCAGATAGGGCTGGGTGTATGCAACGCTATAGAAGATAAAAAAGATTTTTTTTTCCTGTTACTCATGAAATCTAACCGAATAAGCCAGTTCAATTAACATCTTATCTCATCCTATTCACATCTAAGATTTGGGCCTAGCTTTGTGTTAGTGGAATATTAACAAGTCTGATGGATTATCTAGTTCTTGTTCAGCTACATGGGTCATTCAGCTGGAGCATACCTCTCCCTCATGTATCAAGTTTTTAATTTAGTAGAGTCCCCAGACAGCAACATTTCAAACGAGGCTAGATTAGTGGTTTGCTTATCCAGTCTTGATCTCTTGCTATCATGAGGCCCACAGGTTACTTTTAGCAGTAGAAAACACATTTCATTTTTCTTTTTACCTTGCTAAAGAGTACTACACTCAAACCCGGCTTGGAATAGCAAGAATTTATCTTTGGGGACTGGCTTGTCTTGGAATCTAAGTGTTTGTTTTTATGTTTTTTATGGCCTATCTAGCAGGAGAGGTTGTCTTTCCTTTAGTTTTTTTCCTTTCTCTTTCTTTCTCTCTATTTCACTTATTTATCTTTTTTTAATTACTTTTATCTATTCATTTATTTATCTATTTTCTATTTTTTTGGGGGGGTATCTATCTTTATTTTGGGTGTTTAATGGTATATTTTGGAGCCCTATGTTTGAATACACTTTTGAAAGAAATTAAAAGGTTAGATATTGCATGTCAACAATCAAAGCTGGATTAATGGACAAGTGAATGGAATAAATACGAAAAATAATACAAAAGTTTTGGTTTACTTATCCAGTCTTGATCTCTTGCTATCATGAGGCCCACAGGTTACTTTTAGCAGTAGAAAACACATTTCACTTTTCTTTTTACCTTGCTAAAGAGTACTACACTGAAATCCGGCTTGGAATAGCAAGAATTCATCATTGGGGACCGGCCTGTCTTGGAATCTAAGCATTTGTTTTTATGTTTTTATGGCCTATCCAGTGGGGGAGGTTGTCTTTCCTTTATGGTATAGTCTACACGTGATATATACGTAGCCACCCAACCAGATTGAAACTGAAGAGACTTATTTTGACAGTTTTGGTTAATGGTTTCCAATTGATAAATAAAACTATAATTTAAAGCATACCAAAGGTCATTTTACCCTAGGCTCCAAGAACCCTATGTGTTGGTACAATGGCATGTGTGTGACATATGTGACCCTGATGCAATCTTCCAGAAAGCCTTTTGTGTTTTCGGATCTAGTTGCTGGGAAAACATAATGACAAATCTGCGAAAAGAAAAAAAACGCTAAATCTTTGGAGAGAGATAAACTAGTTCCATATTAAGAATGAGGAGTCTGATTACAAAAATAATCCATGTTTTATTCTGTCATGTCTGTTATTTGATGGTGTGAACAGATGAAACGGCGCTGAATGATTTCTGCATCTATATTACTACATTTTCCGTATTGCATTTTACATCACAATATGCAGAATTCAGATAAAGTTTCAGATATTTGAACACACCTGCTGGCCCTTAGGGTCAGAGGCAAACTGCTATCAACCACAAACTACTCTAAAATCTGTCTATATCTCTCTCTTAAAAATGCCTACTATTCCAATCTCTCTCTTTGTAAATTCTTGAGTTAATGTATACACATTCATACTTCCACATATATCTGTGTGTCGCTTATAACATACATACGCGTATACATAACTTTACACTCTTTCTCTGGTCTCTTATCACCCCTGTCAATACTAATCCCTAAATCATCCCTTCACTGGCCTGTTATCTTGGGGAAGAGGTGAGCTTCTCTTGACCCATGGCTCCATTCATCTATTCATTGGAAAGTGATAGGAACAATACAACAACAACATACTCACACAGCCATTTTATCATAAGTGTGCACACACATATTTTTGATGTACAATATCACTCTCAAATTGTTGACATTGTACCTAACCTACCCCTATTATGTAGCATATGGCAGGCCCTGCAGATTGGTTAGAGCTATCATGTTTCCAGATGGTCCAGTATTTAAGAAAAAATCTTTAATACTTGTTAAGAAGAATAAGAAAGTTAAATGACAAAATCTAAGAGGTACCAAAAGTTTCCATTCACAAAGCAAATGCTCTTGACTATGGTATACATTTTACATAAAGTTTTTGATTTTCAATCTCCTGTCTGTAAAAACTGTTTGATGCTATAAAAAATATAGGGGGAAATGTACTCACTTTGAAAAATACATTATATAGCAATGAAACATTAATTTTGTTGAGAGATAACTGTCAGTTATGATATATGATGTAAGAAAATGATTCTACATACTTATGCAACTATGGGCATCTACTGACTCTTTTCCAGATGAGGAAGAGAAAAGGATATATTCAGAATATATCTTAGCAGCAACCCTGTAACCAACAGATAATACCACTTTTTTGTATGGGAACATTGAATTTGGGTTTCACGAACAAATTGAAGAGCGTGGTTTCAAATGCAATAAGCACTACTTAGTAAATTGATATGTTCGATTAAATCAAAAATCAAATTCTTGATTTGAATTTGAAAAATCTTATTACAATATTTTCATATATATATATATATATATATATATATATATATAGTCTATGTCGTTTTATCAGGATGAAAAGTTCAAATCCACAAGTTGATTTTTAATCTAATTCAACATTTAATCTTTAAATGGTGTTCATTGCATTTTGGAACCACACTCTTCAATTGTACAGCACCATTATCCTTTGTTGACATGAAGTTCCAATCTGCATACCCTTGAGAAGACTTTATCCAGAAAAGGGGGAGAGTGAATGCCGCATTTGCCCCCTCCCCCCTGTAGATACCTATGATCACAACATCAGGGAATTTGGAAAGTCATTATAAATATTTTCATGTTTTATAAAAAAAAGAAAGCTGTAACAGATCTGATAAGTCACTCAGTAGGAACCATCACATGCCCAACACCTTAGGGGCGATCAATCAAAACATTGGAAGAAAGGTATTTAAAAAGAAAAGGAAGAATAGAGTAAATGTCTAAATTTTCAACCCTCTAGCTTCATTCGTGTGGCCTGTACATGCGATACATAAATTCATATCCAGATAGATTAACTTAAAAACTGAAGAAACCTATGTTGGCAGTTTTGGTGTCAGTGTTTGGGGTGATCAGTCTTTTGTTGGGTAGAAATCAGTGAAAAAAGTCTGAATTTTCAAAAAAACGAACTTGATTCTGCTGGACAGAAGCTAGGGGATGAATTTAGCATAAACTTGCATAGCAAATTGACCTCCATCTGAACACCTTTTTTGTTGGGGGATTAAAAAACCCAGAGGAAACTGTTTTTTTCCCTAGACATAAAGAGTCAATAGTGAAAATTCCAGCCTTCTAGCTCCGTTGGTGCAGTCTGTATGCTCTTTGTCAGGTGCCCATAATTTATACTCAGCTTAGCTTCAGTCATTCTCAATGGGGGCAATATTGCCCCCAAAGATGCAAAAGTCAAGGTGAGGGGGGTAAAAAATTGTCATAAACTAATGGATCTTTCATTAGAATATGCGACAATTCGTTCTATGATGAAATAAGATGAATTTTGCTGAATTGCAAAATGTTTATTTTAAAGGTACATTGCTCTTACCACTGAGCTAAACAGGTTTAAATAGGATTTCTTTTTCCCCACCAGAGACAGTTTTAGTTACTGTCTATCAATTGATTCATGCTGATACCACAGGGGAAGGTACAAGCTGGAAAAGTTGTGTATAAATCTCCTTCCTATTATATATATATATATATATATATATATATATATATATATATATATATATATATATATTTATATACATTTGATTAACAACGAAGGACAAGGAATGTTTATTTGATTTTTTAGAAAACTTTTCTTGTTCATGCAGTAGTGAATGAGTGATAATTTAATCATTAGTTATTTCCCTTGATCTTGACATTTAATTTCCTATATGTCATCATCACCATCAGTCTCTCAACATCCGTCATTGGATATAGATCTTCCTCAGGATTCACCACCATTCTTTATCATGGGCGTTGCGGAGCCAGTACTTTCTGAATTTGCCTAGCTCGTTTCTCCATCTAATATTCTACTGGCCTTGGTTCCGCATGTGATCTCAAGGGATCCATGTTGTGAGTCACAATGTCCATCGGTTATCCGCTATTCTTGCAACATGGCCAGCCGACTGTCATTTGAGCTTCTTAATGGATTCTATGATGTCCCCGACTCTTGTCTTATCTCAGATGAACTGTGCTGTCTTGTGGTCTCCCAGCATAATTCTTTCATGTGCACGTTGCATGGTTCTCAATTTGTGGATCTGTCTCTTGGTTAGGTTCCATGTTTCAGTTCCATAAGTGACTATTAGGAAGATGTATTGGTTATACACCCTTCTTTTTAGGATTAATGGGATCTTCTCATTTTTGAAGGTTGAGCTTGCTCTGCCGAAGGCTTGCCATCCTAGTATGATTCTTTGCATGATTTCTCCTTTTTTGAGGATCTCATGGAGAAGGTCAAATATTGTTGTCATCATCAGTATACCTAGTATCAATTGCTGAACTCATGAGATTGTATTCATTTTTGATACTTTATAATCCAGGCTTTTACTACTGTATGTATAAATGGACAGAAAAGCAAAATGTCCAATCAGTTTAAGAATGGACATAACCACTTCTGGCTGTCAACCATTGATGTATAAGTATTTACTAAGCTTAGCTTAGTCTTGCATAAAGCCACAAATGGGGTGCACCTTGTTAGAATTGAACTAAAAAAAAAAAGGTCCGATTAGTCTTCCTGGAGAAACCATAACAAGCACCAATGAAACTTCTAAAAAATTCAAAAAAGAGGTGATCAGTGGATAAGTTACTTCTCTCAGATTTTGTGGGATCACTAAAAAGTCAAAATTTCCCCCAAACAAGTTTGAATGCAGCCGGGCACAAACTACCTATTAATTGATTTCTTGTTTACTTATAATTGTCCAAAAGTGTGTGAAGATTGAGTACTTAAGGTCGTATATCTGGCTATTCTCGAGGCTTGGGAAAAAACAGTAGCTGTTGAATTGTTTTTCAAATTTGAATACCATTGAATTCAGGGTTTGCTATAAGTACATTTTGCTAGTGTCAAGTGGGGAGAAATTCTTTGTTGGGCTGTTTGTTAGTTATTGAATACATTTAAAATCCCTGTTCCCTGGCCCAAGAACACCTTGTTGATTTTCTGGTTTGGTATGTGTGTTTTTGACATGTATTTGGCATATGTTTGTGGGAGTGTCAGTTTTGAGTGATGTGTGTTCATTAGTATTGTTTTGTATTGCACTTTGAGTGTTTGTGTAGTGGTTGTATGTCCTACTTATGAGATTGATAGTTGTTCATCATCAGGGTAAGTGAACTCATAGATGACAGTGATGAGGTTTAGAGGAGTTTTTTGATGACTGTGTTGTTAGTGATAATGAGATTGGACGTTTTTAGTTTTTTCAGTAAATTATTAATTTTACATGTTTGTCTCACACACACACACAAACATATATATATATATATATATATATATATATATATATATATATATATATATATATATATATCTTATACTGGCAAATTTTTAGAGATAATTTTAGTTAAAAGATTTATTTTTCAAAGATAATTTCAGATAAAAGATTTATTTTTTAGGATAATTTCAGATCATTTTTTAGATGATAAGTTCTGGTACATGTGTGGGCTGTGGTGATTCACTTATGTTTTACTTTTGTAACCAGTGATATCCGTATGTAATTGTTCTTCATCTAATAAAAAAATGAGCAAATTCAGCTGTTATCCAATTGAAAATAAGTAGATTTGAAATTATCAGTGTCTTGATGTTTGAAGGAAATTATTGACATTTTCTCTACTCTTTAGATATAATTAATCAGAGAATAACACTTTTTTTTTACCCAGAAACAAGAAAAGGCCAGATTGAGAACATGCTGACAAGAATAGAGAAAAAATTCTGGCAAGGAATATTGGATAAAAGTGAAAAACTACTCTGTAGTTTACAGAACTCTGATGGCTAAATATAAATTGAGATTTAGTTCAGAAAATGCATTTGAATTTCTTGTTAGTTTTCTGAGGCTTTGTTTGAAACTGTCAAACAAATCTGTCACCAAAAGTGTCAACATAGGTTTCTCCAGTTTTTTCAAGTTGGTCTGGCTGGCTATGTGTACATGCATCACACATACAGGCCACACCAATTGAGCTAGAGGGCTGTTGATTTGAACATTTATCCCTTATTAGGGTCTCGAAGAATGTTTTTTGAAAATTCCCCCCTCCTTAATAGGTTTATTATGGGAGATTTAATTTGCGATTTAAGTTTATGCTGAATTGATCCCTTAGTTTATGTCCAGCATCATTCATGCTTTTTAAAAAAAATTCAGCTATTTTTAAGGATAACTGCCCAACAAAAGCAAGAGAAGTAACATTCATTGATCACCATTTTTGCTAATCTTTAATTTATCTCCTCAACATGGTATGCTGCCAAAAGATATTTGTCATGTGACGGTTTCAATAGAGGAACTAACCAGACTCATTTCTTATGCTGTCCAATTTCATTTTATTGGAATAACTGGAAAGAAAATTAGGGAGCCCACTTCTGTGCTGCTTTGCCTCTTCCACTGAGCAAGCACGTATGACAAGTGGCCTAATGGTTAAAAATATTGATTAAGTGTATCTAGTAATCTGGTAGTCATGAGTTCAATCCCTATTTTGGGTACTGCAAAAAAATCATACACCGTGATACCTCTCTTAACGAGGATGAGTTGTTCCACATAATGTCTTGTTAGAAGAAAATTTGTTTCGTGAATAAGTAAACCTCTGGGATTTCAGTAATTCATTCCAATGAAAATATCTGACCCCTAAAACCTAAATATTAACCTTGTTAATAATGTATAATGCTCTAATTACTTCTTTAATAAAGTATAAATATAAATAAACATCAAAATTATGTAATGAATAAATAATCTTCTATGTCTGAAAATTAGCCCTTAGATAGTAGATATTAATCTAGATAATTACAAATGAAACTTAGATTATTCTGGAAAATTGTACGAAATTTGATGATTTTCTTTTCTCACAAACTGAAAATATTTCAGAGATTTTCTTTTGTCAATTGGGACCTCTTGTTGAGTGAAATTTTGTTATAAGAGTTCGCTTTGAGAGGTACCTCTGTACTTTAGTTCAGAGGAGAGGCAGATGTGACATCATGAGGATGAATTAACTGGGAATAATTCATTCATAGGAGATATTCTCTATCATGCTCAGTGGAATAAGAACAATCTACCCCCTGTCAATTGAATACAGGGTTTGGTTTGAAATTCCCAGAAGGATACAAACTTTGACAGACACTTGGAGAAGACCAGAGGGTACAATGGTCAAAACATTGTGACTCTAACAACCAAGATGGAGACACTAATCTGAGTAAATAAATGTATAATAAGCTTAGCTTAGTCCAACACAAGGCCAAGTTAGGGGTGGAAGATCGTGTTTTGCCAATCTTCCCTGTGGAGAGGTTTGTCTGCCTAGAAAATCAGCAATCCCAGCATTTCACCAGCCTCTGTCACTGTGATCCATGCCATGGGTCAGAAAGAAGAGGACATTTGGTAAGGAGAGTGAAGGAATGAGAGAAGGAAGGAAGGAAAAAGAAAGAAGGAAGGAAATCAATGTACTTCATGAAAAGAAAACCCAATTAATTTTTAAAGTCATCTCAGTGAAAAAAAAAGCTAGGAAAAGATCAACAAACCAAATTGAAATTATGAAGCCAATTGGGTTGAAAATAAAGCCAAATTTGTGAAGTTTGGCTTTATAAAAGCCGATCTGGCAAACCTGGTCAGAAGCTGGCCAGCTCTGGGTTTGAAACACATGAAAAAATTGTCCCTGAGCCACATATTTCTAACCTGAGAAATTTTCTTTCATTCAATAAGTTGGCAGTTAAAGATACATTGCTTTCTTTGAGATTTTGATTGTCCAAGACAGTGGTTCCCAAACTGTGTGCCACAGCACAATAGTGTACTGTAAATATCTCCCAAATGTTCTGATTAAATTTTTGCAAGTACGCAAACATCCATTCTGAGCTTTGAATGTGTCCTGTACTTGTAAAATCTCTGTCTCTCTTCTGCCAGTGAGTTGCCAATCGAGTGGTATTGTCAAACTTCAGTCCAAGTAAGAGACTGAAGTTGACTCTGTTTTTCTACCATAACAGCAAAAATAACACGAACAATCCTCACCTAATTAAGGGGAGTAAACTCTTCACTGCTTGTCCATCCCTTTATGTTGAACCAAACCAATATGCAAAATTAACATTTTCTCACTATGATTTGAATTCCTGACCAAGTAATTTACCGACTTGAGCAAACTGACTAGTCTTACATATCTACAAAAATTCATTTCCGAAAAATACATCTCTCTCTCTCTCTCTCTCTCTCTCTCTCTATATATATATATATATATATATATATATATATATATATATATATATATATATATATATCCCAATATAATTCCACTATAATAAATCAATACAATAAACTGAAAAATAATTTTAAAAAATTTATTTATTTATCATATATACATTACAAAAGTTTTAGTAATCATCTACAGTCGGAATAGAAGTTCGAGTGGAATTTGACCCTGCTGTAGCCAGGCTTGTTATCTCTAGAGTTCTAGAAATTTGAATCTTTTCAGTCACAGATGAAAGGAAAAAGGGGTGATGAGAGCGTACATCAATACGCAGATATAAAAGTTACATTCATCAACTTCTGACATGTGCTGTATAAATTTTTGCATTTTTTAAATAATTTCTAATAATTCATTTCACCCTTACATTTGGTGTGCCACTTACATCAAATATATTACTTTGCATGCCATCATACAATAAAGTGTTGTAAGAATTGGTGATCAAAAGAATTAATCGATAATCTACTAGCGAAACCTTATTTCTGAGAGATCTCCTGGTTTCCTCGACCATCAAACAACCATTGCTGCATAGAGCCTCATCTGATGCTCAGACATTGGACGAAATCCAAATTCTGTGCGACCATTTCATCTGTAAATCTGCTGAGTACTTTTTAAGATCTCTTGCTATCAAAAGAGGATGGTTAAAACATAACCTTCTTAACAGCTTTATGATCGGGAAGGAAAAAACAAAAAAAAATGAAAAAAAAACCCTTTAATATGATAAATCAAGCTCTGCCTGTACCAGCCATGAAAGACAGTCATTGTAGTAGGGTTTTTTTATCACTTTCTCTAAAACAATAAGATCTCAGTGTGGTGATTGCTTTCCATGATAAGTTTTTTTTTCACTGCACGAGTTAGGGGAATAATAAGACTGTCAGCCATTTTGTAGCTTCCTGGTCAGTGTAAGTCTCTTTGCTCAATCTTTCCGGAGAGCTCTGTAATGGCAAGTAATTCCTCCCTGCAGACATTATAAAAACTCTTTATGTCTTTCTGAGAAAGTCTTATGTTGGTGCAAACACATTTATTCATGTAGAGAAGCCGATAGATCTTTGTATGTAGATATATTCATTTACCTCTGCTTAAAAAGTTGGAAGGGGTATATGTTTTCACTCATGTCTATCTGTCTCTCTGTCTATCTGCTTGTCCATACAATATCTCCAAAAGTTCTCAAGGGATTTCAATTATGTTTTATGGAAGGCCGGAACATGGTCTAAAGAGGAATTGACTTCCTTTTGGGGAGATGTAGGATTTTTTTTTTTACAATTACCTCTCTTGCATTGTAACTATACGTCCATACAATATCTCCAAAAGTTCTCAATGGATTTCAAGGATGTTTTTTGAAGGCCGGAACATGGTCTAAAGAGGAATTGACTTCCTTTTGGGGAGATGTAGGATTTTTCTTTTACAATTATCTCTCTTGCATTGTAACTATATGTCCATACAATATCTCCAAAAGTTCTCAGTGGATTTCAAGGATGTTTTATGGAAGGCAGGAACATGGTCTAAAGAGGAATTGACTTCCTTTTGGGGAGATGTAGGATTATTTTTTTTACAATCACCTCTCTTGCATTGTAACTATATGTCCAGACAATATCTCTAAAAGTTCTCAATGATTTTCTATTAAATTTTCTGGAAGGATGATCTGTAGTGTGAGGAAAAATTGTTTAAAGTTCAAGGTGGCTTCAAGTAGAATCTTTTGATTGGGAGATATTTCAAATTCTTTTTTCATACATTTATATATTTCTTTATGTTTGTCTACACAATATTTCCAAAAGTGCTCAATGAATTTGAATATCATTTTTTCAAAGGGTTAATCATTGATTGAATTTTAGGATGGATCTAGGAGATTTCTTTTGAGTTACCTCCCCTCTTTTGTAACTGTTTGTGAACAGATTTTCATTTGGTTTTCAGTGACAATGGCCTTGGCAGTTATGCACTCTCTGAGTGCTTTTTATTTTTTCTTTATTTTGGGATTCATTTTACATCATGTAAATCATCAGAAATAAAACTATTTTTTTGATACATAGCATGTTTGCTGTAATTTTCAAATAAGTAGATATGTATCAAATATTTAATATATATCAACTGGATTATCCATCATTCTTATTAATAATTCATATGATGGTATTTGTAGCAACTTACTAATCTGTTCAACATGACCCCTTATTTCTAATTTGAAATATTCCAATTTTGCTTGCTGGTAGATCAGAAGGGAACTGGTCAGTTCAGAGATTACTCTCTGTTACTTGAACCATCTAACCCAGTACAATCTGTACTTGGAGAGGAGATGGGCACTGCTAAATGGCACCCATTGTCCAACTCTATCATAAGCCTGCATGGCAGGTTAAGGCCTATGGCTCCCCATCACGTCATTAAGTATATTTCTGAATACATACAAAAAAATTGAATTGTATATATATATATATACTTAATTTTTGTATCTGGAATATTATGATGTATATGAGTTTTATATGTCAGAGCACTTACTGTTTACATACAGTTAATGTGCTGAGCTTGCAAGCCACTTGCTAATGAATTTGTTCCATACTGAGTGCTTCTTGAATGTAGCTGGGTGCTGAAATTGACATAATCCCCCAAAATATCTTTATATAAATACATTATCTATTTAATTCTTGAATTCATACAATGAAAATAAAATGTCTGATTCAAGGGAAATAATTTCTGATCAAAATTAACCCTCTTTGACCATTTGGGGAATTTTTTATTCTTTAAAATTTGATTCATTGAATTCCTCTATTTTTGAAGCCATTCATCAAAGAGTTTCATTTTTGATTACAAGTGATTGCTAAATATAAGATTTGACTTATATGAGAGTGAAAGCTGTCAAAATTATTGAGCGAGTTTCAAAATTGACTCATTTCATTTATCAATTTGACTTTTATTTTTTAACCCTATTTAGACTACAAAAATATAAACAGTATTATGTAAGCTTATGCATTTTGTATTCTGCATTCATTTTGATATTCTGTACAAGGAGAAGTTGACCTTTTTTTTTACCCTTTACCTGCCAACTGAGAAGCATGCAATGCATGCGCGTGAGAATCATGCTCGGCCTTAGATGGAGAGATCACTAGACAGCACAATATATCAGGAAGAAAACGGGAGTCCAAAACATCTTAGAAACTATCAAAAAACTCAAATAGCCATGGGCAGGCCATGTTGCAAGAATGAAAGATAATCGATGGACATCACGATTCACAACACGGATCCCCAGAGATCACATGCGAAATTGAAGCCGACAGATCACAAGATGGAGAGATGAACTAGACGAATTCAGAAAATACTGACTCAGCGACGCCCATGATAGAGAATTGTAGCAAATCCTGGGGAAGGTCTATGTCCAACGACGGACATTTAAAGACTGATGATGATAACGTCAGATTGGTCACAAAAAAATTGTCCTCATCCTATACCAGGATGGCTGCTGATCTCAAGTGAACTTGCATGCCCTCTTAAGACTTTCTCTTCCTATTGCATCATTTAACCTCATTTATTGTAACAGGTCTCAAATCAAACATATTACTCATATAGCTTTGATGACTGTACAAGCTTGTCCAACATTGTAATAATTAAAAAAAATGATGATGTAATGGCTAGCACATTTGCCACACACGCAAAGGGATTTGGGTTTGATTCTCAGTATGAGCAAAGACTGTGCAAAACTCATTTGGACAAATTTACCTACGAACACTGCAGCTAACTGAGTACACCCTAAACTTTGTGATTAGGGTGGAAAAAATTGGGAATGGAGTGAAAAAAAAATGCATAATAATTTTAACAGTACTCTGGTGAAGTAGACCACTACATTCACCCAGGACAAAGAGTCTCATTGAAATCATCAAAGAAGAAGAAATCAAGCAAAGAATCACTCTAGGATGGTAAGTCTGAGGAAGAGCAAGCTCAACCTTCAAAAACAAGAAAATTCCATTCATTCTAAAAAGAAGGGTATACAACCAGTGCATTCTCCCAATATTCACCTATGGAGCTGAAATATGTAACCTAACCAAGAGACTGACTCGCAAACTGAGAGCCGTGCAATGTGAATATGAGAGAATCGTGCTCAACATCACATGGAGAGACCACAAGACAGTACAGTATATCAGGGGAAAAACAGGAGTCTGAGACATCATAGAGACCATTAGGAAACTCAAATGGCAATGTGCTGGCTATGTTGCAAGAAAGGCTGACAACCGTTGGGCATCACATCTCACAACATGGATCCCCAGTGATCAAATGCGGGACCGAGCCCGGCAGAGTGTGAGATGACAAGACGAACTGGACAGACTCAGAAAATATCAGCTCCATGACGTCCATGACAAGGGAAGGTGTTTGTCCAATGACGGACGATAAGAGACAAGATGATGATAAGTAAGATTGTATCCCAAAATAATTCTATAAGAGCAAACAGTTACTTAACTCTATACAATAGACTTATAAGTCAATTACTCTATGAGCACATATCTTGATCACTTAGAGTTGTAAAGGAAGTAGAAAAGCGGGTATACTTAGAATAGAAATATCTTCCTTTGTTGTTTCATATAGGTGCCTAATGTGTGCCCACATCTTTGTTTGCTGCAGAAAGAAAAAAGATTTGATGATAATGATCAAGCAAGAGAATAGCTGCAATTATTATCAATTGTCTGACAGAACTAATCATTGTCGAGTTCTTTTGAGGGAAAATGGGTTATTTCCCTTTGTATGCTAGGCCTTCTCACCTAAGCTGTCTAGAAGAGTGTTCGTCTGTGTATTGAAAAGATATAGGTTCCGTAAGCAGCACGCTAATCACTTCATTGTTTGTTCCCAAAATATAAGCTACAGCATTATCTAAAATTGTTAGTTTTTCTCTCCAGTGTATTTATTTGCAAAGTTGTGGGTAATGACCATAAAATAAGGCTTTTCAATCACATCTACACCATTTTTTAAACTAATTTTTTTGTTTTGATGATATTTATTCAATAGACATAACACGTTTTTAAGTAATTTTTCACAGTACTTATTTCATTTTTATACATGAAATGTTGTTTTATTAACATCAATAATGATTCTGTAAGTGAAAGACTTACTTATATGATTGTATTTCTTTGCAGATCTAATGTAAATAAAGATACGTATAAAGATTTTGGAAATTTTTGAGCAATTAACAACAATGGTGTCTACCCAAAAAGTTGAACTAATCATCAACTGAAAATTAGAATTACAACATAAAAGTTGCTGATAATGTCTGCATAACATATGAAGCAAACGCTTCTAAAGTGCAAACTGTGCAGCATTGGTTCAATAGGTTCAAGTCCGGAAATATGGTTGCCAATAATATTTGTTAAGTGAACCCCTAATCTATCATTAATCATGAAGAATTATCAGTAGCATTGGCAAACGATCCCGGAACAGTGGTTTGACACAGATGATTAGGCAAATTATGGCACAATTAAAAGACAAACAAGAGTTCAGAAATCTCCTCTGCTCGTCAAAACCTTTGTTGGATTTAGTGGAGGCTTCTGGAAGGAAATAGATTAAAAATTATTGATTGATAGACTGTTGATTTCATGTGGCTCGTAAAAAAAGTTGGCTATATTATGAGACTCTTTTTAATCGTTATTATCAATCACCGTTACACACAACAGACACGCTCAAACACTGTTGCTTTTTTTTTTGGTTATTCGCGTGTTCTGACATTTATATGTGTCTGTTTATCCGGACTCCACCCAGCCCTAACCATTCATAGTGGAAACTAGAAATTTTGCACGCAAACTCAATGAGTTGGGAAAACTTTTTTCAAGTTTTTAGTTGGGGGTCCAATTGACAATTTAGATTTATGCTAAATTATTCCCTTTGTTTGTGCCCAGCAGCATTGGTATTTTAAGAAAAAAATTCAGACTTCTTTAGAGATCATCACCCAACAAAAGACAAGAGAAGTTATTCATTCATTGATCACACTTTTTCCAATTTTTAATTGATCACCCCAAACACAGCATACTGCAAAAAGACATTGTCAGTTGACAGTTTCTATTGAGTAAGTAACCAGACCTACAGTATATTTTTGTTACTTTGTCAATATTACGTGGCAAATGGCTGAGGACAAGTTAGTGAGTTTGTGACAATGAGCTTCACCAACCTTGCATTCAAAGTCTGACTTTATATCTCCAGGCTTTCATTTGGACATTCTACTACTGAGCTACACTATTGTGTATTGGTTTAAAACCTTACTGCCTTGTCATTTTGTGAGGCCTTGTTGGCATAGCCGAAGCCATAAAACTGTTCCTTCCTTCCTTCAGTCGACCATAATCCACTTACGTTTATGCATGGCTTCAAATAATCCCCTTTTCGTTGCTTAGGTGACCGACTTCCTCAGCATCCCTATATGGCATTTGCTGACCTCGGATAACACTTCTGGCCTTGTGCTTTCATTTCTTTTAGGGATCATTCAGAACTTCCTGAAGGTACCTGTCCAAGTGGAGGACTCAGAAGAAGGAACTTTTGCAAGACTTTGACAATATAACTTTCATTCTTTTGACCTGAAGGCTACTCTTTGGTTGTGTCTCCAAAAGTTTTGTTAACAACACTATGTTCATCTTGTGATTATATGGCTAAAGAAAACGTTAGGTTGGACTTATCTTTTTTTTCCCACCACAGCTCAAGGAAGGGAAACAAAATTACAGTTTATCATATAAAGGCTATTTACAAATCTGAGTACTTATTGTTGCCTCATTCAATGTTGCTTCATTATGACATTGTTGAAAAAAAGATATAAATACATGATAATCTATACTAATATTCGAGCCATCTGTTTGTTTGTCTGTGTCTTATTCATGCTGAAACTACAAGGCCTATCGACCTAATATCTGGCATGTAGACTTACAAAAGCTCAACTAGTGACATAGGGTATGTGATGTTGACAGCAAGGGTGATTTTAGGTTGCCAGAGGTCATTTCTAAGCAATATCCAGTTGCAAAAGATTGGAAACAAAAAATTTTCATAGCAGTGTATTTGTCAATCATTCACCTCATGAATGACACATAAATTTCTCACAAGGAAATCAATTCTTAAACAAGTTTTTCTCCTCTTTCTGTCACATATCAATGTTTTGTCAATGAAACAGATGATAACAGTCGTAAAAGTTACACACCTGTAGTCCAGGTATGTTTGTGCTTCTACGCTTATCTTTGCTCAATAACAAAATTTCGCCTTTATCAGGTCATTGAAAGTGGGTGGGTAGATGAAGTGTATATATAAATGTTGGGACATATGTCACTGTGTGGTCCTACTACCACTACTACTAAATCAGGTAATTTTTTAATGATAAAATTGAAAGTAATTATTCTGTTAAAATTCTTTTATTGAATTAAGTATTGCAAACCATTATCAATAATTTTCAAGTACTATTTCAGTAGTTTTTCTGTTGCTTTTTTTATCACAATATAACTAAGCCGATCGATTTATGACAGTAAGTAAACTGCACAGATCGGAAGTAAAGAATTATCTCTTTGTGTAAATAATATTTTTTCTATTTGTTGTGTTGTGTAATATATTAAAGAAAATATTTTTAAATGTGTTGTCAAATTTGAAGTTATGTTTTCCCAGGGCAAGACTGGTGTCATGTAACATCTCATGGACATATATATATATATATATATATATATATATATATATGTATAACATTATATAATATATGTGCAAAACGATAAGACAGAAGAAGATTAAAGCTTTGGGGAAGTCATTGTAGTTGCTGTTTATCTATCGACCGGTGGAAATCAAAACATCCAAGTATATCTTGTCAGTATGGCGGAGAAAGAAAGTCTGAGAAAACATAACCGCCAATAGGAGGGAGAAAGAAAGAGAAAATCAGGGTTGTATTACTTATCTGGCTACTTCACTTTGGGCAAAACCACTGGTAAAGACAACAAGTGCCTCCATGGCGGGGTAGCTGCTTCTAAACTCTCTCGACCCTAAAATAAAATGACTGCCCTCTTAATCTTGTCTCAGGTTCCATTTATTCTAACCAGTTTCTTTTCCCTTCTATCTCTCTGTGACGATCTCTTTTCAGTCTCTTTTGCTTCTGCTTGGATACACACATCCTTCTTACTCCATCCTTTCCTCTTTTCTTCTCTACCTTGTTTTGGTTATGGTTAATACCTGTCTAGTTCTTCCCCCAGCCCCACCGGAGTCAAATTCATATGTTATCATTCTCTCTTTATCTACTCCCCCCCCTTATCTCTCCAGTGTATCTGTCCTTATGACCTCTGTTCCTCCCTGCCTCAACTTCAAACTTTTTTTCACTTCTTTCTTCCTTGCTTTCTTTTGGGTTTGATTCCCAGTATGAGTGAAGCGTGTGGAAAATACTTCATAAGGATAAATTTCCATGTGAACTCAGTAGCTAACTGAGTACACCCTAAGCTCTGTGAATCGGGTAGTAAGAATTTAGAATGGAGTTTTACCCGGACCTCTCTTCCTTGCTTCCTTTTGGGTTCGATTCCCTGTATGAGCAAAGACTGTGGAAAATCCTTCATAAGGACGAATTTCCCAGTGAACTCAGCAGCTTACTGAGTACACTCTAAGCTCTGTGAATTGGGTGGAAACAATTGAGAATAGAGTTTTGCCTGAACCTCTCTTTTTTGCTTTCTTTCGAGTTCTTCCCCAGCAAACATTCTAACCCTTAATAGCTTTTTTAATGATTGGCTGCTATCAGTAAAGGGTCGCAAAGGGCCCAAATCACTAAGTCTCATCTTTCACTGATTTGAAATATCCTGTAAGTGAGCACCATACTATTGTCAAATAATCTAGTTACCTAAACAAAAATGTTTCCAATATCCCTTAGCCTGTGAAAATAGTTACACAGACACCCACGCTTACACGTCTTAGCAGAGGATTACACACGCATATATATGAATACATATACATACACTCCCATCAAATTTCTAAAAGTCTTATTCAAAAATAGAATGGAATATTTAAAAATGAGCTGAAATATCTAATGAATTTAGTCCCCGACACACCTAGTATCATTAAACCAGGTATCCCTACTTATATAAAATATCATAAGTGGAATTTCTGACTTGGTCACAAAATTCCTCCACCATAAATTCAATAATGCTATTTATATTATTGTGTCTTGGGAAATCAGTTTCACTTAATATTGTTTTAGTTGAAGTTGTTGTTTCCAGGTATCTTGCCATGATGTAGATAGGAGAGTTGGTATGTACTTAAGCTACAGAGAAAAATATAAGTCAAAGGTGTCTTTCACTTGATGTCAAGAACAATTTGGTTAAAAGCGAAAATAGTGAGTGCTTAGTGGAAAAATTATGAATAATAGTCCATGAACCTTTGCTTGGCTGACAGTTATCATAAATGTATAATAATAGGTCCTGCTGATTGCTGCTACTGGTACTATAAATGTGACAAACACTGTGGTAAGGGAGAGAGAAGAAGTTAGGTAGTTTAATAAGAGGATTGGAAGGGCGAGAGGAGAAAATAAAGTAAGGTAGTTTGAGAAGAGGGTAGAAAGGGAGAGGGGAGAAAAGAGAGTTAGGTAGTTTAATAGGTGGTTAGGAAGGGTAGGAAGGAAAGGGAATAAATGAGAGTTAGGTAGTTTGATAAGAGGATAGGAAGGGAGAAGTATTGTTGGTAGCTAGTAGTACTGTAAGTGTGACGGACATAGCTCTTAGCGAGTCACCAGAAGAACAGATTCTCCTTTTCTTGAGTGTCTGTCTTTATTTGTGTGTGTGTGTATGTGTGTGTGTGTGTCTCCGGGCACACAAAGTCACATCTTTGCGCCTTGAAAAATTCGTGTATATCTAAAATTATCTAAAAAAAATATCAACACAAGATTTAGGCATTGTAGGTCCAAAATGGCCATAGAGCCCCCCGCCTCCCAGCACCTTATTAAAAAAAATATTTTTAAATAGTACGTAATGATCTATTCATGCAAATTTTCAGGGTTGTAGCCCCCCAAATATGACCTGGAGTACTTGGAGACACACACAACACAGTGATTCAATATATTGTTGAATTAAAAAAAGATACCAAAATTTGGAGGTTTTAACCATAGAAAATATCTGTAAAGTGAGTGAAATTTATTAACATCAATACAATTACCTGGTGACTTTTATGCCTTACAAAGTTAAGCTTTAGTTACCAGAGAGTCTATAGTAAAATTAATAATCAATAATATAGTTCACTTAGAAATTAATAGTATCTTATTGTAGTGCCTCTTATACTTTTAGTTAGGATTTAAATACAAAACTCTTCTTTTATCTAGGTATCAAAAACGTCACTTCCTCTATTGACCCCTATAAACCCCCTGGACGCACATGGCTCAATGCTCATTGGTGCCAGGACCCCTAGCTGGTCATGCCTCTGGCCCTGGCCTTTGCGGCTGGCCACTCTCTTTCTCTCTCTTTCCTTCTCTCTAAGATTGTTATCATTTCACCAAGCAACTGGCCGATCCGATCTTAACCATTCTTCCTTTGTGACCTAGCTCTGTACTAAGTTTGCCTCACACATACGCACATCTACGCAACTACGCCACCGTGTCTTCACCATGTGCTACAAACGCGTATCGCCTCTCACTCTCATGGCAAGGTCTTTTTACTATCTGGTAGTCACGATAATCTTTACTGAACTTCTTTACTTTGGGAAACACGCATGGATAAAACCCCATGTTCTCTGTCTTTCATGGTCTGTTCATCGAGAGTCTAACAGTGTCAGAGAATAGCCCTCAAGTTAACTCACTTACTTGGCAGTAAGGCTTGCACACTGAACCCGGTTTTCATGAATTATCTTGGAGCGGTCCAACCATTCAGAATCCAAGCAGTTCAGACAAACTCTGCTTTGACATCGACGCCAGTACTATCAAGAAAAGAAAGCTCCCTTCTTTCATCATCTCCTCTACTTCTCGGATCATATTTATGTTATACTTACATGTACCTCAACCTCATTCTACATTCTTCAATTAAATGTACGTCTCTTGTCTGGCCAAAACATTTGTATGTGTTCATTCCACTTTGTTTCATCAATGCGTGTCCAACTTAATACTTGGCGTGCATTCCATTCTCTTCGTACAGCATCATTCCTTCCACATCTGCAGGGCCGCAAGCACACTACAGTCAAACCCCGACAAGGACCAAATCTCCTTGTCTCTCTAACAATATCATCACACTATTTGCCTCAACCAAAGAACATCCCAAAAACGATTAGGAATTAATAAATTAAGCCATAACACAACTCTGTTTTGAATGCTTTTTGCTCTTTGCAGCCAGATTGCAAATCCTCCCCCATACATTTGAATAGTCCCCTTTTGGAGTGTGCATTCCCAGGTTCAGAATCTCTATTTTTTTGGCCCCTAGTCAGTATTTCTTTATAATTCAATGTTGATCATAATAAATGTATTCTGTATAAATAATTTTTGCTGATTGTTTCCTGTTTTTGTTTTTTCCAGGTGAGTGGACTTTGAGAGATTTGATCTATCTTTCTGTTGTAGCTGGGCTTTTATCCAGGTCAGTTGATTTATTATTTACCTTTTCAACTTATGAGAGGAGCAGTTTCAATTATAGACACTTTGATTGATCGATATTGTTCTTCAAGTCATTTTTGTCGTTATCATAATGTTCCTGCTGGTCCCTATGACAGCCTTCTTCAGGTGTAGAATCCATAAGGAAAGAGAGAGATATCTTCTTTCAGAAAATGGTGATAAACTGAAGAGAAATAGAGACAAATATTCTTACTGGCTCAGCAGATTCGTAGCATTTTTTTTTTCTAATAAAAAAAGAAACCCTTCTCTTTCCTGATTGTACTCCTGAAGAAAGCTTAAAAGTGAGTCAGCCGGAAAAAAAACATTGAGTAAATTATGAAAGTTACGCAAAGAATGAGTTCAATAGTTTGAACAACTCTTTGAATTCCGAAGTATATAAAAAAATAACCCTATATTTTTGTGATTATTTGCAATTGATTTCATTAGAGGAAGCTGCTTATGATGATCACTTTGATCTTTTAATAATTAGTGGATAACATTAAGCAAAGGATATAAAAATTGGAACAATTTACATTTATTGTTATAACGTTTCTTGTCATGTACTTAAAACCAATGTTATAAACATCTTGCTATAAACAACATTATTATAAACAACTTTGCACTATAAAAATCAGTATGATTAGTATAAAAAAAATTATAAAAATGGAAATAATTCACTTTTTTTCTTACTGTTTCAGTGTTCTTAGGCAAATAATTTAAATCAAAATTCTGAAAATCTAGAATTTGAAAAATAGCTTAAAACCTTCAAATTCTTACAAACGATGTAATGATGTCTTATGTATTATCTTAGTGATGGATACACGTTATGGCTGTTTTGGTCAATTTCAACATCAAGGTTGTTGAACTTTCAACATTCAGATAGTATTTATGAGCCATATAAATCATCATCATCATCAGTCTTTTAACGTCTGTCGTTGGACATAGACCCTCCCCAGGATTTGCCACACTTCTCTATCATGGGCGTTGCAGGGCCAGTACTTTCTGAACTTGTCTGGCTCATCTCTCCATCTAATATTCTGCTGGCCTCGGTTGTGCATGTGATCTCTGGGGATCCATGTTGTGAGTCGTGATGTCCATCGGTTGTCCGCCATTCTTGCAACATGGCCAGCCCACTGCAATTTGAGATTTTTAATGGATTCTATGATGTCCCTGACTCTTGACTTTTCTCGGATGTACTGTGTTGTCTTGTGGTCTCTCCATGTGAGGCCCAGCATAATTCTCTCATGTGCATGTTGCATGGTTCTCAATTTTTTGGATCTGTCTCTTGGTTAGGTTCCATGTTTCAGCTCCATAAGTGACTATTAGGATGCATCAGTTATACACCTTTCTTTTTAAGATTAATGGGATTTTCTTATTCTTAAAGGTTGAGCTTGCTCTGCCTAAGGCTTGCCATCCTATGTGATTCTTCGCTTGATTTCTTCTTTGTTTGAGGGTCTCATAGAGATTCGTTGTCCTAGGTAGATGTAGTGATCTACTTCCTCCATAAATACTTCAATATAATTTTTCACTTACTTTACATAGAGTGTATTTGCTTCACAACAAATACACTCTTATCAACAATTGCAAATACACTGTTTTAGCAATATCAACTGCTTACTATTATCAATTTTTACTGTACGCTATTATTCCCTCTCACTGCTATTATATTTCTCTTTATGTTATCACCTCTGAAATAAATAAACCTTTTTGGCGTGTCAGTGCTTAACACCTTTAGAAAGACTTATTCTGGTGTCATAACTCAGTCTCATAACCATATGAATTATGTGCAATGCTGTAATCCCAGGTTGAACATAAATTGTAAGGATTGGCATAAGGGAAAACGTTTGATACAACACAGGCATCTGCTTTCTTATTTGAAATAATGTTCTCTTCAGTGGATCTAAACAGTGCACTCTGCCAAGACAGCAATGCTGGCCAATCAGCAGAAAAAGTGATGAGATTGGTCAATATCGAACAACTTAATACCCCAATCTTGCCCTACTGAAATCTAAATGATACAACAGCTTGCCATCACAGCCAATAATTGAACAACCGTAGCGTAAAAAAATTGAAGTCATGTAGAAAAAAACTTCCATCAAAGAATAAAGATGGTTGGAGTGAATTCCATTGATGATATCACTGGTGTTTTCCACAGGAAAACATCTAAAATGGTGTAAAAAAACATCTAGAAACATCTATAGAAACATCTAGCTTCTGGAGAATCTAAATGTTAATGATAAACCTGTCAGAATAAGGTCCCAAAAGGTCAAAAAAGCTTTTTTTTTCCCAAAGTAACAAAAAAAATATTTTTAGAAGGGGTTCAGTTGAGTACTAATACCAATTTTTATATCTGTTGACAAAATGGTATGGCCAGGAGTGCTGGAACGTATATGCAAACACAAGAGCAAACAAGTAAACCCTCACACATGTAAAAAAAGGTGAAATTCTTTGTCACCTTTGGTGGCTATGGT
This sequence comes from Thysanoteuthis rhombus, assembly GCA_963457665.1. Taxonomy (NCBI): domain Eukaryota; kingdom Metazoa; phylum Mollusca; class Cephalopoda; order Oegopsida; family Thysanoteuthidae; genus Thysanoteuthis; species Thysanoteuthis major. The sequence continues at coordinate 9,175,882 of OY735242.1, forward strand.
TGTTCAATAGTTGTTATATCATTGTTGGATAATTCAACCTATTGCCTTTGGCAGGTGATAAAAAATAGCTATCCATTGCAAGATAAAAGCCCTTGCAAGTTGACCAATTGCAAGTTATCCCTTGTAGGTACCCCATTACAAGATAGAAGCCCTTACTTAGAGATAAAACTGACTTGCCATCAAACACAATAAAATGAAAATTCTATTGACTCAGCTGTAGAACTACAATGACTGAAATTTCCATCATTTGCAGTTAATGGGTTATTAATTACTATTCTAATAAATGGAGAGCAGTTGATTGACGTCAATTGTGTCTGATTTGGTTAGTCAAGTCAGAGTTGTGAGTGAAGATAGGTGTTACACTTCACTCGAACAAGTGTTCTTTTTGTTACAGTATTAATTGGATACAAATAAATCCACTGGAAAACTTGTTTCCAATCCATGCAGAGTTCTTAACAACCCTTTCTGTGTGATTAACAAAAGTCACAGCAAAAGTTTAACCCTTCAATTCATAAACCATGTGAAACCATCAATGGAAATCATAATGAATAACATAAAAAATTGTGGAACTCTGCTATGAATTGAATTTGAAAAAAAAAAGAAAATTTATCAAATGGTCAAAAGGAGACCATTCCAATTGAAAGTTTTTCCCTTGAAATTGACCTTCTATTTTCTTTGTATGAATTTGAGAGTTAAACTCTGTTCAACTATTCCATTGTTTGTGCCATTCAGTATAAGACCACTTGGACCTCTATTACAGATTATTTAATTTGTTGTAATGTTTTTGAATTCCTGCCATTGTAGATAGAATTTCAAGTAATGACATATCTCAACATGTATACATTCCGAGTCAAAATGAAGGAAGATGTCAAATATTGATTAAAATTCTAGAAAATCTGACAGAAAGTTGGAAACGTATGGATATTGAAATGTTAATAGCTTGAAGCTCACTTATTCACATATATAAAACACAATGTGTATCCATATCTCTCTCTCTTTCTACATATATATATCCAAACAAGAAAAATTTTACGCATAGAACCATAATATCAAAGTCTGTGTAAAACGTGAAAATCACTCAAGAAAATTACATAAATTACATTAACAGATATTGAGAAATGAGTGACAGAAAAGACACAAAACTAATTCAAGACTATATATATATATATATATATATATATATATATATATAAATCATACATGCAAATTGGTATATTTAAATGTATAATTGTCTGTAGTGTCCTGTCTTGTTATGACCTAAAACTTATAATGAGATTGTCCGTGTGAAAAAGATTAACCAGAGATAATACAACAATCAAAAGATTTCATTATGAGGCTGGTAAGAATGAAACATATATAAGAGAAATACTGATCATTTGAAACTAAAATCTGAGAAAAAAAACTCAGTGTGTGATTTTATTCTGTAATGAAATAAATTACTATTGATATTAGTATTTGTTTAATGAAATAGTTTTATGCTCCTTCATCATCATCATCATCGTCATCATCATCAGTTTTTTAATATCTGTTGTTGGACATAGACCTTCCCCAGGATCCGCCATGCTTTTCTATCTTAGGTGTCGTGGAGCCAGTATTTTCTAAATTTGTCCAGTTCATCTCTCCAGCCTCGGTTTCGCGTTTTGTGATCTCTCCATGTGAGGTTGAGCATGATTCTCTCATGCGCATGCTGCATGCTTCTCAGTTTGTGGGTTTGTCTCTTGGTTAGGTTTCATGTTTCAGCTCCATAAGTGACTATTGGGAGAATGCATTGGTTGTATTCTCTTCTTTTTAGGATTATAGGGATTGACTGAAGGCTTGCCATCCTATGTGATTCTTTGCTTGATTTTTTCCTCTTTCGTGGGTTTTATAGAAATTTGTTGTCCTATGTAGATGTAGTGATCTACTTTCCCCAGTTTTGCATCTTCGATTTTGACAGTTATGTCCTTATTCTCAATATGATCGTTGTACATGATTTTTGTTTTACTGAAGTTCACGTGTAGGCCAAATTTCTTGCTCTCTTCATTTAATTCATCTTGCATTAGTTGGAGGTTGTGTAGGTTCTCTGCAAAAAGGCAGTGTTGTCTGCGAATCTGAGGTTGCTCAGATATTCGCCGTCTCTTTTGATTCCTTTATTCTCCCAGTCTAGTCTTCTGAAGACCATCTTGAGGCAGGCTGTGAAGAGTTTGAGTGAGCTGGTATCACCTTGTCTTACCCCTTTTTGGAGCTGAAAGGGCTCTGAGTTTTTATGCAGCCTGATAAAGGAGCTGCAGTGACTGTATATATGTTGCAGTGATGGCTTTCATGACCTTTCTCACTTGACTCTGTCTCCGAATGTTAGGGTTCCCTTTCATATGACCTTAATTGTTTATTCAATTATTCTGAGTTTGGTTTGTTCCCATAGGTCTAAGGTAATTATGGTGATTGGGTTTTTTTTAAAAAGTAGCCGGGAAAACAAGATATCTATGGTGGTTAATTTTTAGTGGGTTATCTTCATGTGGGTTATCAAGTTATGTTTATTTATAAAAATCTTTAGTGATGCAAGCATTTTAATGCTGCTTCATTTTTTTTTTTTAGTGAGTCAGTTTATAATGTAAGTATATGCTAAATTGGTATTTTCTTTTGTGCCTGGCTGCATTATTACTTGTGTTCTGAAACTTAAGACTTTTTTAGTGATCACCACCAAGCAAAAGATGAGTGAAGTGACTTATTTTTCGATCACCCCATTTCTCAATTTTTCTTTATTGATCACCCCAACACAACATGTTGCCAGGAGATGTTTGTTACATGACAATTTCTATTGTGTGACTAACCAGACTTATATATATATATATATATATATATGTATATATATATATACACATGTGCAAATTTCTTTTTTTCAATTTGTATACCACTTTTAAATGAACCCACAGATTCTTGGCAGAAGTGGTAGCTAGCGAGACTTTGAATCAAAACAGAGTGCACAAACACTGTATTCCTAGGCAGAAATACAGATCTATACATAAATAATCCCGTCATTTTTTAATGGTACTATGCTAGCTTCCGATATAATCTTTGAACTTTTTGCAATAATTTGATTGCAAATGTGAACTCGGACTCATTTTTATTCACCTTGTCACTCTACTATCGAAATGTTCTTGAGATCGTTAATATTTAATGATTGGATAAAACTGAACTTTTATGGTCGTCCAAACTTTGAAAGCCTCACAGTGTCTCTCTTAAATGCAATTTATGAGTTAAGAATGAAACAGAGAGGAATAAGAAATTTTCTTAAAATTTGACAGGCAAGTTTGCAAAATCAATTTAATCCTAAACTCGCATTGAATTCCAATATGTAGTTCATGCTTACAAATGTATTTGACTTTTTCTTTCTTTTGTATTCGGGTGAGGGGAAGATTTGATGAACAGGTGACGAAGAAGTGAAGAAATATTCTCTTCTTGAATTATGGGCTTTCTGATTTTCTATAGTTTTTCTATAGTTTTTATAAACCTCTATAACCACCTCGAATCCACTTGTAAATTTCCCAATATTGCAAGATGTCTGCTAATAGCATTCACTGACATTATTAAGTTATGTTGTATTTAAAAATAAAAATGTTTTTCTTATGGTTTGTACTTAGAAAAATCTATATGGTCGTTTAAGAAATTTTACAACACACACTAACCCTGTAATATTGTTGTTCCGACTCTTTTTATTTTGGCAGTTCTCTAGGACAGATACCAGTCTGACTTACTGGCAGCCTTGGTTCCTGAACTAGGCCAGATAATCTGTTTTGTCAGTTGCGTCAAAGACTTGGCGTTTAAGAGGTCACTCGAAGTTGAAGGATTTATAGACGATGGACTACAACTTTGAAACATATTATCCTTGATTTTCTTTTAAACGTGTTGTAAAGGCAAAATTGTTTCGTATATTTTGAACTTTGTGAGAGCCATGTAGAAAAACCAAAGATGAGGAAGAAATGTTCTTTTTTTTAAAATTATAGATTTTTGTGATTTGTTAAGCTTTTCTATTCTTTTTGTAATGTCATCTCTGTGTTTTTTTTCCAACCCTCTTTAACCACCTCAAATCCTCTTACGAATATTTCCCAATATTGCAAGATGTCTGCTAATAGAATTTGTTGGCATTATTAAGCTATGTTGTTTTTAAAAATAAATAGGATTTTTTATACTGTTTGTACTTGAAAAAATCATTAGGAAAGGTCATTTATGGAATTTTACAACACGTACCGTTCTGATTATTATTTTTCAGCACTCAGCCAATATAAGTTCACAAATAGTTTTTCAGTACCTTAGGTTCCTGAATTGTCCCGGATTATCTATTTTGGTCGATCAACAGTGGTCACTTAGTAATCTACTAATCTAATACGCCACGTATATTTTCTATCTGTATTTTTAGGCAAGGGAGTTAACCATCAAATGATAATTACAGAGTAGTCTCCTTTTCTTATTATCATTCTCATTATCATCATAATCTTTATTTGAAACTGTCCACAAAAACTGTTATCAAAATTGTCAACATAGTTTTCTTCAGTGTTTAAGCTGGTCAGGCTGGTTGTGTACATATGCAGGCCACGCTATTGGAGTTAAAGGTCTAAAAAAAAATTTACTTCTTGTTCAGAAAAACAATTTTTTGTTAAAAAAAAAGATTTTCAGTGGGAGGCCCAATTTGCAGTGTAAGTTTATGCAAAGTTGGTCCCTAGTTTGTGCCCAGCAGCATTCATGCTTGTTTTCTAGAAAATTTGCACTTTTTAGTGATTCGACAAAAGTCAAGAGAAGTAGATTATCCATTGATCACCTTTTTTTCCAATTTTTTTCATTGATTACCTCCAACATGGCATACTTCAAAAAGATATTGGTCATGTGATGGTTTCTATTGAGTGACTACCCAGACTTATTATTATTATCATTTTTTTGATACAAATTCTTGAATAATCAGGGTTGAATATAAACAAGAAAAATGGAGAGCAAAATAATATTTTCAAAGCGGAGTGCAATTACAAAATTATTCAGATATTTCTGTCATTTTTGGATGGGATTGGTAAACTAGTAACTCAATTATACACCCCAGACCCATTAATTGTACTTGTCTCATATCTTTGAAATGTTAAGGATTGTTAGAAACAAATATTAAAAATGAATTGAATGATTAATTGCAATACACTAATATAAATGATACAGTTTATTGATATTAATGAAAGAATGTGTGATTTCCAAGTTATAGTTTGTTTACCCTGACAGAACACACATTTCAACTTTTCAACGTTTTGAAAAATCATTCCAAAAAAAAAGCACCACGTTATTGGAACTTTGATGTGTGGCGTTTGAATTTCATTTATTTATTCATTTTCAGAATGCACCATTAACGTTTCCAAAATTGTTTTAAATTTAAATTTTGATTGAAGAAGAAATACAATATATTGAAGATTCTCAGTTTTATTAATTTTCACTAGTTTTTACTTTCATCTTAACTTTTAGTTGCTTTTAATCATGACTTTGAAATTCTATGGCAGAAGTTAAACAGTGCAATCAGAAAATAAAGAGTAAGCCCATGTTGAGAATCACACACACTGGCTAGAGGGGGGTCCAGTATACACTGATCGCTTTTGACCATTCAGCCATAGGGACTTTATAGTTGAATGTAAGCTGATTTTACGCCTCAAAACTCCTTATGACTGATTTTCCTTGCTGATGATATTTACGATTGAGACATAGTCTTTTTTTATTTTTTTTTTCCCGATTTACGTCTTTTTCAAATTTGCTTCATCCAAGAATAAATTTGAAAAAAAAGTGGATTTTGAAGTATTGTTTTCTCAGTTTTGATTAATCATATTTATTATATCATATTTTGAAAAATTGAAAACAGTCTTAACTTTCTTTTGAAACATTAACAAGCAAGGTGTTATCAGTCGTTTGTCATAAGTAAATAAACAGATATATGTATTTCAATTGGATAAATACTTATATTCCTCAAATACAGTACTGCAAAAGAATTCTGAATTACTACCACTCACCATGTTACAAGTTGTGGAAATTTTCTTGCACTGTACAATTAATCATGAAGATCTGGAAGAGATGGACTTGTAGGATAACTGGTTCTTTCACGATTGACACTAGCATCTTGAAGTGTTCAAGGGATTACATTCTGGTCACTTGAAGAAAAAGGATTTGTAGATGATGGACTATGGCTTTGAAACTGTTTCATATGCTTTGACTTTTGCAAGAGTTGCAAGAAGTTCATAAAGTTGCTCGTAGTTTTGTTCAGATTGAAAGATGTACTATACCATCAACTGTTGAAAAATTGGTGGTGTATTAGAAACCATCAACCAAAACTGCCATGGAAACTGTCAAGATTGGTTTCTTCAGTTTCGAGGTTGGTTTGGCAGGCTGGTTACGTATGTATGCTTGTATGCATATACTGGTCACACCGATGGAGCTAGAGGGTTGAAAATTTTAACATTTACTCCTTATTATGTCCACAAAAAAACATTCTCTTGTTTTTTTGAAAATTTCCTGCTAAATAGGTTTTCAGTGGGGGGTAGGGGTGATCAATTTAAGTAGTATAAGTTTATAGTCCTTAGTTTGTGTCTGCTCGTTTTCCGAAAATCCAATCTTATTAGTGATCCAACAAAAGGGGAGAGAAGTGACCTATTCATTTATCATACCTTTTTTCAATTAATCACCCCAACATGGCGTGCTGCCAAAAGACATTGGTTATGTGATGGTTTCTATTGCATGACAAACCAGACCTGTTAGTTTTTAACTATAAAGTTCCTCTTGAGGGATGAATGTTACCGCGAGACTCAATTCTTTTACTATCTTGCGTACTGTTTCACCATTGCCAATGGATTACTTATGGCCACCTTACCCTGGCGGAAGTTTTATTCAACTTTGATTGGTCAGTTGCTGGGAAAAGAATCAAATTCTCATGGCTCAATCTTTTTATATCTTCAAAACCCTTACGTCTTCTCAGCCTTTTGGCTTAGATCAAAGGGCAGTACCTGTGCTTTGCTTTGGGGTCAGTTTTAGCTTAGAAGTATAAGAAGCTTTAGATCCAGTTCTAGGAGGCTGTTCCTACCCACCCTCACCAAGCAGCACCTCTAACATTGCACTTGAAAGAGTTGGGTCACGTTCATTGTCTAATGCTCTGGGGTCCCCAAAAGGGAAGTGTCGATAGATCTGGATTTTTTTGGGAATGACCCACATGTAATCACGAGGGACCTCCCCCCCCCACTAAACTGACCTTGCGACACATTCCACCCTTGTAGAGGTTGGGTAGTTATATATTGCCTCTTGTGTTCTTTCCCTCTGTAACAGTACAATGAAACCGAGTTGTCTTATCCTCTTCTAGCATTTTGTCCCAAGAAGAGAGAGGATTTGACTTTGATTATTCTATCCTCCTCATTGCCCTTAGCAGGGCCAGGCTTGGTCTACATGGAGCTTGAAGCAGAATTTGATTTTTGTGATCCCTACCACCTCTTGGGCCTCTTTCCACCATCACTCTTAGCAGGGCTTGGTAGATAGCTGCTTAGTTTGCTTATGCCTCAGGCCAATTCTGGCCTTTAGCTTCTCAACTCCTTGCCTATAGTTCTTCAGACTGAGTTCAAAAAATATTTGATAGATTGCAAAAGTCTATTTTCACAGACAGCTTCAAAATTGACAAAATTTAGACTAAAGATTAATATCAATTCATCAATTAATGTATATCAATGAATATCAATATTGAAACAGAATTGACCATTGAAATGTTATGTACAAAAATCAGAAATCTTTGTTCCAAATTCAGTCAATTTTGTAGCTTAAAAGAACCTTTTTGCGATGTATCAAATACATTTGCAGTCTCTGCATTTAGCTTATTACAGAGAAAGTGTTCCTTCATTTAGATCTTAAAAAATTCATGCACAGAAATGAAAAATTAGCTCCTATTTAAAGGAAAAAAATGTCTCCAAGCTTATTGTACATACTTGCAGACAAATTGATTGATAGCTTGACCCTTGACATTTGGCCGTAAAAAAACACCCCAAAACATTGATTAATATGCCTCATGTAGGCCAACCTTACTTTTTTCTGAACAATGGATTAGGATAACAAATTATACATACTTTAGACTTGCTGTGATCAAACAGAAGGTTTACCCTGGCGAAATGACCAGCTCACAAAATCTGCTGATGCATTACGTACAGATGTAAACAATAATACAGGACTCCCTGGATATAGTGCAGTCCACGGTTCAAGGGAAGTGGTTGGTGGACTCAAAAAGGGTTTCATGTTTTTTATGTTGTAAATTTCAGGAAATGGTAATCCTTACGAATGTAATGAGATGAGGTTGATGAGGAATATAATATTAAATACCAAAGGGTTTCAATTGTTTTCTCTAGATCTATGAATACTGTGATTATTATCATAGATCTATGAGTACTGTGATTATTATTATCATTATTATAGATCTATGAGTACTGTGATTATTATTATAGATCGACGGGTAAATTGATTATTATTATAGATCTATGGGTAAAGTGATTATTATCAGAGATCTAGCATATGTTCAAACTTTCAATATAGACTATCAATACTGAGAAAATTGTATAATAAGTGTGTGTGTGGATCCAGGGGAGGTCGACGTTGTCTCGGAAACACAATTGAAAACATTTTTTTGAAAAATATTGAGATAAAGAAATTTTATAAATCCAAAAAACAAATAATCCAATAAAAACAAATTTTTTTATATCCATTGTCTAATTAGACATGGAGTAACCCCCCCCTCTAGTCTGGTTAGTCACTCAATAGAAATCATCACTTGACCAACATCTTTTGGCAGCATGCCTCGTTGGAAGGAAGGGTGATCAACGGATAAGTCTCTTCTCTCACCTTTTGTTTGAGCAGCCATCACTGAGAATCTGAATTTTCAAAAACAAGCAGGTACAAAATGAGGGATCAATTTAAGATGAACTCACATTGCAAATTGAACCCCCTATAAGACCCATTTAAAGGGTGAATTTTAAAAGGTAAAGGAAACATTTTCTGTAGACTTGAGTAGTAAATGTTTAGATTTTCAACCCTCTAGCATTTGTGCTGTCTGTACACATGATACATACATAGCCAGCCAGCTGGACCAACTTGAAAACTGGAGAAACCAACCTTGATAGTTTTGGAGACAGTTTTGGTTGACGGTTTCTAACAATACCTACTGCCCTAAATGCTGGTTTTAACCTGTCTCAAGTTGACACTTTTCATAAATACTAAATTTTGTATCCATCATTTACAGTCAATAACTAGTGAATATTTTTCATTGTCTGAGACTAAGTATTAATCCTCTCCCTTTATATCAAGTACAAACTTTACCGATAACACTAATATGATGTCGGTACAGACCTACCCTTGAATGTTTGCTTATAAATTAGGTCTTAGAAAAATCAACACATGGATGTGTAAGTATCTAAAAAAAAAGCAAAGAAGTTCCTCTTGAACTCAATGTGTCTTGGGAAGGCAGATATGGCTGATGTGTTATTTTGTCCATCTGTTTGAGCCTGTAAACAAAAACTGTCAAAATGGGTTTCTTCAGTCTTCAAGTCAATGTGGATGACTAGAACCCGTAAACAAAAACTGTCAAGTTTTCCAGTCGATGTAGTTGGCTAGAATCAGTAAACAAACCTGTCAAAATAGGTTTCTTCAGTTTTCAAGTCAATGTGGATGACTAGATTCCGTAAGCAAAAACTACCAAAAGGTTTCTTCAATTTTCAAGTTGATGTGGTTGACTAGAACCTGTGAACAAAATCTGTGCTGGTTGGATATATATATATATATATATATATATATATGTGTGTGTATGTCACATGTACAGGCCTGACCAATGGAGCTAGAGAGCTATAAATTTGAACATATACTCCTTATTATATAAACAAAACCATTTTTTTTTTTTTAAATTCAACCCTGACGGGTTTTTAGGGGAGGGGGTAAATTTTCAATGAAGTTTTCTACTAAATTGATTCCTTAGTTTGTGTCTGCCTGTTTTTTGAATGTTAAGACGTTTTTAGAAATCACAGCCCCCAAAAGGTGAGAGAAGTAACTTACCCACCGATCTTCCCTTTTTCCAATTTTTAATTGATCACCCCCTACATGGCATGCTGCCCTAAAGACATTGGTCACATAACGGTTTCTAGTAAGTGACTGACCAGAACCTTTATTTTACTCAAGCAATCTATCAAAATCCACTTCTAGCTTGCTAGGCCCATTGAAACTTCACCAGATCCCTGTTAACTGTTTTTTTTTACTTTGTCTTTTGCTAGTTTCTCATAAAGCTGGACAGGGGTTAGGACTTCTCTTTGTTTGAATCATTTTTATCCATCTCCTAGACTATTTGCCAACTAAGTCTGCTCTGCCATTAATCCATAGCTGCAGAAAGAGGGGAAAAGGGATTAATGTCTTTTCCAAGCGCGTTAGACTAAACAAATGCCAAATGTCACAGCTGGACTTTGAACTCAATTCTCACATATTCCATTTTCTGTTTTTTTCTTATGTCAAGCCTTCCACTTCTGCATGTCTGTATATTATGCATTAGAAATCAGGAAAAAGAGATTGTCAGAGGTCAAGAATTAATACAAGCATGGCTGGTATGAAGCTGATTGGACCAATTGCTTCCGATTTGGTCCCGCACCTTAGGGGCCCCACACTAGGGTGATCTACTCTAGTCTCATAAAACACATACAGCAACATAAATACACTAAACATCACTTTGCAGCTTTTACAAAGAACTGCAATGATTTTCATCGTCTTCTGAATTCTCAAAAAACCAGTAGTGCTTGTAAATACTGTATACTGTTCTTGAATTGAATGATGTGTTAAGTGATTGTAAAAACAGCATAAAAATTTATTTCTTTTAAATTTTTAAGCACACATTTTGATTGCAATCTATTCTGGAGTAGAAATTTAAAGTCTATAATAAACTTTATTTATATCTCTAAATTTTTACAGAACTTGGATAGGGCCCCACAAAACATGTTTCCTATTGGGCCTGGCAGTTCATAAAGCTGGCCCAGATTGCATGTATGACTTACAGCGGGAGTTAGTTCGCTGATTCAATTTTCTGTGCTATCAACCATTAGGCCACTTACACCTGTTCTCATATGTGTTGATATGGTGTATGTGAATTAACCAAAAAACCAAACTTCTCCTTTAACGTCTCTCTTCCCCATAATATAGTACAAATTTAAAATACTGTTTATAGATTAAAAGTAACTTGAAGAATATCTATACCTCGTATGAATGAATCATCGTAGCCCGCACATGTGCCAGAACTCATTATCTAAAAAATTATGTGGGTTTATCTAAAAAAAAAGATCTTTTATCTAAAATTATCAAAAACGTACCTGCACAAAATTTGGACATCATTGGTTCAAAATGACAACAGAGACCCCAAAATGCACATTTTGGAATAACAAATAACGTTTTTAAAGATGGCGTCTTGTGATGAATTCCTGCAAAAATTTTCAATGTTACATCCCCCAAAATATCACCAGGAATACACAGAGATACATACACAGAGGCAAGCAGAAACAGAAGAATCTGGAGTTCACTGGGTTGTTTGGTCAGACAAGCCATTTGTGAAGTTACGGTGATTCAATATAGATTTAAGATCTTTTGGTCACTTATGGAGCTGAAACATGGAACCTAACCAAGAGACAGATCCGCAAATTGAGAACCATGCAACGTGCACTTGAAAGAATTATGCTGGGCCTCGCATGGAGAGACCACAAGATAGCGCAGTATATCCGAGAAAAGACAAGAGTTAGGGACATCATAGAATCCATTAAAAATCTCAAATGGCAGTGGGCTGGCCATGTTGCACGAATGGCAGACAACCGATGGACATTGCGACTCATGACATGGATCCCCTGAGAACACATGTGGAACCGAGGCTGGCAGAATAGATGGAGAGACGAGCGAGACATTTTCCGAAAGTATTGGCTCTGCGACACCTATGATAGAGAAGTGTGGCGAATCCTGGGGAAGGTCTATGTTCAACGACAGACGTTGAAAGACTGATGATGATGATGATGGAGAAGGAGAAGAAAGTTTTCTAAAAATCCTTTTATACTGTCTGGGAAGAGGAAGAGGGAAAAATAGAATGGTTCTCCTAATTATCCCTGAATTAGATATTAGCAAAATTCAATTAATTTCCCTTTAGAAGTATATTCTATAGCTGAAGCCCAGCCAGGACTGGGATAGGGCACAGGTTGGCCACTTGGTATTGGCCTACAATTTTGAGGGGCCTACTCCCTCTGGTGGAGGCAAAGTGGGGATCCTTTAGTAAAAAATATTGATATTAGGAGAGTCCAGAGTAGACTTTTCTCCAAAATATTTACAAAATATCGGTATTTTAAAGAACAATAAATTATGAAAGTAAAAATAATTTATCTTTTTGCTTCAGTATTTTTAGATGTTTAGTTCAAAATTGCTCTTAAATTCCCAAAATTTGAAATTAACCTTTTCAAAAATCTTTAAAAACTTCCAATTTTTACAAACATAGGTCCATCTTGAGTATTGTTTTTATCGATGGATGTCTTTAATGTTTCTGTTATGGCTGTTTAAGCCGTTCTAAAGAAATTCATAAAAGATTAATACTGATAAATTCCGAGTACAGAATAAACATGAATGTACTTTGTTTTTATTGCTTCTTATCAGAGTAATGTACTCTATTGTCTTATATACATTTTGAAGAAAATTGCTTGTCATTATCTTATTATAAATTCATCTATTTCTTTTATTCTGTTCAGTTACTTGTAAATATATCATATATGTCCATGTATATAACCATACATTATTCATAAGGATTTAGAACTGGTTACTTACAAACATTTCAAGAACCCTGCACATCTGCATTGTCCGGTCGTTTCTACCTTGCCACAGATCTCTAAGCCCACATTGTGAACAGAAGATCCCCAGAGGTCCATAGGCGAATGGTTTGATGGGAACATCTTCACTGTGTAGGGGTGTGGGTTACTAACACGGGAACAATGAACATTTCAAAATGTTCGAACAACTGCCGTATAACAGGAGCAAAAATGTTAAGTGTTGAAAGGGATACAGATCCAAATTGAACCTTTCCGTTGACTTGAGTACCATGCCTGGTCAGGGGATTTTATCAATGGGCAGTGGCAAGAAAGACGTCTGGCATGGAAGTTACATGGGGACTCTGTTGGGAAATCGGTCAACTTCAAACCAGAACTCCCTAACTTGGGTCATTGTAGGGGAGGCAGCGAGTAATGTTCGAGCCGACTTGAACCTCCAAGAAATGCTTTGAACAATGCCTTAAGGGCCAATTAATGGGGTAGTTTCAAGTAAGAGGGGTTATGGAGGTGATAATTAATCTTATCTGAATAATTCATCTAACGTCTATGCAATTCTATTGAGTTGACCAAACTTCCCCCTTTTTAATCCCCACCACATAATTTGGTTGGTTGAAAATCTCACACAGCCAACAAAAAAGGTATTTCCATTTCATTATGTCACATGACCGACCAATCTAAAGAAGCTCACCATCCCCAACTTGGTATTAATAGGTGAGACCGTTGTACCTTTTCAGGCATGATTACTTCCTGTTTGATATTTCTAACAAACAGAATTCAATATCCTTCCAATCTTAAGTGCCTTTAGACTTGACTAATTTCTTTTTTATTTCCATTTTTTTCTCAGAGTTGTTTTCCTTATCCTCTGCTAATGTGGTTGACCAGATGGTAAAAATCTATATATAGGGATTTATCTCTTCTTTATTTTTCAAAGTGTTCTTGGTACCTCTCCATAACCTCCCTGGTTGACAATCTAGATTATTGTTTTATTTTTCTTCTTATTTTATCCAGCTGTGATCGGTGTGGCTTTACTTTCATGTGGCCAGTGAACGATAAAAGTCTCTTGACTGGATGCAAACATATCTTAGGAATGGTTCTATTCCTGATTTTCCCTGTCTTTAGAATTTCTTCAATCTACATTATCATTTTAACTTTCTTATTAATTAACTGAATTTTTACGGTCTGATATCCCAGATGCCCACAGTAGTTTAGAGGAGTTAACCCTGGCTTTTGCCTATCATTTTGGCCTGTGACCGATTCCTCTCCAAGAAAAAGATACTTTCCTTTTCTCATCAGGTGAGATAAGACTTTTGGCATTGTCAATGAATTTGTTCAGTCCTAACCCTTACACTTCAAATTATCTTTAAGAAAAAAAATACCATTCAAAATCCAAACTCTAGTAGTTTCAACTGACTTGTAAAATACAAAATGATCTGTTGTTTCTTTTTAGAATTAATCTATGAAGTTAAACCTCTCCTACAAGTCATAGTATCACACCGGCTTCACACTGGCTTGGCTGTAGCCTCCCTAATATTTTATTCATAGTGATATATACACTTGTCAGACACTGTAATGCAAGCTTTGTTATAAATAAGAATCTTGATGAAATACAGCTCATTTCCGGTTCAAGTCTTAGTACTTATCTCTCTCTAGATATTCTCATGTACAGTCAACAATCTATCTATTCTATTGGCTTGCAATCGTTGATGGATGTCAGAGTTTGTTAATCCTTACAAGGGATTCTCTCAAACTTGCACCAAGTTAAAACAGCCTTTAAAAAAGTTGTGCATCTACATCCAGTGCTAAATCATTTATTTTCGAAAATGGTAATCAAAATACGAATGTGATTGATCGATTGTGGGAAATGGGATAACTTGCTGAGATTAAGAAAAAGCGCAACACAACAATGTCTTTAATTGTTGGCCTGTAGAAATATTCATTTCTTCGAATTAATTTGTTTGCTTTCTTTTTTTAAATCTATCTCTATTTACCTGTTCCCTCTCCCGTCTGTTGCTCTCTCCTACCCCTCCCTCTTGTTACTCTCTCTTACTTCTCCCTTCCCTTATATTGCCTCCCACTTGCATTCTCTTCTTGCCTCTCACTGCTCTCTTTTCCTCCATTCATTGTTATTTTTTGCCTCTCCTTCTTAATGCTCTCTCTCCCTCTCTCTTGAATTGTTCTCTTCTCTCTTCCACTTGTTGCTTTCTCTCTTTCCTTCTTCATCTCATTTTCTCTTGCCCCCAACTCTTATTGCTTCCTCTCCTGTCTCTCCCTCTTGTTACTGTCTTGCTCTCCCCACTCTCCTTTGTTACTCTCTATTTCTCACCTCTCCCTTGAATTGCTATCCCTCTCCTTTCCTCTGTGTTGCCCAATCTCTCTTTCTCTTTCTCTCGAATAGCCGTCTCTCTATCCTTTCCTTTGGGTTGCTCTCTCTTTCTCCCTTCAATTACTTTCTCTCCATCCTTTCCCTTGTGCTACTCTCTCTATCTCTCATGCTTCTCCCTTGCATTGCACTCTCTCTATCCTTTTCTTTGTGTTGCTCTCTCTCTCTCTTTCTCAGTCCCTCACCTCTCCTTTGCATTGCTGTCTCTCTATCCTTTCTTTTCTGTTGCTCTCTCTCTCTCTTGCCTCTTCCTCGAATTGTTTTCTCTCTCTCTCTAACTTTTCCTTTGCTTGTTTCTCTCTTTCTCTCCTCTCCCTTAAAATCCTTCATCATCCTCATTTTCCCTATTTCCATAATATATATATATATATATATATATATATATATATATATATATAATTCCACTTTCTCTCCCTACATTTCATATTGTACTTTCTATGCTCTACCTTTCTCCCCCCCCCATGCTGGTCCGCTTCAGTCCCTGTATTTTTTCTCTTCTCTTTTTCTTTTCCCATCCCTTTTTATGTCTTTTTCTCGTCTTCATTACGAAAAATGTGATTTATCACCCTCCATTCATCTGGTCATTCTTTCATACAACAGCCGCTCTTTTCTCACACTCCACCCCACGTATCAATCCCCTCGTTCCCCCACTCCACCCCACGTATCAACCCCTCCCCTGTTCCCCCCCCCGACTGTTTACAATCTCAGTTTATTGAAATCATTTAATTTTCAATTCTTTTTTCCCCCTCTTCATTCCCCTTCATTAGTGCCTTGTCATCCAGTAAAATTGATCTTTCAATTTATGATTCTATTCATTTGAAATATGATTGTCAATCTCAGCCTTGTGAAATACTTGGCAAAGTAGCACTTTTGCCCCATGGAGATATGTAACTACAATTGAAGAAATATCTGTGTGCACGCGTGTGTGTGTGTGTGCACTATGAGGCAGTGCAGTGTTAAGTATGAAGTTTATGTGAATCAGTGGCAGTGTCTTGCTACAATTGGAGAAATCTATGTACGAGTGTAAGCACCACCATTAATTGTCAACTTGTCCTTTTATGAAGTTGACATTTGCCTGATACATTGGTGAGCATACAAGGTAGTACTGTGGCTAGTTCCAATGTTTTTTTATCAGTAGAGAATTGTAACTACAATAGAAGTGATCTGTGTGGGCCGCCATAACTTGTGACAAATGGCTGTTGTAAGAAAGTTGACATTTGCCAGATGTATAGGGCAGCTAAAAAGGCAGTGCAGTGTCGAGTTTGAATTTTTCTTTTTATCAATTGAGAAATATAGCTACGATTGAAGATATGTATGTATGTATGTGTGTGTGTTTTTTTTTTTGTGTGTGCGTGTGTGTGCATTGTCACAACTCAAGACCAATTGCCATTGTTTGAAGTAGACATTTGCCAAGTATATTGGTCAGCACATAAGGCAGTGCAGTGTCGAGTTTGAAGTTTTGGGGATCAGCAGTTCTCGAGAAATCTAATCTGACAACAATTGAAGAAATCTATGTGTGGGTATGTATGTACACAGCATGACAAGTCAACAACTGGCTTTGTATGAAGTTGACATTCGCCAGTTACGTTTGTCAGCACCCAAGACAATGCAGTGTCAAGTTTGCAGTTTTTTTTCACCTGTGCTTCTTGAAAAATATGATTAAAATTAATAAAACATTTAGAATGGTCTGATTTTACATGTAGAATATATAAACAAATATGTAAACACTGAAGAGAAGTAACGAAAATAGTCTATAGCTGTTGTCTCTTATGACTGACGGGAAATTATTTAACATGGCAATTATGGTAGGCTGTTCAATGCACCGTGGAGTCCAGCCCCTTCTAGACATGCTCCTTTGGAATGGGAACTGCCCTTGGTAGCAGAAATTCATATTTCTACCTAGTTTATCGATTAAAAGTAACAGAAGGAGAAACTAAATATTTGCTCCAAGTGTTCCCATGTTAGTCGTTTCTATGTATCTTTCAGCGGGGGGGGGGAAGAATGTATGGGGATCCATGATTGTTCATGTCCAGAAGGGACGTGGCATGTAAAGGAGATGTTGAAGGAGTAAAAGATACTGAATGGATCGGCTGCTTTGCTGAAACTTTGACTCAAAATGCCACCGTATTTGGCACTTCTAACAAAATGCTGCTACACCCAAAAGGCATATTCCGGCCTATCGAATTGTCTTTTAGAAGTACAGAATAATAAAATTGCCATAATCAGTGGATGCATAGTAGAACATAAAAGAGTAGTTTGTTTGCCATTTTAAATAACATATTTCAAATTTGTTTGAATCATTTCCATGCGGTATATTTAAACATTTTCTGACGGGTCATCCTCTGATGAAAGTGTCCATCAAAAGAAGCTTTCCAGGATTTTCTTCTAAAAAGCGAATTTAAAACATTCTTTCCCTCTCTTTTATATTTTATTATGAATTTACTAATTATGTAATATACTGAATCGTTCTTTTAATGCTTTGTATTGGAACTTCCTGAGTTTTCACGTTCTTGTGCTGAAGTCTCCTATACAAAACTGTGATTGGCAAAATATAAGATGGCATGATGAAATAAACAAGCTCAGAAAGTATTGGCCACAACGCCCATGATAGAGATGTATGGCAAATCCTGGGGAATGTTTTTCTCCAACGACGGATGCTAAAAAGACTGATGATGATGATGAGTGAATCATTTACACAATAGAATTCATCTGAATTAAATTTTATTGTTCTCGTTGAAAAAATATACATGATATTTAGAACAAAAGGTGGATCTTCTAAAGTGTGTATATTGTTAAAAGCAAATTCTTCAAGTATCTTCTAAGAAAAATCTTTTTCTGCTTTCATCATCAATTGTCACTGGGATAGAATAGAGGGATTAATAAGTAAAGTGGAAAGTGAGAGAGAAAGAAAAAGGTGGGAAAAGGTGCCATAAAGAATAGATGCAATTAATTTTCAAGTGGTTGTTGTCAAGATCAGTACAACAGGGAAATGAGGTGTGAACAGCGCACTCTCTGAAAAATCTTTGTCACAGATCTCTCTGCAAATTATCCAGCTATTATGAATACCTCATGAAGTGGATGTACAGCCTTGATGTAACTTGGCAACCAGTCAGAGAGCACTTTACTGCATATGCGTGAACAGACACCGGGGGCTACTTAGTTGGTAGCATAACGCCATTGAGTGAGCTGGTGTAATGTGTGACCGTTGCTTCACAATGACTAAGCAAGTCGTTCTTCATTGCATCATGTAGGTCTGTCAGAAGTCTTACAATCAAGATTTGGCTCTTCGTATCTTTTCCCCCCAAAGAGATTTCAGATTTTAGATTAAGGAGAAAACAACAATGCAGCTGATGGTGATCCCAAAAGAGAATTTTGCAGACTGTTTTGAGGAGTAGAAAGCTAGGAGTTCCCATGAGGCCCCTTCATTTGATAAGGTTCAAGGCAAAATTAAACAGTAGATATTGATGTCGGTGTTGGTTTGAATTCCTGTTGAGGGTGGAGATCTGTGGCAATGGTGATGATGAGGGGGAGGAGAAGGAGTAGGATGTTATAGCTGCAATGCTTTTATTGCATTTTGAGAATTATGTTTCTTTGAGAAGGACTTTTCGAAAGTCATGTTGAATGTTCGTTCATGTGAACAAAATAATTTGCTATACTCTGCATAGATAAATTGGTTGGTGCTGTATACGAAAGAACAACAATCATTGAAGCTTTGGTTGGCAATGATGCTGTAGGGAATAAAGTCTTCTTAAACATCGGTTGCACTGATGATGGTTCTGTAACTATGAAAGGACGATGATTATCAGAGTTACAGGCTTTGGTATGATGATGACTGGTTGTGGTTGCATTGTTGTGTTTTGGTTCAAGCCGCAAAATTATGGGTGAATTGATTTCACCCTCAAGGCTGTGAAATTGTAGAAACGGTGTGAATTGGTGCATAGACATCGGGTCAGCTGAAGTGCAGTTGAAAATTTTCAAGGTTGGTAGTTGATGGTTAATAGGTAGGTTTCTATTGTGTGGAAAACACGGGAGGATTCATTATTGGACCCCATGCATTTTATCAGAAAATTTTGGTTAGGCTGTGGTCTTGGCAAATGAATTTGGCTTTTGTGAACCTTGTGGTTGATGCTGGTTGGAATGGCGTTCCTGTGTGTTTTGTGTGTATGAAGGATTTTTGTATAAGTGATTTTGCTGTCGTTCTGGTACCTGAAGTTGATATAGCAGGATTGTATTAGTCGTATCTTGTTAAATTTTTTGTAGGGTGTTTACTAAGAACATCTGTTTACCTGGTTTTTGTTAAAAGGACTGAGTTGGTTGCGTGTTTGGTCATTGCCTGACTTTTTAGAAAATTGTTCTAATGTAGGAGATTCTAGATTTGTTATGTGGGCTGTGTGTTTTTGAGGTGAGCGAGTAAATACATGAGATTTGTGTGAGCATTTAAGGCAAGTTTTTTTTTTCTACGATTTAGCTGCGTGTTTCTATGTAGGAAAGAACTTTTTTTCATTTCAGAAGGTGGAATTGAGCGCATTTAAATCACTAAGGGTTTTAAAAACAAAAACCTATGCTGGAAAGGTAACCATTTTATAGGGGATCCTTTGTCAGGGTTATGATAAGATATATTTGACTCGAATTGATTAAATGAATGTAATGTGATTGAATCAATATTGGCCACAATTTAGATTAGCTGTGCTTAGCAGATAAGCAATAACTGTACCCTAAGTGTGGTTATCTACTAAATAAAGTTATTACCTACTTTGCTACTGTGTAAGTGCTTATATCCATGTATGTGCTAATGACTAACTTTGCAGCTAAGAGAAAACAAGGAAGAGTGCCTGTGTCAGTGATGACTATAGTGTGTATGTGTCGCAATGAAAGAAAGGCTGAAGAGGTAAAAGGATGTTTGAGTGATGTCAAAATCATGAATAAATACAAGGAGACATGTGTATCATAAATAATAACAATAGATGTATTTATTGTACTAAGATATAAGAGATTTGTGGAAGAGTTTGCTCTAAGTTTCTATGAAAGTAATTGAGAAGTTCTTACTAATCATCACTGAAAGTCTTACGTTGGAGTGTGTAGAGTTGTACTTTCTCTAACTATAGAGGAATGGATATGTTTCTGAACATGGACATACTTGCCTTTGATATACAGGTGTATAAATTGTTGAGCTTGCAAATGTATGTGTGAGTGCATGCGTGTTGAGACAGCCAGCATCGGGGTATGTGTGCTGGAAATTTTGGGACTCGTCAGATGATTGAGGCTGTAGATTGCTCATATGTTTGAGAAAAGGCGCCCAAGGAACCTGCATTCTGATTAGTTGAATATCTACGACTAGGTTTGCACAATTTCTTAGAAAAGGGGGCGTTGGTTCCTGAGAATAATTTTACCATTTTAAATAATTATATTTTTGGTTTTTCTAACTATAAGAGCACATAATATTTGTAGGGAATTCTGGATTCTATTTATTGACAAGAATCCTGGAGTTTTCTACTATGCGAATACTTACTGGTCACTTGATATATTCATAACATGTCCTTAATTGGTTGTGTGATAATGCTTTAATAATGTTATGTTGCCCAGTATTTGAGACATGTCCTCTGATCCTACTTTGTGGGACCCTTTTTGGCCACACAATGTTGTTGAATATATTGAGTACGACAAATTTGGAAAGTAGCAGAGTTGGTGCACAATCGTTGATCACCAAAAATCAATTTGTCTTTTTGCCATCACAATCATAAAACCTGAAGGACAGAGAGGAACATGATGAGGATTCTTTTGTGTTGTCAATTCAATCTAATAACCACACATCTGCAAAATTGTCGACCACCTATCATTTTAACAGGTAATGGTGCTAATGAACCTAAATTTACAGAGAACCAGTCAGTAATAACAATATTTAGTACATATATGAAAAAATAGAATGAAACATCTATTGCCCTGACAGCTATAAAAAAAGTTGATTAACTGATGAGGCAGATATGAGACAAGTCTTTTATACCCATTTTCTAACCCGAAGGTATCCCTTTTTTTGTATACCTGGAGCAGTAAAATTAATGTATGGAATGAACATATATTTTGTAACCTTTTATTAAATATCTTTTTACTGTCTTCATAGCTGGCTTTCCGAGAGTTGAAAATTATCTGTGTATTGTAACATTTGGTCCTGCCTAACTATATATCTACAGTGTGCTTACTGCTCCCTATGTTCCAACTAGATAAACTGACTTTAATACTTTACTACCCCTGGATCTCTTATTGATTCTGTTTCAATGGAACAACTTTTCTGACTGCCATTCACTGGCAATAATTAAAGTCCAGTCCCAAACTTTCAATAAGGCTACGAGTTAACTGTTTCAAGAAGTATTTAGCCACGTGCAATTTGTTTTTTTCTAGAGCTAGAATATTTCCAAAAGCTGAGAGTTTTGGCAGCATGCTGTGTTGGGAGTGACCAATTAAAAATTAGGAAAAGGAGTGATTAATAAACTAATTCTCTCACCTGTTGTTGAGCAGTAATGTCTAAAAAAAAGTCTTTATTTGTTAAAGAATAAGCATTTCCAAACTAAGGGATCAATTTAGCATAAACTTACTTTGTTAATTGAACCTGTCTCTAAAAACATATGGGGGGGATTAAAAACAAAACAAAACCAAAAACAAAAGCCTTTTTCTAGACATAAAGAGTAGATGCTGAAAATTTCAGCCCTAGCTATAGCGGTATGCCCTATATATGTGACACATACATACATACATACATACATACACATATACATATATATATAGCCGACCAGCTAAACTTGAACAGAGAAGAATGGCAAATCAGAAGAGAAGGAATATTTTTGTGAGAAAAAGAACTGCAAATTTCTCCATGGATAACTTTTGGAAGCAGAAAAGGACGCATCTGTCATTATTGATTTAAATATTGATGCCATTTTGAAATCCGAAAAATTCTGAATCATAAAATTTTTTAGTCCCAAGGGTTTCTGATGAGAGATTGCATAGCTGTAGACAGATAAATAGGCATAAAATGAGCCAAATTTGCATTTATAAATAAGGCATATTTCATGAAGAAATTGCTTAGAGGTTACATACAGATGAACAAAATCAGTCTTTTAGTATTATAGAGATAGATGGAAATCAGATCATTATTATTGTGCGGACTGAAACAAAAACCCCACACTATTTTTTTTAGATTTTCAAAAACTAATATGGTAAAAAGATGCTAATGTTAAACAGTAGTAGAAAGGAAAGAAAAGGTGTGATGTCATTAAAAGAAAATCTATTTTGATAATTTTTTTTTTTACCAACTGATGATAATATAATACAAAAAAGTTAAAAATAGCCCTGAAACATCAAAAATGGCCATTGATCAGTCAATGATTGAACAACTGTAGCATTAAAATTTGAAGTCATGTGAAAAAATTCCTTTGAGGAATAGATATAATCAGAATGAATTCTTTTTATGAAATCACTGATAGTTTCCACTTGGAAACATCTGAAATAGAGCAAAAAACATCTAGAAATATCTAGATTCTATAGAATCTAGATATTATTGATAAATCTGTCAAAATAAGGCTCCAAAAATGTCAAAAATGCTTTTCCTCAAAAATCAGAGAAACGTTTTAAGAAGGGGTCTAGTGGAGTAGTGATGCTAATTTTCAAGTCTGTAGACAAAATGGTATGGCCAGGAGAGTGGGAACACACAAACAAACACATAGAGAAACCCACAAACAAACACACGTACATATTGCAATATTTTACAAGTATGATGATCAATTAAATAAAGAAAGACTACTTACTCTTCCTCCTTGTCTTTATGCTATGACTACCACAGATGATGGATACATCGTTGAACGTATGGTTGTTTTTGTTTTTCATTTTTGCTTGAATTTGTAAAAAAGAAAAAAAACCCACACGATTCTGCTTTTTATTCATGAAACCTACCAGATTGCAGAGAGTACATAAAAGGTGATTCCGATACGTTTTATAGCTTTTCACAGAAACTGACACCTATCCCCATTTGATCTCTCGGCTTAGTTTCAACTCTATCAGAACAGCAGGCCTTCGTTTATCACTCACTCTTTGTGCAAACAGTTTCTGTCAGAAGCATCAATTGCTGTTTTCAATACCCGCCTCGGATTGATTTTTCAAAATTCTGGAACTTCTTTGAGAGTATATAATTTGATGATCACTCTTGGGAATATAGCTTCCTGACACCAAATCTCGACTTGTACGGATAGGTTAGATGAATATTTGTACCTCACATGGAATGTGAGTCATTCATCTGTACATAAAGGTGGAACAAAATGAATACTTGGTCATTTCCTTATAAACATTTACCTTTGAGCGGAGACGGGAAGAAAAATATAGAATAGAAAGAAAAACAAAAACCAAATAAATTAAAGTATTCAGTAAATATGTCTGTTGATTATACCATAGAAAATACCTACAGTTCAAAGACAAACAGATGATCACATCATCTCCCTCGTTACTCATCGGCTAAACCTTACACCTGTTGCCTTGGTAGCCTTCTTTGTGTACTTATCACTAATTTGAACTCGAGTCTCCCATTTTCTGTTTTGAAAGTGACTTGGATTTCCCTTTAACAACTAGAAACATTTCGAGATCACAAGGTTTCAATGGCTGCCGATTTCTAATGACTCGAAGTCAGGAAGGACATCTCAAGATAAAAATTCTGTGGAAAATTTTGGTAAAACCAAGTCCCTATCACTAAACTGTCGTAGATGGATTTGGAAGCTATAATAGAAATGATGTTTACTGTTATTAATTTTTGACTAGTACAGGATTCCCTTGATAAGGTATGGTCTGCTTAGCACAGTTCATGATAGGTTGGTGGTGGACTCAAACATTTCTGCTCATATTATAACCCTCTCATCCAGAAAACCACAAATAAAAACTGAATTTCATCAAAAGACTCACTTAATGTGACTAAAGTATTAAATTTCTTCAACTTTCAACTAATCAACGTATCAATCAAATCGCCGTAGCCCAACAAATGGCCGGCCTGACTAAGAAGCCGAGTGAGCAAGAGATTCCTCTCTCTTTGCTCACCTGTACGTCTGTCTGTATGTGTCTCCACCATAGTTGGTCACATTTTTGAAAATCCGTTTGAATACTCCCCTAGACATCATCTAACAAACATTCCTTGGCTTTTTTCAAAATAGTGTCTCTGTGGTCATTTTGGACCGACAATGCCAAAATCTTGTGCTGGTATTTTTTCTTTTAATATCCAATGAAATATCTGTTTTGTTGATAATTTTAGATAATTAGTTCTGGTACACGCACAGGCTACGGTGATTCATTTAAGCAAGGTACAGATACATTACTTTGTATTTTAGATATAATCCCTTTGATTGTGTAATGAAAACAACATCCTTGTTCACAAGTGAACTTGTTTGGCACTCAAAATTGACTTTTGATTATCCATGGATCAGTTGTAATGAGGTTATTTTTCTTGAACCCCAACACCTGCATCATAAAGAGGGACTATATTTCTTTCATCTTAATTTTCCTCTGACAACAAAGTTGGAAGAGTATATATATATATATATATATATATATATATATATATATATATATATATATCACTAATATCTGTCTGTTTGTCCAAACAATATCTTCAAAAAGGTCTCAATGAATTTCAATGAAATTTTTCTTGGAGGTTGGGCGATGGGCTATGGAAGATGTTGAATTTTGGGGCGGATCCAGGAATCTTTTTGATTGAGGGATATTTCTCTGTTCTGGCTGGGACAGTTTGTATTCACTTCACACTAATGCCTTTGAGAATCCATCTATCCCCTCAGTTATGGGTAAAATATCCCTGGGAGATGTGAGTGATGCCACTTCTGGTGCATATTGTCTCTGTCTATTTCCTGTATTGAATGGGCTGATTAAGTTGGAACTAAAAGATTGACCCTCAAACTGAGAATCACCCAATGTGCACAGGAGAGAATTATGCTAATCATTACATAGAGAGATCACAGGTAACACTGTGTATTAGAGAAAAAGAGGAGTCAGAGGTATCGTATAATCCATCAGAAAACTCACATGGCAATGGGCTGGTTATGTTGCAAGAATTTCAGACTCTCACTGGATATCATGACTCACAATGTACATCCTCAGAGATTAAATGTGAAACTGTGGCCATCAGAAATTAGGATGGCGTGACAAACTAGACAAGTTAAGAAAGTACTTGGTCTGCGATGCCCATGATAGAGAGGTCTGGTGAATCTTGGAGAAGGTCTATGTCAAAGTAATGTGATATATGGAGCCAGAGCAAGGGATGGCTCTTAGTCGTAGCAAGCGTAAGGGCACTACTTACCTAAGTGTATCATGAAGCCAGTTATAATCAAAAATCAGAAACTTGATATATGATTGATGACTATGAGAATCTGTAGGGAAAAAATACAGGGACTACATTACTATTATCTAGGAATTGATGTACAATAAAATCACATTTACTGTCTTAATCAGAATCTTGTAATTTAAGACTATGATAATGTACTCGTAAGAAACTTGTTTTGTATGGAATGACTATTATAAAGGAGTCTTTGTGCAGAAAAAATCTCCAAAGAAAACCAGTATCTATTCTTCCAATGCACGCACATTGATTAGTATTGTAAAGAAGTGCCTCGTATATGAAAGAAATCTTGTAATGTGTAATGAAATAATTTATTGTAACAAGTATGGACATAAAATTACTTTGGAACTTACTTTTGCTTCACCACCACATTTTCCCCTGTGTATGCATATATATATATATATATATATATATATTTATATATATATATATATATATATATATATATATATATATATATATATATATTTTTATATATATATATATTTATATATATATATTTTTTATATATATATATATATATATATATATATTTTTTATATATATATATATATATATATATATATATATATATTTATATATTTTTTTTTTTTACATATATATATATATATATTTTTATATATATATTTATATATATATATGAGCTTGGTAAACAAAAAAAAAAAAAAATAAAAAATCCCATCACAGAGTAATTTTTCTTGTATACTTATAACAACATAGCTCCAACTTATATCCCCGGTGGCGTTTCTTTAAGAATGCTACTAAAGTATATATAAAGAGAGAAAGAGAGAAATCTCCATTTTCTGGTCTGTGGCATCTCCCATGAGATTCTATGATCATCTTTCACACTAGCTGTTTGCTGCTTATGCGGGCTTTTCAGAGATTATTTTGAAACATAATTTCAAGGTTCAGTGACATGCATAAATAAATAAAGAAAAAACATATATCAGAAAATTTATTCGGCATATTGAATATTATCAAAATTCTTGCAAGAAGGCTTTTCAGAATTGCTAATAGCAAACTATTGATATTTTTTGATGGTGTATTATTGGCGGTTTTTTGATCAAATAGGCGTTCGGAAAATAATGACCATTTTTTTTCTTTGCTAATGGTTTTTGTTGAGTTCATGTAGAATCCACTGATCGAGCTTCTACACTTTATCAATTTGCCTTGGATGGTCCGATATTGTTAAACTGCCAACACCCAGTATCTGTGACATTTCCTTGACATCTTGGTGTGGGTTTTGTTCGACCAACATCTTAAATTGTCATTTTCAATTGCAGAAGGATGTCCTCTGCCCTCTTGATTTTCGAGACTAGAATCTCCACTTTGAAACTTTTGGAATCAACGCCTCACAGTGCAATCGGAGGTGATTTCTTCACCATATGCTTTGTGAATATTGAAAGCTGTTTGAGATACATTGTGAATAGGTTTATATTCATGCAAGAGGATTATACGCAATTATTCTTTTTTCATCTTCGGTTGAAGGGTCTACGCTGTGTACAAATAACACGGAAAATAAATAGTGAATATTAAAAGAACATATTTCAATCATTAAAAACAAGCTATATGTAATGTTGTAGGACACTTCTAAAAGTTGGTATCTAGAATCGGCCGTTATTTTCCAAACAACCTGACATATTCTTAATTTGTAATCATTGCTGCCAATCGAGATAAATACAGTGGCTTCTTTCTTCACCCTATGCTAGGTGTTTTTTTTTCTCTATTTTAGATATTTTCCAGTGTAAATGCCAGTGATGTCACGAATAAAATTCATTCTGACCATATTTATTCTTCGATTAATTTTTTTTCTATGTTCATCATCAGTCTTTCAACATCCATTGTTGTACATAGACCTTCCCCAGGATTTGCCACGATTCTCTATCATCAAGATGTCCATCGGTTGTCTGTCATTCTTGCAACATAGCCTGCCCATTGCTATTTAAGTTTTTTAATAGATTCTATGATATCTCGGACACCCATTTTCTTCCTGATATACTGTGCTGTCTTGTGATCTCTCCATGTAAGATTGAGCATGATTCTCTCATGCACGCGTTGCATGTTTCTCAGTTTGCGGATCTGTCTCTTGGTTAGAATTTTGATGCTACAGTTGTTCAATTATTGACTGTGATAGCAAGTCATCTGTATAATTATACATATGGTTTTTCTTTGTTACATTGAATTTTGTACTCCTTGAAATAAAAAAACTGTTTACTTCTGAATATTTTATATCTTATAGTTTTTAAAGTAACTGTGGGATTCCCTTGGGTCTCACTAGTAATAAATATTTTCCACAATATATGAATATTATAGAAACAAGGAGATCATGATGTATTTTTTGTTAGTTGCCATCACGGGCAATTCTATTTTTCAATATGTTTGTCAATTATTCTTATAACGTCAACATCTTACAGTCAATGAGGCTTAAGGTTCTTATATAAAAAGAATGAATTATTATTTACCGGGGCCCGCTCTATTGTGTCATCTCAGGCCTGATCATGTTTTTTCTGTCAACGGTCAAGTTATGAATTTGACATCTAGATCATACCGTTGCTTGTACTTGCTTACACTACAAATGACAAATAACCGGGTTATCACTGAGATGTATTCCGAATATTTCCTTTTACCTCCTCCTAGAAATATATGCTTTTGCCTCCCTCCTGCCCAGGTAAAGTGGCAGCAGATGCCCAAGCATATGGTCCCCATTGTGAATGGCTGTTCTGTAGGATAGATATTATCTTTTAGTTAGAATATTTCAGAAACACTTAAATTCATGTGAAAATCCTTGCTGGGAAAAACACTTAAATCAATTATGATGAAAAAAGAAACTGAAATAAAGAGATTATCACAAAATTAAAACAAATCTTGACAACAACTAAATAAATCAATGATTGGAAACTTTGAAAAATTTCTATAATCCATCTGAACTACTTAGACTGGGAAATTTCAAATATTGTTAACCCATTCACTGCGAATGACGGAATTTTATATCATTGCAGTTCTATGGCTAACTCGATAAAAATTTGCATTTTGTTAATGATTGATGGCAAGTTGGTTCTATCTGAAACAGGGCTTTTATCTTGCAATGGATTATCTCGATAATTTCTGTCATTGCAGTTCTATGGCTCACTCATTAAAATTTGCGTCTTATCATGATTGATGGAAGCTCAGTTCTATCCGCGAGTCAAGGCTTTTATCTTATAAAGGATTATTTTGGAAATTCCATCATTGCTGTTCTTGGGCAAACTCAATGGAATTTATTCCTTTTATTATGATCGATGACAGCTCAGTTTGTGTCAGGGCTTTTATCTTACATTGCAGGTGAGATGTTGAATTATGTATACTCTCCTATCCTGCAGAGATGTGCTCATCCAGTGTACAGGGATGTAAGTGCACTTTTACTGGCATTCACAGCTACCAAGCATTCACATGCTTAATAATTACGTCTAACCTCAGTTGTCACTTTACTGCATGTCGCGTCATTTGTGTGTGACCGCCATTTTGAACCATGATAAAGTGATCCTTGGCTTGATCCTCCGCTGACCTAGTGCTCTCTGTTCATTCGTTGCAATAAATTACTTGCAATGCAAAACTTGCTAGGGATTATCTTGCTATTGACAAGGGCTTTTACCTTGCAATAAATAACCGTCTCACTTGCCAGCTTCTGCTGTTAATCACTCAAATACATGCAATAGAAAATTTTAAACATTGTTCACCCATTTACTGTGAATGACGGGAATTTTCATCTAAGCTGTTCTATAACTAACTCAATAAAATTTCAGATTTATTGTGATTGATGGCAACTCAGTTCTATCTGTGAGTCAGGGCTTTTATCTCGCAATAAATTTTTTGCAATAAATAACCGTCTCACTTGCCAGCTTCCGCTGCTAATCACTCAAAACACGCAATCATCATCATCATCAGTCTTTTAAGGTCCGTCATTGGACATAGACCTTCCCCAGGATTTGTCACACATCTCTATCATGGGCGTCGTGGAGCCAGTACTTTCTGAAATTGTTTAGCTTGTCTCTCCATCTAATATTCTGCTAGCCTTGGTTGCGCATATGATGTCGTGTGTCATGATGTCCATCGGTTGTCTGCCATTCTTGCAGCATGGCCAGCCCACTGCCATTTGAGATTTTTAATGGATTCCATGATGCCTCTGACTCTTTTCTTTTCCCGGATGTACTGTACTGTCTTGTGGTCTCTCCATGTGAGGCTCAGCATAATTCTTAAATGTGCATGTTGCATGGTTCTCAATTTGGTTAGGTTCCATGTTTCAGCTTCAAAAGTGATTATTGGGGGGATGCATTGGTTATACACCCTTCCCTTTAGGATTAATGGGATCTTCTTATTTATGAAGGTTGAGCTTGCTCTGCCAAAGGCTTGTCATCCTTGTGTGATTCTTTGCTTGATTTCTTCTTCTTTTGAGGGTCTCATGGAGATTTGTTGTCCTAGCTAGATGTAGTGATCTACTTTCTCCAGTCCTGTGTCCGGTAACTGCGAATGACGGGAATTTTCATCCAGGCTGTTCTATGACTAACTCAATAAAATTTCTGATTTATTGTGATTGATGGCAACTCAGTTCTATCTGTGAGTTAAGGCTTTTATCTTGCAATAAATCTCTTACAATACATAACTTACGATGGATTATCTCACAATGGACAAGGTCTTTTATCTTGCAATGGATAACTATTACACTTGCCACCCCATTTTATCTGTGATTCAAGGTTTTTATCTTGTAATTGATTACTTGCAATGTATTATTTTGCAATGGACAAGGGCTTTTGTTTTGCAATGAATAACTATTACACTTGCTATCTCAGGTCTATCTATGAGCCAGGGTTTTTTCTTCCTCCAAATGACTTACAATACATAGCTTACAATGAATTATCTTGCGATGGATAATGATTACATTTACCACCTCAGTTCTATCTGTGAATCAGGGCTTTTATCTTGCAATGGATAACTATTACTTTTCTCCACCTTCCGCTGTTAATGGGTTAACCGGTCTATCCATTTCTACGTGCTGGATTCCTCTTTACCAGAATGAATCAAAATGAGAAAAAAAGAACCAAAATCGTTTTAAAACTGTGATTTTTTTTTTCAGACAGAAATTTTGAAATAAACTGGAATTAAACAAAATTTGAAACAAAACATAAAAGAAACACTAAAAATGACGAAACTGTAAAGTTTGAAATATCAGAAACGTTTAAAATATTAAAAGATTAAGTGAAATGCCGTTAAACAAGATAGAACCATCAAAGGCCGAACAATGATACACATACGCACACACACGCATACACATACATATGTAGTCATGCATACACAGGAGCCTAGATTTAAACTTTGGGTGTAAAATATAAATTCATTGATACGAAGCTAAAATAAAGGAATTAAGTAAGAGAAATGGAATGAAAATTGGAGAGAATTCAGAATATGAGATTTTGAATGTAAAAGAAATCAAGAAAAACTTAATAAAAAGAAGAATAATTTATATAATAAGCAAAAATGTTATAAGCAAATGTAAAAGATAACCCCCCCACCAAAAAAAAAACCCCAAGTCTGGTTAGTCACTCAATAGAAGCTGTTGTGTGACCAACATCTATTGACTGTATGTCATGTTGGAGGTGATCAATTCAAAAATTTAAAAAAGGTGGTCAATGAATAAATTACTATTCTTGCCTCTTGTCAGGCTGTCATCACTTGAATTGTTAAAAACAAGTGGACACGAATTAAGGGATGAATTTAGGAGAAGCTTATATTGTAAACTGAGCCTCCTCTAAAAAGCCATCTAGAGACGGGGGAAATTTAGAAAAAGACATCTTTTTTTACATAATAAAGAGAAATTGTTTAAATTCTCAGCCTTTTAGCTCCATTAGTATGACCTTAATACACAATACAAATACACATATATAATGGAAAGTCTATAGCCACACTGAAGAGATGTAATACGTTGAAACAGCTGTCTGTATATATATATATATATATATATATATATATATATATATGTGTACAAAGCCAGCCAAACTATCGTGAAAACTGAAAGCAACCTATTTACATAGTTTTGGTGACAGTTTTGGTTAATGCTTTCTAGTACTGAGAAATGAATTAAATTCCAGTTGAAATGAAAATGTTGAAATAAATTCACATAAAGTAAAATTCAAAATCTAAATTAAGATGAAAATTAACTTAAAAAAAATAGAAAAAATAAAAAAAGATAAAGTAACCGAACAAGATAGAGTAAAAATCCCGATTAGGAAAAAAAAATAATAATCAGTTTAAGAGTTAATGAACGTAATTTATCCTGCGGAAAGAGCCCCCACCCCGTCGCTGTCAGCTCCTACTGACAGTAAATGAATGAACGAGCAAAATTGTATAAAAATTGCTTGTTTATGAAGAAAATTTGTTAAATGATTATTTTTCTGAATTTCAATCAGACGTAAAATTAATTAAACATTTTAGAGTGAGCAGCTTCAGCTTTCGAGAACCTTTTTGACAAATGATGAATTAGACAGCTTCACTAATACTTACAGCTATATCGCATGCATGTACGTAACTGTTCTTTGGATTTGTCCTCATATCTCAATGAGACACTTTTTTGATCGGCCTGTCTGTCAGTCGGTTTCACTTACGTTAAACAACAGGAAGATGAAGGAGAGGGTTTTGTGATTTATTTTCCTGCAGCAATTTTGTCATAAGAGGTGTGAGGAAATAAAAAAGTGTGACGTCATTAAAAGAAAATCTCTTCGGATCAATTGATGATGTATCAAACGTTTGGCCTTTGCAGTGTTGCTGACAAGGGTCGTTTGTTATTGATAGCTAAAACCTGTCTTAGAAATGGCCCAAATCGGCTAAACCTTTCTATTTCCAGCTAAATCTGGAGCTAAAAATGCTATATTCGGTACTCATTTAAACCCTGTATCAAATAAAATAACCATACACTCAAGAATAGATTATTGATAAAAATTGTATTCCTACTTTAAACTTACTAATTGTTTTTTTGATAGTCAGATTTTTGGGTGAATTCTCCTCACCTTTTTTTTTCCTCTTCCTCTGGCTACTACTAACACAATTACTAATGCTTCTACTACCTTGTTTAAAATTCCTTTGAAATTGGAAATCAAAGATATGGACCTGCGGATGGTTGACACATTTTTAGATTATTCTAAATACAGTTTGTGGAATTAGCAAAGTAACTTGATGTTACTGGGAGACTATAGAATCCGGATCAACATACATAGTGTGAATACTGACATTCATTGCTCAAAATGCCCTGATAAGAAAATTCTGTCTCCAATATCTGCAATAAAACTAGAACACACAGCCATAACTTAAAAATTCAAACCTCCACTGGTGTTAGAAAAAAATTCTTCTTGCTAAGAGTAGCAAATGTTTGGAACAGCATAAGTGAAAAGACAGTTGCAACTGAGAATATCAACACTTAAAAAAAAACTTTATTCTGATATCGGTCATACTAACATCAACTACCAATTTTCTTATTAGTTTAATCCCACCCCAACTAAACTGAAGTTGATTTGGTGATACAATTAACTGCTGTTAAAAAAAGCCTATTTCAAGTACATTGGTGTATTTATTTCTTTATTATATGTAGTATTATAATTAATTATTAATTTTTGACTGCTATTTTACACCCTCAATTTTTAAATGTTTTTTTATATCAAAACCAAATCTGCACTGTTTATTTAAGGTCATAGATCGACTGCCTGAGTTGAGTTGTGTGAACTGGGAATTAAGATGAAGGTAAATTGTGGGAAAGAATTATCAATAATTGGTTATAATACTTCAACTTATAAAAATAAAATGAAATAATTGCTTTACTGATACTACCAGAAACATGACGCCTGAGTGAGTGGCAGATCATCATCATCAGTCTTTTATTGTCCGTTGTTGGAAATAGACTTTCCCCAAGATTCACCACACCTCTCTATTGTGGGTGCCACAGAGCCAATATTTTCTGAACCTGTTTAGTCCGTCTTGCTATCTCATATTCTACCATCCTTGGTTCTGCGTTTGATCTCTGGGGATCTATGCTATGAGTTTTGATCAAAGTATGGGGTGGGTTTAAAGGTTTGATTTGAGCTTCTGCAGTTCATCAAAGCTTCCATAGCTGAGTTGGTAAAGCAACTGGTGCCCTTAACCAGACTAATCTTTATCAACAAGGATATCAGTATGAGTCTCACCCCGAGCTTATTAATTACTGCTACCCACAACACTGGCTTAGATATTGGATTTAGAGTATTCATGTGTTCTGACACTTATAACTATCTATGTATTTATGTATCTATGTATCTGGACTTTGCCCACCCCTAACTGTTCATAGTTGAAAACTTTGCACACACACTCCCCTCTATGAGGAAATAGTTTTTTGAGTTTTTAAAAAAATTCTCCTCCAAAATGCAGTTCTAGTTGGGGGTTCATTTTTCAATGTAGATTTATGCTAAATTGGCCCCTTAGTTTGTGTCCAGCCTTATTTTTTGAAAATTTGGATATTTTACTGCCTAATAAAAGGCAAGAGAAGTAAGTTATTCATTGATCAGCCCTTTTTCAGTTTTTAATTGATCATCCAAAACATTCTGCCAAAAGACATTGGTCACTGGGAGGTTGAGAAAAGGGCAATTTTTCATATATATCCCATCTGTTATGCATTCATAATTTCCCTTGAAATGCAATTTTTTCTTTTGTTTCCGATCTGCTCTGCTTAAACACTGCTGTAGATTGATGGATTGCTTTGGGTTGTCATATGAAACAATGAAAAATTAAGACGAAGATGAGCAATCATCAAAATTATTGATAACCCAATGATCAATGAAAGTCATGCTTTGCTGATGAGTTGATTTAACGAATAATGAACTCACTGTACCTGTGGAAATGGTGACATTATTTTCAAATATGACTAACAAGTAAGGATGGAGTTGTAATTGGGATAACATGGCTTATTTGATAGAATCTAAGTCTGCCTTTTTCCCTGCAAAAAATGGTTCAAAATTCAAGCATAACCTCCGTTGTCTAGCCTTACATTGGCCACTGCTTGAGGAGGAATTTAACTCTTAAATCCATATTAGCGAATTTAAATGTTCAATCAAAGGGAATGAAATATAATTAAAGTTACTTCTACATTTTTGCTAATTTAAAAAAAAACTTTCTTCAATTCAATTCACAAAAGAGTTTCATTTAAAAAAATTCTATTCATTGAAGAGTTCTGCATTGGTTTCAAGCCATTAATGAATCCAAGTTTTTGAAAGATTGGATGATATATGAGAGGAATTCAGGGAAATCTATTTTTTTCTAAATACTATCTGCTGGAATGGAGGGGGGGTCGCTTCCTCTGTCATGAAAGAGAGTAATAAACGTAGAAAAAAACTTTTGAGTGACCAAAATCTCTTCTTTTCTTTTCTGGTTCTAATTCACATAAAGAGGAAGATTCCAACGTAGGACATGAAATATTTTCACATTTGGACAGCACTCATTTTCTAAATTTTAGTAAAATTTGAAAATAAAAAAAGGGTTGCAACCCTATCCTGAAGTTTGAAAATAAGAGTTGTGTCTCCTGATTTATTTATTTTTTTTATTCTAGTAAAATTTGAAAAAAGCATTTTGACTCATTCACACACACAGTCAGGTCATGATCTTGGCTCAAAAAAATGTCCCTGTTAATCATAAACATCTTCCATGCAGAATTTTGGCCTTACATTGACAGTGATCCCTTATTTTAGTAGATATGTTGTAGATATGTTGTCAGGTGCTGGTCAGTCATATTGTTTTTAATAGTAGATCTCAGGTTACATAGACAAGCAGTTCGTGATAAACTGTAGTTCTCCTATCATTCGTTAATATCAACTTTCTAGGTGCAAAATTGTTGCCAAAGATGGGAACATACAGAAAAACAGACAGATATACGTACATAAATTTCTATATATATAAAGCTTAGTATTTACTTGACAGCAATTGACAACATTATAAATTTGATAAGGCTTTGGAATCATAGGTATCTGAAAACTTGTAATTTGCCTTTGTATGCATCAGCTCAGTGATCCTTGCATGTTCAAAGTCAGGTTGAGACTAGGATTTGATCATTCAGGTTTTTATTATCACCCCCTTGGCAGGAAGCAAGTCCACCAAAGGGATACCTCTACCCTAATCACATAGCTCAGAGTGTACTCTATTAGCTGCTGAATGCACCTGGAAATTTTCCTAAGTAAAGTTTTCCACACTTTTTGTTCATACCAGGAATATAATCTGGGACCTTTTGAAATCACTGTAGCCTGACAAATGACCCAACCAGCCAAGTGTGCAACAGATTCTTCCTCTTTTGAGTGTCTGTGTCTGTAAGTATGAATGTATGTATGTATGTATGTATGTATGTATGTATGTATGTATGTATGTATCTATCTATCTATCTATCTATCTATCTATCAGTCTGACTGTTTATCTGTCTATATATCTACCTATCTATCTTTCTATCTATGTGTGTGTCTCTGGCTCTCATGGTCACTTTTAGGGGGCTACAACCTTGAAAATTTACGTCAGTACAGTTTTTTGTTTTACCAAAAGAGTTCTTTTTTTGGTCTCTATGGTCATTTTGGACCTACGATGCCCAAATCTTGCGCTGTTATATTTTTGGATAAAAGATCTATAGTGTAGGCTAGTCATTTGAGGTACAGATATTTATTTATCAGTTGATTTTATGTTTGTACTTATCTATATATCTATTGGCTTAAAATGTGACTTAATCTAAAACTCAATTCAGAAAATCTGATGACAGATAGAATTATACAACTATTTTTCTGATCGGAAATTTTGCACATCAATGTCAATTATCTAGGCTATACCTCAATGAAACATCCAGAGATACGCACTCACCTATCTCAAAGTTATTTAAATTTGTGTACACATCAATCAATTTAATAGGTATAGCCAACTCATAAACTGTAGGTAAAACCTCTCTAGGAATCCACTTTGTCATAGAAAACCCTGTTTACCTATGAAACATCAACCCACCAGACTTGATTTGTATGTCTCACAACCTAATCCACTGATGTATAAACATCTGTCTGGCCAATCTCCTTTCATAGATGAAGTGCCCAGCTGTCATTTCACCTTATCCATCAAGTTGAACGACAGAGCAGTAGATTAGCAATTTGGACTATACACTCACCCTTTGGGCCCAAAGTTTGCATTACTTCCCTTGGTATTTTGATGACCATCAGAACTTGTTTAAGTTATTTACGACTATTGGTTGCTTGATAGTTCAGTCATCATAGTGAGTACCATGGTGGTGGAGTTCTTCAGGGAAGGTTATAATGACAGAGAGCCGTTAAGAGACAGATGATGATGATACCTGTCATAGCAGTTAATGATTGAACAGCTGTAGTGTCAAAATTAGAAGTCATGTAAAAAAAATTCCGTTGAAGAATAGATATTGTCAGAATGAATTTTATTTATGACATTACTAGTGTTTTCCACTGTAAAACATCTAAAATAGTGTGAAAAATTATCAAGAAAGATCTAAATTTTGGAGGATCTAGTTATTAATTATAAACCTGTCAAAATAGGTCCCCAGAAGGTCAAAATAGTTTCCTTCAAAAATTTTTTTAGAAGTAGGGTTCTTATATGTGTGACCACACAGCCAATTTGGAGTAGGTTGGTTTAAATCTTAAATTCAAGTGGTTTTTTCTCTTGGTGTCTGCTCAATAACCAGCTCTGGTTCCTTCCCAGTAAGAAAAGTTTTTTTCAAGTCATTTGTCCGGTCACATAACTTAAGTGTGAGAAATCAAATTTTGTGGAAAAGCTTTCGCACATATGTAGTTGTACAGTTTTTATAATTTCAGTTCAAAATCTCAATGCAATAAAAAGTTCTAAATTTTCCTTGTGTGTATTTTTCTGGAACACACAATACAACAGTGAATGTTACACTTGGGATTATAAAACTAAATAAGTGAACAAGTGAAGCTTTGAGATATCAACTCCTACATTATGGTCACATGGGGCCCAACAAGTTGGCGATTCCACCTGCCACCAATTCTCAAACATTGAACAAATATCAAAAGTTTTTCAAATACGCAACCAACCAAGTACTCTCATTTCTAAATAAAAGCAACCCTATTCCTATCTCTCCTTAATCAATTACAGCACTTTATCAAAAGGAGATATCCTCCATTTTGTGACACTTTGCTCCATGACACGTTGTTTTCTTGAAAGACCTATATTAGTAAAGGTTTACCACACAGTATCTAAAATGATGTAAAGTGAAAAGGCAATTACCTCAAATTTATGTTAGAAAAAAATTTCGAGCATTCCCAGACCAAAAAAATATCCTTGATGTTGAGGGTCAAGGTCCTCTGTCTGCTGTGGCTTGTGTGAAAGGCTTGAAATACAACAGTATGCTTGATTACTAGCCTTGTATATCTTTCTATCTTGCAATTCTTTGAATGTACTAAAAACATCTTGGGGACTTGCCCTAAACCTACATGCCCTTCCAACTTACCTATATGCCTTTTCTAAGTCAAACTTGCCATCACAGTTGATAATTGAACAACCGTAGCAGTAAAATTAGAAGTACTGAAAAAAATTTCATTGAAAAATGTATATAATTAGAATAAATTCTATTCATAACATCACTTGCATTTTTCATGGAAAAACATCTAAAACAGAGTAAAAAAAAAATGTGTAGAAACATTTAGATTTTGGATGATCTGAAAATGGTAAGAGTAAATTATGCTTGTTTTGAAGTGAATTTTGGCTCTATTTGCAGAGTTATTTTCTGAAAATAAATGTTAAAAAATGTATTTATTTTCATTATATTTTTGCACCTTTTGGTGAGATTGATATTTTGTTATAAATAAGGTCTGATCATGGTACCAATTGTAATATAAAGTATTTGCTGCAGTCACTTCTGATGTACTGGTAGAAGTCGAAAAACAACATGGCTCCCTGTTCAATGTTTAATAGTCCTTGACTTAAATGGAATGTAGGCATTGGAGGACCTATTATTACTAATATACTATGCTCTACTGTTAGAAAATTGTTGCAACACAATTTTCTTACTATTTTCATCTATTTGGCTAGATTAAGTTGATCTGTATAAATTGCTGATAAGTTGAAACATGACAGAGTTGGAGAGATGTACTTTAGAAACATAAAGTGTATCAAAGTTTATGGCATTCTGTGAGGCCCAATACATAAAAATATATGGCACAAATTAAAAATCATCCCTAGTTTAAGACTCATGAGAGAGTATGGTACAATAATGAACATCTTGAATGTTTTGATTTGGGACAACAGCTGAAGCACTTAAAACCATACAATTGATTGTTGAATTCATTATTTTAATGCACTAAAGATGTCAAATGTATCGCTGAATCTTCGAAGGACAATGATCCATGCTATCAATGACATTCTTATTGTACAGGGTTCCTATTTTAACAACTCATGATGCTACCATATAATTTATGGTGAAATTAAATATAATAGCCCTATTCTGTCTGTAAAGCTTTCATTAGTTCCTGACCACAGACAATCCCTGTTTCCCCAATTTTCAATGTATTTCTATATTAAATCCATAAGCAATGCATTTAGATTATATAGATAATAGTATTTTATCTGTAAAGATTGCATTAGTTCCTGAACACTGAGAATCCCTTTCTTCTAAATTTCCAATACACTTCTGAAGTTACATCATTTGCAATACATTAACATCATTTATATCATACTTATTCTATCATTAATACTTGCTGTAATCCATGACCACTGACAATACCTTCTTTCCTAACTTTTCAGGAAGATTTCTGTAGTAAGATCATTTACAATACACTTACATTATTCATATACTCTATTCACAATACTTGCTTTAATTCTTGACAACTTTTCCTGATCTTGATAATGATCAGATATATAATTGAAAGTGCTCGATCACAAATGTTTTAGTAATGTTTGCACTCACTCAATCCATATATCCATTCCTCATACATAAACCAGAAAAGTTAACAGAAAAATTAAAAATCATTTATCATTTATCACCAGAATTGCATCAATGAAACATCGCTGCCTGAACCCATAATATATATACATATATATATATATACTAGCTGGAGTAGCTGTCAAAGCCAGGTAAAATAGGTAAGGAGTAAAAAGAATGAACTAAACCTTTAGGACTTTTAAATAAAGTTCCTCGTCACTTTTGACCCTAAAATGGGAAAAAATTTTCCTTTCTTACCCCTTGACAGTGAAAAAGGTTTACCTTCATTTTTGACTCCTCAAAGAGGGTGGTAAGTCTCCCTCTACTATTGAATGCTCAAAGAGAGAGAATGTTTACCATCACTTTTGACCCCTAAAGAGGGAAAAAGTTTCCTTTCACTTTTGACCCTTTAAAAGGGTGGATGGGGGAGAATTCTCTATCCACTTGTTATCTGTAAAGTGGAGAAAGTTTTCCTGTACTTCTGACCCTTTAGAAAATTATATAAAAACATATAAAAGAAAATTGAATGGAAAGTAAGATTTGATTTTTGATTTAGTGAAACCTCTTACTTTATATATATATATATATATATATATATATATATATATATATGTATATATATATATTTATATACACACACACACACACACACACACATATGTATATGTGTTTCAAAAATTTAAATGATGTGTAGTAAAAAGTGACATCTTTATACAATTCAATATGATAATACCCTACATAAAATAACAATTATGTTTATTATGATGCTGTCCTAAAAATTATAAAATAAAGTTAGATATCAAAATCATAGCTAAAAGGGAGGTGGTATTTAATCAACACTGCTGGGGTGCCATGTTGATATGACTGTTTTATTTTTAAAATCTTGAAACTGACACATGGTGTACAGAGAGAAATTAACACGTGATAGTAAGTCAGAGTTACCATAAAGTGTTGATTTCTGTATCTACACTATCTATATTTGTGAATACGCTTATTCTATTAGATTATGTATCAATTTCTTAATCATATGTCTATATCTATATATGCTCTACTCCAGATAAAGCACTCTTTCTATGCATAAATAACTCATAATATCTCTCTCTCTCTACATATATATATATATATATATATATATATATATATATATATATATATATATATGTATCTATATCTATATCTCTATATATATGTATCTGACATAAAAAGGTCATGATTGATTCATGAATTCACTAGAG
This sequence comes from Thysanoteuthis rhombus, assembly GCA_963457665.1. Taxonomy (NCBI): domain Eukaryota; kingdom Metazoa; phylum Mollusca; class Cephalopoda; order Oegopsida; family Thysanoteuthidae; genus Thysanoteuthis; species Thysanoteuthis major. The sequence continues at coordinate 9,216,698 of OY735242.1, forward strand.
AAATAGACATATTGGCAAATCTGAATGATATTATTTGGTGTTAAGTTTCACACATACAAACATTGATTTGGATATAAATGTCACTCTGATGTACCATTACATAGCAACATTTTAGACAGACGATTGGGACACTCAAATTAATATCTTAAAGTGAAACCATTAAAACTGAAAGACTTAGACATAAAAATGTGATATTTGTGATAACTTTATGAGCTTTCGGACCTCACTTTAAACAGTTTCATTTCAAGAAGAAAATTATTGGCCCTCTTCGGATGTAGACTGTATGAGACAAGTTTTGATACCAATAAAAACAGGCCTGATTAGTCACTCAGTAGGAACCAAGATTTAGGCCTAGATTAAAACTTTGGATATAAAATATAAATTCATAGAAACAAAGCTGAAATGAAGGAATTAAGTTAGAGACATAGAATAGTAATTGGAGAGAATTCAGTACATAAAATTTTGAAATTAAAAGAAATCAAAATAAAAAAATTAAAAAAACAATTCATATAGTAAGCAAAAATTTGAAAAGCAAACATAAAAAAAAGGTCTGGTTCGTGACTCAATATAATGTGTCACTTAAACAACATCTATTGGCAGCATGCCATGTTGGGCGGGATCAATTCAAAATTTGGAAAAAAAGTGATCAATGAATAAGTCACTTCTCTCGCCTTTTCTTGGCAGTGATCACTATAAAAGTCAGAATTTGGAAAAAACAAGTGTGAACACTCATGGACGCTAGCTGAAAGATCAATTTAGCATAAAGTTACATTGTAAATTGAACCTCCCATTAAAAACCCATTTTTGAGTCGGGAATTTAAAAGAAAGAAAGTTCTTTTTTGACACAATAATGGGTAAATGCTCAAATTTTCAGACCTTTTGCTCCATCGGTGAGGCCTGTACATTCGATAATTACATAGCAAGCAAGCCAGATTGACAAACCAGCTTAAAAACTGAAGAAACAAATGCTGACAATTTTGGTGACAGTTTCTAATATTTGTGATAACTTTGTGCGCTTGGTCCTTACCTGAAACAGTTTCGTTTTAAACGGTGAATTATTGGTCAACTTAGAATGAAGACTTTGTGAGACAAGTTTTGCTGCCAGCAAAAGTATTAGCCAGAAAATTTGTTTGCGCTCAGTGTCAAATTTTCTTATTGGAACGCATTGGCAAGAAAACGTATTTGACAGACATTTGAGAACTATCGTAAATATTGTACTATTTCTTATCATAAAGGTTAATAAAAGAAATTTGAAAGATCTAACCTTTGTGCAGCCAATAGCTAGGGAAAACTGCAGTGCTTCAAATTGAATCTATATAGGTAGGTAATATAGTTTTGTCCACTTATTGACAAGAGAGGTCCGCGTTGTCCTTAAGTAGACGGCTAGATTAGATGCTTGGATAAAGGCCAGCATATCAGATGGAAATCTTTTGGTAAGGGGCCACTGATTTGTTTTTGTGAAAGATTGGGAAGATGACATCGGTTGCGGAATGCGAGCAGGAGATGGAGTGGTGGAACAAATTTAGTTTTGTTCCGATTTTTCGGCTTATTTTTCTTTCTTGTTTATCATCGGAGAGCAAGGCTGGAAATTGCTGAAAGATGAAGAGGTTGTTTTTTTGTTTAAAAAAAAAATAATAAACATGTCTGGTTAGTTGCTCAATAGTAATCGTCATGTGTCAAACATTTTTTAGCAGCATGCCGTATAGGGTAACCAACTAAGAAAATTGGAAAAAGGGGGTAATCAATGAAAATATTTCTTCTTTCACCTTTTGTTGGGCAGTAATCACAAAAGAAGTCGGAATTTTCACAAAACAAGTGTGGACACAATCTAAGGGACCAATTTAGCATCAACTTAAATTACAAACTGAGCCCTCTCAGTAAAAATCAATGTGGTGGGGAGAGGTTTAAAAAAAACCCCCAAAATGGAGTAAGGATTAAATGCTTCAATTTTCTGCCCTCTAGCTCGACTGATGCAGCCCGTATACATCATACAGTCAGACATCGAGACTGCCTTGAAAACTGAAAGAAACCTATTTTGACAGTCTTGATGACCGTTTTGGTTGACGGTTTCTAATAAGAAAATACCTGTTGCTCTGCTAATGGTATACTTAAAGCTGTTCTTCTCAGTATGTTTACACTGTAATTTGAAGGGTTAACAAATAGTATTAATTGAAACTCTTCTATTAATTTGGGGTAAAAAAACAAAATTGACACATCAACAAAAAGTTGCGACAGTGGTAGTAATTGTAGTTATAATATCAGCAGCCAGCAGACTATTGAGCATTCGTACATACTCACATGCATACACATATACAGTGCAGAACAGCTAAAATGATAACATTATTTAAGTAATAACATGGGAAATACAATATTTGAAATAGATAATCTATTATGGTGATATTTATTCTCTGAAAACATGTCAGAATAGTCATAGAAGGTAACAATTGAAGATATGCGATGTGTAATAATAAGTTTTACTACATTAATATTTACTTGCTGGACCCATGGGAACACTACAGGCAGTGACAGCTAAGATATCATCATTACTCTTGCATATGTATTTCTGCAATTGAAATATATATACTTTTGTTGAAGTAATCCAATACCAATGCAATATATCTATTGTCAAACTCTCGAGATGACTTTGTTTTCATATAGTAACAAGTTTCTCTCACCAAAAACCGATGATTCATACACATAAAATGATGACGCACACAAAAACTGATGATGAGTTAAGTAACAACAAAAATTGCAGCGTCAGATGTCCTCAATACAATGAAGAGAATGGGATAGAATATGTTTCATTTCAATAAACAAACAATAAATTAATTTTCACAATTTATTCCTAGGTGAGAAAACTGTTAGATTTAAGGAAAAAAAGATGATTAATTTTAAAATTGTGTTCTTTGTAGTATTTTGTTTGTTCCAAAGTTAAAAGGTATCTTTTTTTCTAAACATTGAATTTTTAACTGATGAAGGAGTTGGAATGGTATACATAGTTTTAGAATAATATTGTACTGAGAAATGAATTCTGTTTTGTTTACTTGTCAATTGGATGCAAGTATATTGACAGGTATCAAGTATGGTTCAGATTCTGCTGAGAACAGGTCATTCCAACCTTTGCCTTATGTATAACAGCTGCAGACTAAAAGAACTATAGAAAAGGCATGTATGACATTACAACCATATAACATCTTTTTTACTTGTTAATGTTTCTATTTCTCATTTTTAGTATTCAAACTGACATTATCTTTTGTACCAAATAGGAAAGAAGGCATTTTTCCAGTTTGTTAAACTGGGGCTAAATGAAAGCATTTCAATGAGTTTTTATATCATCAAAGAGAATAATTCCAAACAATGGAATGAGAATTTGGCATTTTGTTTCAACTTGAAGAACTGGAGAGAGACTCTATCTGATAAAATTTGCAGGTGATAATGTTTTGATGATTGTCATATGCTCTTGATAAACATATGATATGTCATCATTGGAGACGGTGCTTGAAGATATTTGACAATCATATATTTATATAAATATCTATATATATTGGAATAATACGGTGGGTGCAAAAAGTAGCTGATGAAATGTAAAAAGTTTATTATCAAACACCTACTATAGAGTTTTGTCCAAATTTTCGTATGCAACAATAATGATGCGTGATAATGACCCCAACGAAAACCAGTGATATCATGCACAAATAACACTGAGACACTGATGACAAATTCATTCCCATTCCTAAAGCCAAACTCTGGTCGACTTGTCTTAATGAAGTTTGCATATCCCATTTATTGGATTTACAGATAAAGCAATTGAAATGCGACTCATAGTTTTTGAATAATATTCTATGGAGAAATGAATTCTTTATTAGTTTTATCTTTTAGATTTTAATGAAGCAAAAGAGTTTGATCCGATGACAGCCAAGCTTGTTTCGACATACACTGCTTCAAATATATGATCGAATCACACTGGTCCTCGTGAGATCACTGGAGTTAAGCTTAGTCAGTAGCTAGATGGGTAACCTGGTGCCATGACCTGGGGATCACGCTGAGATCTCTAGCTCCCCCCTGCCAAGAAGTCATGGGCTAGTATAGCAGGGTAAGGTAGACTCCCTCCTGTCTTTGGGGTTACAATGTACAAAAATATGCATCCACCCAAGTATGGAAGGCTTGAACGGCAAAGAATAAGGAAGATCCTAACTCCGAAGGCATTTCCAGCGAAACACGAGTGGCACATTTAAGGTCACACCAGGATGCATCAAAAACTGTGACCAGCCAACTTGGAAAGGATAAGGACCCTACCAAGTTTTGTTCCATAGATAAAGTAGTTAAGCACTGTGTCTACCTACATTGAAATAAATGGATCATGGAGAAAAAAAGGTGCTGCTTCAAAATTACCAGAATTTGGACCAAAGAATAAGATTAATCAACAAATACAAAAATCAAAAAAATATCTAAACAAAATTGAATTTTTCAAAGAACTGCTTACTCAACAAACCTCTTTGACCTCATTGAGCTCAAATAACATCTTTATGGTCAAACAGGGGTCCACAGCTCTCGAAATCTTTGGTCAAAATTCTGCCAAATCAAAGCATTGTATTAAAATGAACTTTTTGGAATGTATCAGATACTTTTTGCACCCAGTGTATGTAGCTTTGCAGAACTATGGGAAGTTCACAGAGCATCTTTTCAATTTACGTATAGAATACATAGTAGTGAAAATATTTGAATTCAAAAAATAAAAACAATGAGCATTCCAAGGGAAATTATGAATCACCATCACCCATATATGTTACTTTCTTACCTCATAAATTAGGCAGTGGTGGTGGTAAGATCAAATTAATGTGACGAAAATTCTACCAGTATTGTTTGAATCATGAATTTATGATTACTCTCCACCCTAAAAAATAGGGGCCAATTTCCATAAAATTTCCTTGTAAATTGAAACCCCAATGAAAATCTATTTAGGGCAGAATTTTTCAAAAAACAAAAAAAAAACAAAACATTTTCCCTACTTCTTCCCAAAAGTGTGTTCTCCAAATTTCAAGTTTTTTCCATGATCAGTTTGGATTGAGCAAAGTAGAGATAGATTAATGCATATAAATGTCTGAATACATGAATCGCCAAAACCCAACTACAGTGTTTGAACCAGTCTGTTGTGGGTAACGGTGATTATTACACCTTAGTTACTATTTTGATAATTATTTCATTCATTTCTGCAATTTTGTTCACTGTCTTCATAGAAGACAATACAGGTATTGCCTGCTTTTTGAAAATCTGGTTTATATCACTTCTTTGCTTCAATGAAAAAAGGTGGAAATCAAAAAAAGTGTTTTTTGCAATTTTGTTTTGCAATGAGGTGGTACGGAGGCAGCATGTGCCTTCTTCCTCTCTCCTTTACACCCCAGCCTCATGCATTTCTGATGCCTCAACTTTATATTTCATCATCAACATTTCTTGGATCAGGGAACGCTCAAAAAAATTTCCGATATAGACTAATGGTAATTGCTTCTTTGCTTTACACCATGTTGTTTTATAATTTTTTTAGTGATGCTTGACTCTTAAATATGGGGAGGGGGAACCTATATTCCTAAGGAAAAATATTTCTCTTTCCTGCTTTGTTGTTTTTGTCAGTTTGACTCTATTTCTCTACTCTTGACACTTTTCAATGCTGTGTCTAATAAAAAAGTAATATAAAATTGTTGGTGGCTAATTACTGGTTGTAGCTATCATATTTCAACACTGTCAAAAGTTTCGTCTTGGGCACTATTTGTCATTAGATGGCATAGCTTAAGGTTTTCCGTGCCAATAAAATCATGAATGGATCCATGAATAGGATGGTTATTTCTGACAGACATACTCTAATGATTTTTTATGAAGAAAGCGCTTCACTCATACAATTCTATTCCAAGATCACTTCAAAATGATAAGAAACGTTCATCAGGTCATAAAAAAGTCACTTTCTTATGGTCACAAAATATGTGTTCATTTCAGTATAGATTTTTAATGTAAAATGAGCACCCTACACATTTTGAGATCCGTAAACCCAAAGAACTTCAAATTTCCCCAACTTCAAATGTTCAGTGTACAGATCAACATATCTGGTGAACATCAACCTCTTACAATGGCAGGTGTCAAGTTATGTTGGTTCATGGAGATTTTTTAAAAATTTTAGTTAAATTATTGATGGTTACACTGTACTGAAATTCTCTACGGAGGACATTGGATGTGACAGGTGTGGAAATGAAAACTGCACATCCCTATGGATCAAATAAAAGGTTATCTTTGAAATTCCCTGAGGGTCGGATCTGGCAGAAAGCTGAGGAAGATTGGAGGGTACAGGGATCAAAACATCCAAACAACAACAAAAACAAAGAAAATGGTCTGATAATTCAATGTATCAAAGTTATGGTAATCTAAAACAATGGTTTATTCTCTTCTACTAAAGCAGCCAAAATATGGTTTATTTCCTTTTACCATCTTTGTGTTATGGACATATTTTTCTTTACCACTATTTTTGGTTTGCTTTTAAACAATTTTCTTTCCTACTAAATTATATTTTTTTTCTTATTCAAACCAGTTCTTTAACTTGGTATTGAATAGTATAGAATGCATACTAAGCAGAATTTTATGAATGTTGTCTCAGATTTGAAGAAACATGAGCTGCATGTAATCACAATTTATTAAGAACAGAAAAAAATTAATCGGAATCTTTTAAAAACGGATCATGTTTTCCAGTGGACAGTTATTGTATTTTAACTCCTCGACTTGGCCATTTCTTGTATGGAGGGTGATAAATCTGTTACAATTCTAATCCTTCCTTTCTATCTCTATCTCAGACTATCAACTCTCGAGTCTATTAATTTACTTGGGACATCCCGCACCCCAACATCTCTTTATTTTTCCTGTCAGATTTGCATGACATTGTCTATGCAACTTGTTTCTCTTGGATTATTCCAGATTAACACATCAAGATTTATGATTATGAAAGAAAAGAAGAAAAGCAAAATAATGAGATCAGTTGTCAAGAATAAAAAATGTTCAGCTTAGAATTGTGATTCTCAAGCAGGAGTCATTTTCTCCCGGGGTTGGGATTTCAGTCATGGGAGGAATGGTGAAATGAATTTAAGTCAAGGGAAGAATATATAATGTAAATTATAATTTTGTCTTAGAATCTTTGCATAATGCATTATATTTACTACTATACATTAATGATTCATTAAGTCTTAAACTCATAGACCGCTGGTAACCGCTTGTAAATAACTGGAATTTTTCCGTGAATAGAATAAAAATTATTGAACTCTTTTGTGAATTCGAAAGATAAAAAGATATCTGAAGTTCAAAGTAGAGTAACTTTAATCAAAAGTTATTTCCCTTGACATTGAGATTCAAATTTTTTTATAATATGAATTTAAAAGTTAATGGCTCTATTGAGATAGAATAACATTTAATGAGAGTCAATAAATAAGGACATAACTTTTTGTTGATTTTTCAAATTTTCTTCATTTAATGCAGTGATCTTCAAACAGGAAGCACTCGGCTCCCATGGAAGGAATTTCCTGAGGAGAGGAATTTTACCAATGTGGGGATTGATGGAGACACGTGACTCGTCCCTTGGGGAACATGATAGACCGAGAAGCAGCAAATAATGATATAGTCATTTTTTATTGGAACATTAACTTGGAGTTATATAGAACATCTATCATTATCATCATCATCATCATCAGTCTTTTAATGTCCGTCGTTAGACATAGACCTTCCCCAGTATTTGCCACAATTCTGTATCATGGGCGTTGCGGAGCCAGTATTTTTTTAATTTGTCTAGTTCATCTCTCCATCTTGTATTCTGTCGGCCTCAGTTTTGCATGTGATATATGGGAATCCATGTTATGAGTCATGATATCCATCAGCTGTCTAGAACATATGTAGTGCATCATTATTCAATATTGACTCTAAGGTTCCAACTTGGAAACCCTCTTGCCCTCGGTGAAGAGACCCGATCCAAGGGGTGCAACTACCACATTGGTCCCCCCTCAGAGGACCCCCATGTTTGCAAGTCATAAGCGAGTTTGAAAAATAATGTAATCATCATCTTTGTGCACTGCAAAACGTATTTTTTGTGGAAGTTGGTTATATACTGATACTTCTTACATCTTTCTTTGCTTAATTCTTTTCCATTCCTTCATGAAATTGAATTTGTTGAACAAAGATAATCTATAATATTATTTCGCTTGTTGCTACCTTTGTTCTTTTGGATATTATACTTAGATTTTAATAATTGGATAGTGGAGATGAGAGGAAGTTAGGTAGTTTACAGAAGGGATGAGTGGGATGAGAGAGAGGGAGGTGGGGAGAAAGGAAAGTTATGTAATTTAATAGAAGA
>OY735242.1:9230074-9262574 GCA_963457665.1 Thysanoteuthis rhombus
ATTAGGGTAGAGAATTATTGATGTACCAATAAATATACATATATATATATATATATATATATATATATATATGTATATCGTTAAACTGGACTGTATATGTCTGACAAAATATGATAATCATAGAGAAAATCCATTTGGAAACATATCTTGTCCCATATTTACTTGATTGGCTATTCAATTTGCTACTTGGTTAATTCTAGTGTTGGATGAAACATGTTTCCAAATAAATTGTTTCTACAATTATCATATCGTGTCCGACATGTACTGTCCAATCTAATGATCTATGTGGTTGGCAGTTTGGTTTGCTACTCGGGTAATTCTGGTGCTAGGTGAAATATGTTTCCAATGAAATTGTCTCCACAATTATCACATATATGTATATCACAACCTAATAACCTTGTCTCCTCATTTCATTCCCTAATCTCAAACACATAAACAGCATGCAATTTTTCTGCAACCAATGTAAATTCTTTTGAGAAAGATGGTGGCAACCATTGAAATGCATAAAAACCTACCCATGTAATAGTACAAATTTTTGCAATGTAACACCAGTTTTATCTCTTAAATTTCTCTTCACCTTCCTATCGTCAAGTTACCATCATATACATATATAAAATCAGTATATCTCAGCTTGAAATAAAAGTTATTAATTGAAATAAGGACCTTCAGAATATCCAATTTTTTACCGACCAGAAACGAGTCCATCTATTCTAGAACTAAAGAATTCTGGGGTCCTACAACCGATGGGAGGTATTTGACCTGCTACTTCGTTGTTGAAGACTTTTGCTGGCAGAATGTGGTCAAAATGCTGGAAAAGTGGTAATCATTGGGAGATAGTTCAGAAGAGTCGGCTGGGTGAGTTCGAGTCTAAAAATATCTATACTATATCGTCCGATTTCTGGATGGTTATTCATGCAGCATGCAAGCTTTCTTGCATTTCCAATTTGGTGCAAATGCCGAACTACTGTTAACTGGTATGTATATATGAGTGTGTGTGTATGTATGTGCATATAGTTATTTACTAAGCTTTGATTAGTCAGGTACAAGCATCTAGACTGCTCACCATATCTGATGCCTCTAAGGGATCACCCATCCAAGTGATGATCATATACATCGTTACTTTACTTTGGTGATCAGGTGGGAACTGATACTTTCAACAGGATTTGTATCAGTGTAACAATGTGAGGACTGATGGGAAGTCTTTAATTGAATATTCCATTTTATTCTTTGATATTTGATTTTATTTCTAAATAGCGTTTCTTGAGTTAACTGTAGTTTTTGCATAGGTATATGAGAAGTTTACTTATATAATTGGTCAAAGATAAGATAAGTTACAGAGTAACTCTTTTCAGCCGCCAAAAGGACTGATAGCATCTAAAGTAGATTTATTGACATGATAAAGTGTGGTTGCTTGGAACCCCCGCAGATAGATAGCTGGTCACAGACAGTTAATTAAAAAGACAATAGGAGAAAGAAAGTGAAAAGGAGTTGATAAAAAAAGGGACGGTGTATAAGGATTCTAACGGCGGAAGTAAGAAAGATATACTGTAAGTTCAGTTGCGTGAAAAACAAAAGAAAGCAGGAGGAAAATAGAAGAGAAAAGAGTAGATGATCATTTAGTTCCGGCATCAGGTAAAAGAAAGCAAGTTCGTTTAGTAAAATACATGGCAAAAGAAAAGAGACCCTTGCCTTTGAAATGGAGACCAAAGGTTAATCACCAGGGTAGTAGAGTACTAAACGAGTAGACGAGAGTTGTTGGTAGACAGTCTACGGACTGCCAGGCCGCGAGCGGTAGTAGGACTGATTAACCTTTCATTCTTTTTCCCTCTCTCTCTCATCTATCTCACTCTCTCTCTCTCTCTTTATGTGATGAATTTTAGGTCGGCCAAAGAAGAAAAATAAAAGTTCAATTTGAATTCCGAGGTGAGTCTTGCATCTTTCGTTCCTTCCCTTACTGCAGCTTCAGCGCCGCCAGAATGGGACGTCGTCAAAAAAAATGTCCGCAAGCCATAATCCTTCATGCGTGTATAATGTTCTGTTACAAAATATCACTGTCTCGTACATGCTATTGAAATAGTTTGAAGGATCAAGTCATTTGCTCAGTCAATTGGTTGATCCTGCTCTTAGTCTGTCAATATATCATAATCCACATTGCAGCTGTCCGAGCACTTTGTGGCTATTTTTGTTATTAGCTGCATTTTCTCTTCAATATTGGAATATCTTAAATGATTATTTGCAATTAAAACATTTATTGACATAAAAGCCATACATACAAATATGTTTTCTGCTTTTTTGGGGGTATTGATTTCATAGATTAATTTACCTTCCTATTATGACAATGAAGATTATGTCATAGAAACTCTAAAGACTTTACGTCTGATCATGCATTAAAACAGCTTGAGTTGAATTATTAAGAAATAAATTACCTAATAAAACAGCTTTAGGCTCCCAGTTGCCGATCCATAGGCATAAATGAAAATTTCTTCTCTGTTTCTTTGCAAATTAATCTCATTGGTTAATTTACCTTCCTATTATGACATAACAATGAAGATTATGTTATAGAAACTCTTGAAACTTCATGTCTGATCACACATTAAATCAACTTAGGTTCAGTTGAGGCTAGAAAAGAAAACTTAAAATTAGGATATTGGAATTATTGAAAATAAATTACCTGATGAAATAGCTTTGGGTTCTTTAGTCCCGATCCATCAAATTTTGACAACTCTTAGATTTCTTGATAAAAGTGCACGTGATATGTTAATTATTTGTTATTCATTCTATCTTAGTGCTATTCATTCTTGGGCAGTGAAGGGACTTTTCTGATAATGATTGAATTAAAAAATGTAATATCAATTTATTTCGGCTTTCCCTGACTTTCGCTGATTTTGCTAGCAAGGAGAAACATTAAATACACATCAACAAACACTCGTTGGAATTGTGTGATCTTTTCTTTACCTGAAGAAAGAAACTTTGGGAGTGTTTACAAACATGAATGTTCTATTTTGATTTGATGAAGTTTTTTGTACTTATTTATTTTCATCTGATGAAGTACTATGAATCATTATTTTGATTTTAATTTTATGACAAGTTTTTACCTTTGTCTTAATTTACTAGTTGCAATAAAATGCAACTGATAAGTCAAGATGAAGGTAAAAAGTAGTTTTTCAATTAAAAAAAAAAAGTCTGGTTAATAGAAACACCTTTTGGCAGCATGCCATGTTAGGGTTTTTAAGTGCATATTCCTATTTTGAGTATTGAGTTATCTCCCTTGGGCTGGAAAGTGTTTATGGACTTAGAGTAGGGTGGCCATTATTTACATTCTGAGTGAACAATGGTCATTTTTGCTTGATGGAGTGAAAGAAGGTACTTGTGTCTGGCTAAGTAATCAAGAGAATGAAGTGTTTGTAATTAATTTTCTGTTGTTTTAAGTTCTGCTGTGTATGTCATTTTTTAACGAAGACTAGTAACAGATTTGTTGATGGAAAAAAAACAATGCAATATGACAGATGTATTTGATGATATTGCCACTTGGTATGTTGTTGAGAAAGAAAAATAGATATGAGGAATGTTGATATTTCCATAGTTTTAAAACAGAAGAGCGGAAATACCAGAGGATTGGATTCACCTACTCCAGTGGATTTTATACCGCAGGATTTGAACGGAGATAAAGGATAGCTATATGGGAAAGCACTTGTAAAGTTGAAAAAATATTTTTTTTTCTCTGACTGGCAAAGTAAAACAAGAAGCGTTGCAGATAGGTGTAATGGATTTACATAGAGAAGATGGCCTTGAAAAACTCTATGAAACAATTGATGAATTATTTGAAAAAATTCAGAGAAAAAAGTGGAAACTGCAAGGTGCAAAAAAACAGTCAAGAACAGAAGAATAACGAAATCATGCGACAAAAACAAACAGGTTACGAAGGAAATAAACAATGATTTAGAAACTAGAATTGAAGGAAATTCTTTCTTTGAATATGAAGAAATAATTACCAGAAAAAAAAAATTGGTGCATTTTATGCATGAATTACAATTTTGGAGAAATAAACATTCCGAAGTTTCTGACAAATTAGAACACTTGAGAATTGAGCACAACACCCGACAAACATGGGACAATATCTCGAATGGAAAGAATCAGCTTCAGGAAAAACTGAAAGATACTAAAGAAACACAGAATACACTAATTCTAAAATTCATTAAATGGATAAAAAAACAGATGCGACAGAAGACAGACCCTTTGAATGTGTGGTTAATGATGAGGAATTTTCGCAAAAAGTTGGAGACAGTGCTGAGAATTTTGTCTTACAAGGTTACAATTGAAGAATTCAGTGAGGAATATAATCACACAGAATGTCTGTTGAATGAAAAGCTTGAAATTTCTGTAAAAGTTATTTAAGATTACAAAATAGACAATGGGCAAGATGAATCTTCAAGTACCGAAACACCCACCCCAAGTAGTGATGTTTTTATAAAAGTGGATGATTCTGAGGAACTGGTGCAGGTACCAATACTCAAACAAGTATTTGAAAGCTTGGCTGGGAACAAAACTGAGAATGAAAGCAAGATAAAACTTGTTGGAAAGTGGAGAAATTCTAAACACCAGGTGAGACCTGGTTTGAAAGCAGACAGTATCAGAATTTCCTGAAAAAAGAAAGCCATCAACCTAAAAATAAGCAGGGACTGGGGAGAAGCATGATGAATTTTCCCAAACCTGAGGGATCTAATTATCTTGAATGTCACTGCCGATGATATGTCGACTCAGATCATTTGATCTATGTGTATAAAATTTGGGAATTTAGATCACCAAAAATCGATACTTGAGCCAAGCACTCAAATCGCTGTCACCATGTAGGCCATCCAGCCATTGATTGATACTACAGGTACGGAAATATTGGCCACATAGAGCATTACTGTTAAGCTTTGAAGAAACGCTGCTACATGCGCAACCAGTTTGGTCATATTGCTCATCAGTGTGACAAGAGAATAAGGAATAGAGGTCTATTTCACTGTGGAAGGTTTGGGGCATATCTGGTGAGATTGCCATCCCATGGATACTTAGACGAGTTACTGGTATGGGAAATTTGGCCAGACTATGAAAGGGTGTCTTGATATTCAGACAGTTTGTGTTCTGAGTGAGTGACAAACATTTTTGTTTAATAGAGAAGGTGTATGGGTCTGACCAAGTGATTAACTGAATAAAGAGTTTGTAAGTAATCTTCTGTTGTTTTGAATTTTGTTGAGTCTGTCATTTTTTTAAGCATCTATTTTCAATTGGAGAAAGGGGTAATCAATAAATGAGTCACTTCTCTCACTTTTTATTGCGCAGTGATCACTAAAAAATCTGAATTTCCAAAAAACATGTGTGAATGCTGCTGGACAAACTAAGGGATCAATTTAGCATAAGCTTACATTGCAAATTGAAGTCCCCACTAAAAACCTATTTTGGCAGAGGGGAATTTTTGAAAAACTAAAAACCTGTTTTTTTGCCGACATATGATCTATGTGTGCAATGAGATATGATCTCTGTTTTCAAGGAGCAAGCATTTAAATTTCCAGCCCTCTAGCTCCTCTGGAGTTGCCTGTACACATGATATGCAAATAGCCAACCAGACTAACTTAAAAACTGAAGAAACCTTCTGTGATAGTTTTGGTTCATGGTTTTATTAATAAGTAAACTTTCTCTGCAAATTGTTCTCTCACACTTGAAGGGAATCCTGCTAGATTGTGTTTCTTGATCAATTAGTTGACCTTTTATATCTTGATAACGTCTGGTCATGATTTCGTTTCAGTTTTGGTTTCATCGCCATTATCTTAGGAAATATTTTTCTTTGTTGATTTCATTTGCTTTCAAACCATTAGACATTCATATCTCCTTGAAATTTGTCAGTTCTGAGAATTAAAAAACAAAACAAAAAAGGATATATAGAAGGGGATTCTATTTATTATGTAACTATGCTAAACTGCATAGATTTTCCAGTACCCACTTGCTATTCACATCAACAGTTACTCTGGACCTGCCACATGGCTAAGGTAGTTGGATACATCTCTTTGATACCAGGATTTGAGCCTAGTTGAAAAGCCAGGATTTCGAATACAGATTTATTTTATGCATTATAACAAGTCAGACAGTTTTGCAAGGGTTAGAATTGAATTAATCAAACAAGCCTGGCTGGTATGGGTTCAAACTCCTAATACTATTCTGACAAGAACTGAAACTTTTATATTGTATGTATAATAAATAAATTTGTAAATATTTCAGTCAGTTTAGCTAGTTGGTAAGAGAGCCATCTTCCTATCACTTGGATGTAATTTCAAATCATGATGCCAGAATATTGATTCTATGCATCAGTTTGTTTCAACATGATATGATAGGCTAACAGGGAAGAGTTTACACCCCTAAATTAGGTGAGGATTCCTTCTTGTTCTTGCTATTACAAAGGAAAACAAAGTTAACTCTATATATAGATATAATATATCTGTATGTGCATGTGGTTTTACATGTGATTTTTTTGTAAGGGGAATGATGTGGGTGGCCTCTTGAATAACTCTGAATTCTCAAGTGGCCCCTGGCTAGGGTTGGCATCTTGAAGTCTTCGATAATGCATGGATGATTATTGGTTGGATTGTTAAGTAGCTGAAATGGTAAATTTACTGTTAATTGGCCCTGACAGGAAAAAAAAATCTATATATTTTGGGCTAGCCAACTGAAACAGGCAGAAGGGGTTGGTGAGAGTGGCAGGGGCAGATGTAGACTGGACTGGAGATCATCAGGAGAAGACAAGATGGAGAAGTCTGTACATAATAGGCAGTAAGTGTTACACAATGATAGACCAGAAAGGGTGTACATATATAGATTATATACACCTGACCCTAGTATGCACTCAACAACATTATATCAGCAGCAGAATGTAGCAGTATTGAAGGCACTGAGAGATTGACTTGAGGATTGAGTCACTATTCACACACATTTGGTAACTTGCAAATATTGCTCTGTTCTCATGCATTGTCTTGCATTTTGTAAACAAAGTGTAGCTCTCCCAAGGGACAAAATAGAAAAAAAGCAAGTTGTTTATTTTTCAAGAGAGCATGTTCTGCTTTGTGTGTGCAAGCCAGTTATGGTTTTATAACAAACCTGAATTACCAAGTACTACAGGAATACATACCTCAAAAGTTGAAAATAATGATAAAATCTAAGGAGAAAATTTTTTTGTGTTATTGTATGCTCTTATCTAAGGAAATTTCTTCTGAGGTGGTTTAAATGTTATAAAACAAGAAATCCTACTTTTAGTTATAGTTGAAATTTCAACATTTTTTTTCAATATGCACCTCAAAAGATACATTGATATATTCACCCATGATTTCTGAACTATCACCCAGAGCCCTGAGTTTTTTGTTGCTTTTTATTACATTGAATTGTCTCACTAACTCTGAATAAAATGTAAATTTACATCAAATCACCATAGCCCCCACAAATGGCCTGACTGACCAACCAGCCAAGTGGGCTACAGATTCTTATCTCTTTGTTCATCTGTATGACAGGCGCTTCTGGTCAGATTTTGGGGGTTACAACTTTGAAAATTTGCATGATGACAGCATCTAAAAACTTTGTTCTTATATTTTCAAAAAAGTACCTTTCTTGGTATCTATGGACATTTTGGACCAACAAAGCCTAAATTTTGTGTTGGCGTTTTTTAAAGATAATTCTAGATAAAAGATCTATTTTTTTTTTAAAGATAATTTTCGATAAATTTTTAAATAACCAGTTCTGGTACAAACACAGGGTTTGTTACGGGGTATGGATATTCATAGTGTTGGATTTAATATTTTTGAAAAAAACTATAAAGCAATAAGTGTCTTAGTATCTTTTGAGGTACTATTTTTTTTCTTATATACATCTACTTATAAAGATGACCTCATAACATTTTCAACATATTTCATCACACACTCCAACTTTTTAATCTTTCTTTCCAGATTTATACTCCAGTCTTTGTTTTCCCAACCTTGTTTAAAATTTTTCGATGGAGGCCTTTGAAGAATTCAAATAAATTTTGTTTTCCCTATACGAGCGCAGTTCCAATCTACAATGGGTTCCTACTTCTTCGAAGTAAAACGGCTGCGAAAGAAAAAAAAAACCTTCAAATCTTGAAATTTTTTCTTCCAATAATTGCTGTCATAGAATTATCATTCAAAGGTTAAGAACTTTGGATTGTAAGACTGAGTGTCTGAATAAACAAACCATTTACAACATTTCAAAAAGCCTTTATTCAGTAATTGGCTTATCATAGGAAAATCCTTTCTCTAAATGTTTGCTACTTCAAATACAAAGGCTGAGTATATAATGCCCTCAACAACTCGCCATTTTCGAATTTCCAAATCTCTCCAAGATATAACTACCATAATTTTGTCTAATCATTTGCAGTGTTCCGAAAACATTTTTATTATTACCGGCACACTTTATTGTTATTATATATATTATCTATAACCTAGGTGTGTTTTGGTTGTTTTTTTTCTTTTAAAGATATATTTTTGAGTGCTTTAATGACTGCAGAGATTGGTCTCCAGCACACACAAACAAAAATTGTTTTCTGTCTGGTGTTGGCTGGGCTAAAATCACAGACAGATAAGAGAGAAAAAAAGTTTTTGTGGTTCCAGTTGCCTGAAATTGACTGATGCTGTCCAGATTGTATGGCGAGACCATCGTTCTTGGGTCACTGGCTTTTGGACATTTTGAAGTTATTGTATAGGCAGCCTGTCAAAAGAAACAGTTTATTCAGGTTTTTGATACACGCACATGTGTAGCCAGATATCACATAGAATGGTGGTCAAAAGTGATGTCCAGCCTAGGAAAATTAATGCTTCAATACAGGGCTAAAACTCTAATTTCTTAGCCTGAACTTCATACACATATATATATATATATATATATATATATATATATTGTATCATCCACAGGTAACTGTTTTGTGGTATTACAACTCTTCAGTGTGGCTATAGACTATCCATTATCTCATTCAGTACCACGAGGTAGGATTGAAGCCTTAGCTTCAGACCCAGAGGCTGGTATCCTCCTCTGCTCCATCGAACTGGACGGTCAGTGAGATTGAATTTAAGTGATATATTTATTTATGCATAAATTCTCCATCCACTAGAGTGCTTCATTCCATGTTGGAAGAGCATTGCATATGTATATATACCTATGTATATGTATGTTGTGTGTGTGTGTATAATACAGCGGTGGTCCAAAATGATGTTTATTCTCAGGAATTTGAACTTTAGCCTTTCATTTGAAGTGTCAATTTTCCTTGGCTGGACATCACTTTTGACCACAGTGCACCCTCCAACTTTATATATATATGTATATAAAGAAATGGATGTGTATGATCTGACAGAATGATGTTATATATGATTCGACAGAATAGCTCAATAATAAGGGCAATCTTGAAGCACCTACCCTATCAGTTGCAGTTCCAATTCCTGCATTTGCCCCATTTACATTGATTGTTTATTCTGTTTACATTGTTTAAGCTGAGTGATACATCAACTGCGTAATCATTGGAGATAATTCCAAATAAGAGTTTCTACATAATATAATGCAATTTATAATCATATATATATATATATATATATATATATATATATATATATATATATGTATGTATATATATATATATATAAATATATACGCACACATATGCATATATGTACATACACATCAAGAGATCCATATATAGATATATGTATACCCTACGTACAGTAAATATTCACTAAGGTTAGCTCAGTCTGGTACAAGTCCACAATAATGGTTCACCCATTGAGCAATGATTTGCATACTCATTGTATCATAATGGACCGCCAAATAATCTTTCAAATCAGTCGTAGTAGGTTCATTCTTCACTGACAAGTCCATGTATGTAGCTATGTGACTCAAGTTGACTCAGTCCTCCCAACAACTTTTTGTCTCTCTCTTTAAATAAACTTTGGCATACCTGTTCAAAAAGTGCATGTGTGCAAGAGGCCGAATCTTATCATGTTTGAAGCGGCCTGGTATAATTGTCATGTGAATAATGAGACACTGTTCTTCATTTATGATATCATTAATTGCAAATGAGAAATTTTGTTGTTTATAACAGAAATTTAAAAAAAATCATAATCTTGTCTAAACTATCTTGTTCTATGAAAATATTTGACTGGAAAAAAACCCTTGATTTATCTCTTCTTTTCACTTTCTTTTTCACTCTCAAAATAGTAATTTTCAAGGTCATCTATAAATATACCCAGGCTTGTAAATGCTGGTGACGTGTATAGTTGAGCAAAAAGCTATATCTATTTTAAGATGAATTTTCATTGTAAATTGAGCACATCTCTATATTGGTAGAGCAAGCTCAACTTCCGAAAGCAAGAAGATCCCATGAGTCTTAAAAAGTCGAGTATACAACCAATGCATCCTCTTGATAGTCACCTATGGAGCTGAAACATGGAACCTGACCAAGAGAGAGACCCTCAAACTTAGAAGCATACAATGTGTACGTGAGAGAATCATGCTCAACCTCACATGAAGAGATCTCAAGAAAGCACTATATACCTAAGAAAAAATAGGCTGGTCATGTTAAAAAATGGCAGACAACTGATGGACATCATGACTCGCAACATGGATCTCCAGAGATCACATGAGAAACCTAGGCAGGCAGAATACAAGATGAAGAGATGAATTCAAAAAGTATTGGTTCTGCAATGCCCATGATAGAGAGGTCTTGTGAATCCTGGGGAAGGTCTATGTCCAACAATGGATGATGGAATACTGATGATGATGATGATGATGAATGATTACAGAAAGGTTAAACAATTGCAGTCATCAGAGATGGTGAAGGGTTTCAACTTGTTTTTAATATGCATGTGTCTTTGTTTACGTATTTACGTTATTTGAAAAATAGTTTTTTTTACCTTTTTTTGACCTTATTCCGATGGGTTTATTAATACCATCCTGATTCTCCAGAATCTAGATGTTTTTTTTCCACTCTATCGTAGATATTTTTGAAAGGAAAACGACAGTCATATCATAAATAGAATTTATTCTGACCATATTTACTCTTTGATGGAATTTTTTTTACTGGACTTCAAATTTTGATGCTAGGGTTGTTCACTTGTTGACTGTGATGGTGAGTTTTTTTATTTCAAAAGGGCATATACATTTATCTTTTGTACATTATAAAATCTGCAAGATCGAAAAATGCGTGAGGCTAAGCAGTCAAGCATACTGTTGTATTTCAAGCCTCTCGCATAAGCCTCAGCTGACAGAAGACCTTGATCTTCAACATCAGTTATTTTTTTGGTCTGGGAATGCTCAAAATTTTTTTTCAACATAAATTGATGGTACTTGCCTTTTCACTTAATACCATTCCAGATACTGTGTGGTAAACCTTTACTAATATAGGTCTTTCATGAAAACGAACCGTCATGGAGTAAAGTGTCACAAAATGGAAGATATCTGCATTTGACAAAGTGCTGTAATTGATTAAGGAGAGGTAGGAATAGGGTTGCTTTTATTTAGAAATGAGAGTACTTGGTTGTTTGTGTATTTGAAAAACTTTTGATATTTGTTCAATGTTTGAGAATTGGTGGCAGGTGGAATCGCCAATTTGTTGGGCCCCACGTGACCATAATGTAGGAGTTGATATCTTGAAGTTTCACTTGTTCATTCCTTTAGTTTCATAATCCCAAGAGTAACATTAATTGTTGGCTAGTGTGTTCCAGGAAAAGACACACGGTGCAAATTCAGGATAACTTTTTCTTGCATTGAGATCTTGAACTGAAACTAGAAACTACATATGCGCTAAAGCTTTTCTACAAAATTTGATTTCTTATGCTCAAGTTATGTGACCAGGCGAATGATTTAAAAAAACCTTGTTCCTGCTGGGGAGGAACCAGAGCTGGTATTTGAGCAGGCGCCAACCCACACTAGCTGATTTGACTTATGTGCATCACATCCAATCATCACATGGAAAAATCAAACGATACATTCTCGGACCGTTTGCAATGTTGGGTCCAAAGGCAGCAGGGTTACTCTCTTTCAACTGTGTGTCGACAAGCAAGAAAAAAAAGACCACTTGAATTTTAGATTCAAACCAAGCCTTTTCTAATAAGTTTTGTGGTCACACAACTGACATGTAAGAACTCGGATTTTGTGGAAAAGTTTCTGTTCAAAATCTCAATGCAATAAAAAGTTATTCAAAATCTTCCTTGTCCATATTTCTTCCGGACACGCGGTATAGTTCCAATGGAAACAGTGGCGATTCTCAAACACGATAATTGCGTAGACGGCACTCAACTACTTAGTTGACTGCAAGATCAGCAAGGGAATGAAAGCATGATGGCCACCATATTTAAATAACGGTTTCAGAGTTATTCTGAATTGCAAGTCAGAATGATTGTTATCTCCCTTGAAACAAATTGATTAACATAGACTGTGAAAGACTGAAAATCATTTTGAAGAGAACTATATCACCTACATTGCTTTTCTGTTAAACTCCAATCACACTAAAACAATGCTACTCAAACATAGGCTGCCGGTACGCAGCCCATTTTCTCATCTTTAATGACGTTCAAAGTATATATTACGAGATGAGTTTCTTGGCCACACGGGCATTATTTACAGTAGAGAAACTATACAAAGCTTTTATAATACCTAAATGACATGGCTTTGCTAAATTCATCTCCTAGACTTGTAAAATTCCCTTCTGATTTGTATATCTAATATTAGAAACTGTCAACCAAAACTGTCACCAAAAATTAAACCTTAGTTCTTTAGTTTTCAAGTTGGTCTACTCAGGTATGTATATACATATGTATTTATGTATGTACGTATCATGTGTACTGGCCACCCCAATGCAGCTAGAAGGCTGAAAATTTAGATTTTTACTCTTTATTTCTTAGTGAGGGATTCAATTAGCAGTGGAAGCTAAATCAGTCCTTTAGTTTGAGTTTTGTTGCATTCAGGCTTGTTTTTTAGAAAATTGTGCCAAAAAAAAATGCAATATCAATAAAGTGGTATGTATACCTGTGCCAGTACTCTTTTGTGCCTAATTAATGTCTACCTACCCTCTTACTTTTTCTGTCCTTTTCGGCATGGATTAAAGTGTAGTATCTGTTTCCTGGGAAAGCCCGAGGAGCCGGTACTGATGCTTGCCTGCTGAATGGGCCGGAGAGGGTGTGTATCAAAGACTGAGTGCGCCGGTGCAATGCATCAGCGAATGAGGTTATACTGAGGCTGCTCTTTGCTACGAGCATTAGGAGCCTTCGGGTTCCCTTTCTGTTACTCGGCCTAGCTGTGGGAAATATGGCACCCCGGGGCAGCACTGACCCATTGCACTTTACGGAACAGGTTGGGCTCGTCCTGATGCTTTTGTGACGGTGGTTGCTTTGGTTGCTTAGCTGGAGCTATTTTTCCAGGGTGTCTCCTATTTTCCCCATGTAAAGCCCCGACCTTGTGTCACAATTTGCTCTGGTGGGAGAGTAAATAAATAGCACTCTCCCTCTTACTCTGACAACATCAAGTTAATTTCCAAGAGGCCATCTCTAATCTCTCCTTCCTAGTAGTTGGGGCTTGGGTAACCACAGATGTGTTGAAATCTTCCTATCAAAAGACAATAATGCAAGGGAGGAACTTGGTTAAACTAATTGTGTTTATAAATCACTAAAAGACTTTCCAGTCCAATTTTTCTTACAAAAAATTTTCTTGTTCCTGTCAATTCTTTACTTTTTTACTCCCTGGGCCTACCCAATCCATACAATGAAACTTTGTTTTGTTCAGATCTCACTAAATTCTGTCACTGGCCCTAGTTTCCTATTCAACCTGCATATTCTAATGCAGCCACTTATAAAATTTTTTCTGATTATCCAACCCCTGCCTGCTTATTCTGAAGCCCCTGCTTATTAAATTGTGTTAGATCCCCGCCCACTTGCTTTTTCTGAGCCCTAGCTTATCATATTTTGACCAAAAGACTTACCTGTTCAATTTTTCTTCCATAACAAAATAATTTTCTTGTTCCAGTCAATATTGTATATTTTTACTTCCATAGGGCCTATCCTATCCATCGAATAAATCTTAATCAAACAACATTTTTTTGCTTGGATCCTACTAAATTCTGTCGCTGGCCCTAGTTTCCCACTCAACTGGCATATTCTAAGCCTGCCTCTTATTAAATTGTGTCAGATTATTCCCCCACTTTTGCTTATTAAATTGTAACCAATTTTTTTTGGCTTTTGACCTGAACTACTTGTAGAAGTTTTTCAAGTTTCAGATTGCCAATTTTGTTTAGTCTATCTCAGCCATGATGCAATTGACTCATAACTGTTATACTAAACCAAATCGAGCTAGCACTGGATTGGCCTTTTTACACCTACTATGTAAATGTGTGGAACACTTGTTGGAACGAGAGATTTCTTTCTATAGTGTATGTATTGATGAGATATCATATATGTGACATAAGAATTTTTAAGAAATTATTTTTTTACCATGTTTTTTCATCTTCTTCATCCTCTTCATCCTCCTCCTCCTCCTTCTGTTTCTTCTTCTTCTTCTTCTTCTTCTTCTTCTATTGTCCATTGTTGAACATAGACCTTCCCCAGGATTTACAAAACCTCTGTATTGGAGCCAATATTTTCTGAACCTGTCCAGTTCGTCTTGCCATCTCATATTCTGCTGGCGTCAGTCTTGCATTTGATCTTTGGGGATCCATGCTGTGAGTTGTGATGTCCATTGTTTGTCTGCTATTCTTACAACAAGACCAGCCCATTGCCATTTTAGTTTCCAAATGGTTCCTGTGATGTCTTGGACTCCTGTTTTTCCCCTAATATACTGTACTGTCGTGGTTTCTTCAAGTGATATTGAGCATGATTGTGCAACAGTGCACATTGCATGTGTAGTGCCCCCTATACTTTTAGTAAGGAATTAAGTACGAAACTCTCCTTTTAGCTTAATGTCCAAAACGTCACTTCCTCTGACGACCCCTATAAAACTCTTGGGCACACATGGTCCAGTGCTCATAAGCTCCAGCACCCCTAGCTGGTTACGCTTCTAGCCCCAGCCTTTGCGGCCGGCCACTCTCTTTCCTTCTCTCATGTTCTATGTCTTTTATAGTCTGTTTGTCGAGAGTCTAACAGCGTCTGAGAATAGTCCCCAAGTTAACTCACTTACTTGGCAGTAAGGCTCACACACTGAACCTGGTTTCCACGTATCTGGGAACAATCCAACCATACGGAATCCACGCGTTTAGACAACTCCGCTACAACTCTGACGCCAGCAGTGTCGTGTCAGGGGCCAGATTTAGCGTTGCTATTATATTAGCCCCTTAACACGTGTAAATAACCAGAATTGATCTAAGAAGATAAATCCTGGTGAATAGCATGTATAATCCTCGTCTCTCAACAACAATCCATCGCTGCTCGGATTCAACAATGGACACTACGCGCGAAACATGCTTTTCAGTTTGTGGTTTGAATATTAACATCCTCATATGTACGACTCCCTCACGCTGACACCCAGGAACTTTATAATGTGCTGTGTTTTCAATCAATGTCCTCTGAGTCAGATGATGGATAGGAAGATACGGTTTTGAGAGTATAAAACCTCATAAGGGTGTACAGCAAATATAATGTGCACTGAGTCTGACTAATGTCTTGAGGTCAGATTAAGGCCAGATTAAGGCCAGTGGGTCATGAGTATTGTGGTGTAGGAACATATCAGTGTTTGTCAATGAAAAACATGTTAGTGGCCGCCAGTGTTGCCAACTCAAAAAAATTCTTGCAAAAGCATGGCTACCAAAAAGTGCTAAATTGAAAAAAAATTGCCAAAAATGACCCATTAAAAAGATGCTACAAATGATCAAAACATGCCAAAAAATGGGCAGAACAATCAAGCATGTCTGTGCTAATCCAGCACTTTTCCACACCACCAAAACAAGGAAGTTGCTGAATTTAGCATGAAAAGTACCAAACTAGCCTTGCTGGTGGCTGTGGATGTTTATGGACTTTCAAAGAGTTACCTTTTAATATATTCATTAAATTTTTCTGATAAAGATCGACATTGCTGCCAACAAAGTAATATTTTACTGCTCATGTATGAATAATAATTTGGCACAGATAATGTTACTAGTCCCTGACACATTAAGAAAAATAACCTTGCTGATCCACAAGATCGAATAGTTTGAGTAACGTAGCTCTAAAGAAAAGATCACATTTCTACTGATTTTATCCATGCATAATTAGAATGACTGCAATAATCGCAAAGAAAAAAAAAAGCCTTGGAAAAAGGCTTCCTATCAGAACTGCCAACATGGACAGTGAGAGAGCTAACACCTTTTTTCCCGTCGGATGTACTGCCAGAAAGCACTCGAAATATATTTCTGAACTATTCTTGCACAAAACGATATATTTACTGCCCACTTACGCAAACACTTGGCATCTGAATTTTTTTTCAATTGGAGATTAAAACTGAAGATGCTATTCCATATTGTTTTCTTCTTTTATGCTTACTTTAACGTCACATTATACTTCGGGGCGGATGTTTTTAGCATTTATTTTTCTCTTTAAATCTTGCATACTCAAACAGTTTTAAAACTTTGAAGAGAACAATGTCTTGGCAGTTTGTTTTTTTTCCATTTCTTTTTAATATGAGTAAAAAAAAAGAAAGATCTTTGCTAAATTCTTTATATAGAGAGGATCATCTTAAAGAATAGAGGTTCAGAATTCTATTTTGAATTCCTAAACCATAAGTGTCCATACCTAAATGTTTGTCTGTCTGTCCTTTACTTTTTTCTTGTAGATAAAGTTTGTAGAAGTATACAAGCATAGATGCGGAGTGGCAAAGGGGTTACCAGCATTTTTCCCTCAAAGCTGTGAACATGATTTGCAACCAGCACACAAAGCAAATTAATGTGCGCACAAAAGATTTCAAATTCTTTTGGTAGTTTACTTATTTTTTATTGAAAAAATATCGATTCCCTATGATGAATTCAAAAGAGCGCGTATATTTTTGCCACAGGGAAAAATTTGCTCAACATAATATTTTTGTGCCAACAGACTTCTAAAAATTCAAGAGAATATTGGTTACCTGCATGGAAGATTGAATTGTGTTTTAGTTTCAACTGAGGCTGCTTGTGTTCGCATTGCATTACTGACCTTTGGGAAAGACATGAATCCAATTCTTCCACTTGCTATAGGTAGATCTGAGCCCTTTATCCCCATAAAGCAGTCTATTGAAGTTGAAGTTATTCTCACGGAAAAACCCGCAAGCTTGGTAATTGCCATAGCTGGTCCCAAACCTGGTTGAGCATCCTGGCTTCGTAAAAACTTACAATTGCTACTGAAATAATGAATGAATCTTATATTGTTCAAAATGGTCTGGTTACTCACGCAATAGAAACCATCATGTGACCGATGTCTTTTTGAAAAGCCAGTGATCAATGAATAAGTTACTCATCTTGCCTTTTGTTGGGCATTGATTACTAAGGGGGTCTGAAATTTAAAAAAAAAAACAAGAGAGAATGCTGGCACAAATTAGGGATCATTCTAGCATAAACTTGTGCTGCAAATTGACCCTCTGACCCCTATTTAGAGGGATAATTTTAAAGAAAAGCATTTTTCTTGACATGATAAGGAGTAAATGTTGAAAACTTCAGCCTGCTAGAACCTTTAGTACAAACTGTATGTATCATACATACATAGCCAGCCATCCAACTGGAAAACTGAAGAGAACCTGCCAATTTTGGTGACAGTTTTTGGTTGACAGTTTCTAACAAGCCCAACATGCCTTTGACTACATACATCCTTGTGGCAGGGGTTAATTTGAGAGAAATTTAAATCTTCTACTTAGGGTGTTATAGTGAGGTGGTATTATTTCATATGTTTGTTTTTTCATTCTTTCATTTCACTTGTGCAATTCATTGTAATCAATTTCCGGATGGCTAGGTCCATTGAAGCTTCGTCATTTCAAGAATATATAACCTACCTCATCTATGGCCTGCCTCTCACGGTGCTGGATGAGGAGTTGGATTTTCCTGGTTTGGAACAAGAGTTGTCCATCGTTTAGTCTGGTAGCCAACCATGGCTGAAGAGCCCAGTCTGCCCTACTATTAGATGCTATACCATTTTGGAAAGCTGTATGTCAAAGCAAAAAATTTAGCGGAAGCAAGGATAATCACTAATTGCTAACAGCTAATTTTTATTGAATAAATTTAGCTTTGGTATGTTTTTTTTTGCTCTTGAACCCTCAAAAACAGCCCTAGTGAGCTGACATTTTGATATGCTGTGGTCATAGAGCTTTCCAGCAAGGTATAGCATGCCAATATCAGATGATGATCAAGGTTTACATAAATAATTAAATGAACAAACAAAATTAAACATTGATTTGCATTCAACTTACAGTTTATTTAAAGCTCTATGTCCAAGTTAGAATATATTAAAATTTAATCTCTGTAGGTCTATTTTTAAGGCTTTCAAAGCAAAATTGGTGAACCAAAGCTAAATTCATATAATGAAAGTTTCTATTATTTAAAAGTAGCGGTTTATCAGTTTAGTGTTTTCGTTTGCTATGCCTGCCACTGTTACTAGCCCAACCAACACCTACTGCACATATTGTTCAGGGTAGGGACACTTTGATCTCATTGATCCAAGTAGTTTTCGACTATTCTTGAAACACTTGATCTCTACACTCAAGGGTAATTATGATTGTGACCACTTTTGTGTCTTTTCTTTTCTTTGTCTTTTCTCATTTCTAATTGAGTCCAGTGTTTACCGCAATGCTTCTTCAGTTGTCTGCATTGGGATTTTTTTGTTATTTGAACTGTGGAAGAAATAGACAAACTGGAAACAAAATAAGTAAAGAGAATGAAGAGAAGCCTTTGTTACGGCACACTTCTTTTGAATTAAAAAGCTTGAGTGTCATTCCTAATAAAATTTTGTTGCTTTGATATTGAGAAGAAACCAACATCTTTTGGCAGTATGCCATTGTATCTGGTCTTATAGCATGAAAGATGTGTGAATGATCTAGGCATTACACAGGGTCGTGGTAAGACCACACCTGGGATAAGGCAGTGTAGTATTGGGTCCTTATTTCCAAGTGGATATCATAACACTGGAGTCTATTCAACAGTGAGCAACTAAACTGATCACATTGCTGAAGGGCAAATCCTATGAGGATTGCTTGAAGAAATTGAAACTCCAATCCCTAGATTAGTGTGGAGAGTGATTTCAATATGCTGTTCTCTCCCACTGAAATTTCTCATACTCGAGGACATTTTCAGAAGGTAGTTGAGAATCGTGCAGTTAAACTTTGAAGAGGTAATTTCTTTACACAACGGGTTGTAAATGATTGGAATAATCTTCCTGACGATATCCTAGCTGCAACAATGCTTGACACCTTCAAAAATAGATTAGGTGGAATTCAGGAAGACATCTAATATCACACAGCGAATTAATTGAATAACTCACGTACTGTACATTTGATTCAGCACCTATAAGCCGTGGCCTCTTTGTTGGAAATTATTATATTGAGCAATTAATCAGGGTGGCGAAGGGTTCTATCTTTTTATTTATATATGCGTGTCTTTGTATTTTCTTTTCTGAAAATTCTTCTTGAAAATTGGCATCAGTACTCCACTAACCCCCCTCTAAAAATGGTTTTTGAAATTAAAAAAAAAAGTTTTTTGAACTTTATTAATAGCATCTAGATTTTCCAGAATCTAGATATTTCTAGATATTTTATTACTCCATCTTGGATATTTTCCAGCGGAAAACACCAGTTATTTCATAAATAGAATTTATTCTTACCATATTCATTCTTTGATAGAATTTTTTTTTCCATGACTTCAAATTTTGATGCTACGGTTGTTTAATCATTGACTGTGATGGCGAGTTATTATAGTTATTGCTTTTGATACTTAGAATATAATGCAGTTTCATGTACAATTTCGTACTGATACTTCAGTGAAAACAACAGCTGTACCACCAACAACATCTACATGAGCAAGTGCACAATGTATTCATACATGAAACTGTATTAGGTAAAATTTTCTATCAAAAGAACAAAATGGAAATTGAAGTAAAAATTCATCTTTTGATACCTACCTTTATACCCCCCTTAATTTGATAAGTAAAATAATGAATATATTTTATTTTCATGTTTAATGCCAAATCTTATTTTGATATGCGAAAAGAATAAATATTTTATTTGTGTATATAATGCCACTTTCTATTTTGAGCGGTAAAAAGCTTGAGTAGATTTTTAAAATTTTGTTTATAACTTCACCTGCTTAATTTGGTATGTAAAAAAGAATGAATAAATTCTAGTTATAGAGATAATGTATCATCTTTAGGTAATTGTTGCAGAAAGGTTTATTCTGTAATATTTGGATTGAAAATACAATTCATTTTTTTTCTTTTTATATCTTCCTTCATTGTACTATTATAAAAAAGGAAACACTCTATATCTTTTCTGGAGCAAGTAGAAAATTACAGCAAGCAAGTTAAGAGATAGGGTAAGCCAATCAAAAACTACGGTACACATACTAAAAAACCACTACAAGTAAATTGAGAAATTGCTGCGGGAAAATGAAAGACTGCAGTGAGCAATTTAAAAAATACTGCAAGAAAATTAAAAAATACATCAAGCAAATTAAGGTCAATGGCGAGAATACTGAATTGATGAACAAGATTAATGAAGGAATTACTGACTAACTGAATCCATGGAGATTTCACAGGTGTTGACAACTAAGATTATCCATTATCTCATGTCCCTGCTCCTCTCTCATCCTATGCCTATATCGTCTCCTTTTCGTCCTCATCATTTTCATTCTTTATCGCTGGTCAATTATAAGAGTATGGCTTAATGTCACCTCCAAAAACGTTCCCATTCCCGTCGCTTTCTTTTCTGTCCACTCCCTTCTTACCCTCTTATTGAACTAATTTACTATCTTTTCTTCTTCCCTAACCCCCTCAGACACTCCCTAACGTTCCTTTAACTCTCTTAATAAACTATGTAACCCTCCCTTTTCTCCCTCTCTTTTCCTACCTTAAACTATCTAAATCCCTTTCTCAAGTAAAAATTGTAATAGATGAGATAACCATTTACACTGGGGAAAAAAGCTGAAATTGAATAAATAGATAGATAAATGAAAATCAGATTGTTAATACTAGTCTGAGTGCGAATGCAGATACCACAATAGATATTTGTAAAAAAAAACTAAAGTAAGTGTCCAGTTTAGTGTTATATTTACGTTATAAATTGAACCTTTAAAAAACACATTTTTGAATTTATGTTTGTTCTGGAATTTTACCAAATTACTTGTATCATACCTTGGGTTCTAGATGTCTATGGAAAAAATCTTCCTCCCACATGTTAACAGGAAAAAAGATTGAATCAATTTTGATTCATGAAATGAAAAGTCATCCCTCAATTTTGACTTCAGAGGATGAAAAACAGTTTCTCTTGGATTTTGACTCCTTAAAATGAATAGATATTTTCCCCTGAATTGCCACCAATAAAAGTGGAAAAAATAGTTCCCCCCCCCGATTTTGATTCCTAAAAATAAAAAAAAAGTATCCCCTTTATTTCGATACCTGAGTAATCCAAGAAAGTGATCAAAAAACCTTCCTGTCGATTTGAAGTGAATAAAAGAATTCCCCCTTCATTTAGACCACTGAAATCGGAAGAAAAAATTCTCCCTTCTTTTCGGCCCCTCAGAGTGGAAAAAAAAATTCTTATTCTAATTGGGAAAAAAATCCACCCCATTTTGCCCCCCAAAAGTGGGGAAAAAATCTGCCCAACTTCGACCCCTAAAAGTGTGAAAAAAATCTGTCCAATTTTGATCCCTAAAAGTCAGAGAAAAAATTCCCCATGCATATTGACCCTGAAATGTGGGGGGAAAAAATCCTCCCTCTCCGTCTATTCAGACTCAAAAGTGGAAAAAAGGAATTCCTTCTGCATTTTCATTCCCCAAAGTGGAAAAAAAGAATCCCCCCATTTTGACCCTTAAGAAAGAAACAAAAGAATACTCCTTCAATTATGACTCCTAATTATTTTGAATAAAGTAAGTGATATTTTGATATTTTTAAATTTTTAATTTATACTAATTCATATAGTAATATTGAATGAAAATATTTAATCTCGTGATTAGTCAATTCATCAGAACATCTACCCATTGAAAGAAAATTGTGTTGGACTGTCAATATTGATTGCTGCAAATATTAATTTTTTTAGTTAAATTATTTGAAACTTGTCCCTTAGTAAAACTCATGGGCACTTCTTCATTAGTTAGTGCCCACCGAAAGCTAAAACCCATAATTCTAAATAAGATTAGTAATCGAATTGTTGTAGCCACAAAAATAACTAGCCTAAACAACCAGCCTAGTGTGCTAAAGATTCTCCATGTTGACTTCTACAAGTGAAAAAAAATCCCCTACAATTTTGACCCCGAGAGATTTGAGAAAAATTCTCCCTTCATTTTGACTCCTGAAAGTGGGAAAAAAATCTCTCTGCTTGTCTATGTGTGTTTGTCTGTAGGCACTCCTGGTAAGATTTTTTGTGCTACAAACTTGAAAATATGAATGAGTACACAACTAAACACCATGTAAAAATATCTTCTTTTTATTTTTTCAAATAAAGTGCTTTTTGGGGTCTCTATGGTCATTTTAGGACAAAAAATGCTCAGATCTGGGGCTGTGTTTTTCTTATTCTTTTCAGATAATTTTAGATAAAAGATCTCTGTTTCAAGATAATTCTTTAGAAAATTAGTTCTGGCAAACGCACGGTGATTCATTTATGAGAGGTACGGATATATGTTGCATTTCCTCTTGAGTTTGTCTTAGTATAACACAAACTACAGCACCAGATTATTGATTATAAACAGAAATGGTAGATATACTCAATGGGCCAACCCACATACTGGGATTCATGTAACAGGTGATTCCATATCTTATATGTGGGGTTACTCTCTGTTATATTATGAGTCGTAATTGTTTTAGCTATCCAACAGTTGCTGTTTATCCAGACATGAAAAGAAATCCAAGGTAAATATTTTGTGTCATGTCTGAACAAAATGTTCAATAATCTCAGATATTGTTTTGTGGTCTCTTTTTTTGTATTCCCGAAGGATGTAAATCCAAAGGACAAATTTGCATGAAATTCATGTTTGTTATAATCAGAAGCACAATCTCTAACTAACGAATGTGATTACCTGTAGTTTATATAACAGATTTATTTATCTCTTCTAAAAAGGTTGGAAGAGGTATTGTCTGATTGTTAATGCAATATCTCTGAAAGTTCTGAATGAATTTCAATGAAATTTTCTGGGAATATGAGCCATTGGGTGAAAAAGAATTTGTTATATTTGGGGGTTGCTCAAAGATCTTTTTAGAGATCAAGAGATATTTTTCATTTTTTTCCCTACATTTTTGTATTCATTCATATTTCTTCATACAATATCTCCAAAAGTTCTCAATGAATTGTCAAAGGGTAAGCCATGGGCTAAAGAATTAATTAAATTTTGGTTTGGATTGAGGATTTCTTTTAGATGTGTTCACACACATCTGTAGGTTTGTTGGTCTCCAGTTAACTGACATATCAATGAACAATCATTGATTTTTTTTTTTTTCAATCAATTCCCGTGATAGATATGAAATTAAGTCATCAGCATTCATAAGCATGGGATTATAGATTAAAATTGTTTTTTTAGATATAATTTATATAATTCATAGTTTCCCTTCTTGGTCCCCCTTAGCCACAATTCTTTTTCAGAGGACCCCCTCATCTGTGGCTCCCCTTTCAATGACCCCCTCCCCCCATCTGTAGACCCCCTTTCAGTGATCCTCCCTTATCCACAGTTTACCTTTCTGTGGTATGTGGACACATGATTAGAATTCCGTTCTTGTTTACAGTTACCTTGCCTTCATTGTAATTATCTGTGAAGTGATTTTCATTCAAATTTTTTTTGTGACAATTGCATCTTGCAGAGGTGTGCACTCTTTGAGTGCTTTCTAATTTATTAATTAGAGTTAATGTGTCTCTAAGTGCCCCTGTTGGCTGTAGGGAATTTAATCAGTGCTTTTCTTCGTAAATAACATCCGAATGAAAATAAGAACCGTGTGTTGAATGATGCATCCACAATCTGTGGTAGTAGCAGGAGAAGGACAAGGAGGAGAAAGAAGAGTAAGTCGTCTTTCTTTGAGTCAATTGATTTTCATACTTGTAAAATATTGCAATATGGAAATATTCTACAAGTATTTTCAATAAAAATTGTAAATGGCCATTTTTGGCCAATTTTGGCTTTTTTATATACAAAAATGTGGATCTTGACCATTTTATTATGATAGCTGGTAAAAAAAAAAATTGATTGGAATGGATGTCTTTTTAATGACATCAAACCACTGCCTTCCTTCTTATTTCTGTTATTTAATGTAACTGTGACCGACTGACAGACTGACAATCAGAAAAGTATCTAAAAGAGACGTGTGGACATGCCTAAAAAATCTATTGCATTGTAACTATTAGGGAGCTTTTACTGAGTGTGGAACCTCAGAGAATTAACTTGTTAAAGCAATTCAATCTTATTGGAGATATGGAAAAAGATGGATATCTGGAAAAAGAAATCCTTTTCAGTTCAATTCTCCTTCAAAAACAAAAGAATTCTCTTGTTTCTGTCAATACTGTATGTTTTTACTCCCCATGTGCCTACCCCGTCCTTACTATAAATCTTTCTCTGAGTTTTGTTCAGATCCAACTAAATTGTGTCCTACCCCCAACCAATGGCTTATTTCAACCCTCCTCTTGCTTATCAAATCATGAGAGATTCATCCCCAGACCTGCTCATCAAATTGTGACAGATTTTCCGAGCACACTGCTTATTCCGATCCAACCTACAATTAAGCACTCAAGAATACACAACAACTCTATAACAATCTGTTATGGAACCATCTACAACATAGTGATCTAGATTCTATATGTTCTCAATCTCCACTTGAAGTGGGAGTTCGCTTTGATTTTCTCCTATAGAAAGAATAAGAACTTGAACAAATCCTCACCTAATTCAGGGGAGTAAACTGTACACTGTTTGTCTATCAGGTCATGTTGAACCGCACTGATTTATCAAAATGAACATTCTCCTGCTGTGATTTGAAATCATGACCAAGTGATTGATAGGCAGCTCACTTACCAACTGAGTTAAACTGACAAGTCTCACATTTTTGCAAATTTTTTAATTACACATACAATACAAAGGTTGAAGTAATCATCTACGACTGGAACGGAAGTAGAAGTGAAGTTTGACCCTGCAGCAGCCAGGCTTGTTTACTTGTATGTTTGTTACTGTAAGACAGCAAAAATGGGATATCGTAAGGAGATTTTTCTTAGAATAAAACCATTGAAATGCGATAACCTGTAGAATAAGACCATTTTTGATGCAGTTTTCTACTTGATAATGATAGTGGTTTGGGGTTTGTGTCCGTGTTGACACTGATAATCTATAGCAGAGGTCAGCAAACTTTTTTGGAGATGGGCCGGATTAAAAATATCTTTTATGTCTTAGGGGCCAAAGTGGATAAAAAGAATGGAACAATGATCATACAAGGCTGTAGAAACAGTTTTTTCTAAAGAATTACTTTGATGTATTTCATCATCTGATACAATGAAGACAACGAGCGCTCCAACCATAGATGACTACTACAATCTTTGTAACATTGTAACTTTCTCTTGAACTATGTATTTATAGACTCCTAAACGGTTGCACCCTATGGGCTGCAAATTTGGGAATGAGGTAAATAGACACCAGGATGAACATAAGATAGGTGGAACTGACCTCAAAGATAAATTTGGCATTTTCAAATCTTAGAGAGACAGCTGAACCCTATGGGCTGCAAATTTGTATACAATGGGTAACTTGTCCCAGTATCGAATAGGTGGTGCTGACCTCTGAGGACCCTGCTGGTCAGTTTGAGGTCAAAGACTACTTTTATGCACCCTAATTTGTGAGTTTTTATTTAAAGATTTGTTTATTCCTATAAAAAAAATCATTGGTTGTGGTAATGGTCCATTAGTTTGTGTCAGTGGAAATGAAATCAGTGGATTAAGTTCAAACTCTGAAGGAGAAAATGAAAAAAATGTTCTCTCAAATTCTGTGCACTTTCCATCTATTTGACCTTTCAGTTGCAAAAAACTATTTGAAAAAGTTTTAGGGATGTACTATTTGCAATATAAATATAATATTTCAATTTAACTATGATATAATACTCATGACTAGAGGTGGATGTGCTGACGTGCACTCCCCATCCCATCCATGGTTAGAAGTTTTATGAATTCACTGCAGAATTTCATTTGCTTCTCCATATTGTTATTTTCAAGATTTTTTCCTTCCCCCTGGGCACTGCCAGGTACCCTAGCTATAGTTTATACTTACATAAGCGTCCATGTACTCCGACCTCTACTAAGATGACTGTATGCAAATGAGTTCATACGTTTTTCCCCGTTTCAGCAAAATCAATAATGTTTATCGAGCTAACGTGTTTTTTTAGCTCCTGCATGTCCTCCGACAAATGTCTTACCCTCAGTGTTTATCAATCGGTAGCCTTCTTAGTTGATTTGTAGGGGATGCTCTATTTACAATAAAAAACCTATACGGGGATGAACTTATATTTTGTGACCATCTAAAAATAATGGGAATATGACATAAATTGTACCTCTAATGATTTCAAAATAGAATAGAGGGTGAATTTTTTGTATGAATAAGTGAAAAGAATATAATTGATGCTTTCGAAACAACACTCTGCAAACAGGAGTTATTTTTCCCATTCACAATAATATATTTGTTTGCTTGAAGAATTACGTACACATTTTTTTTTTTTTTTAGAAGAACAACCCAATTTTGATGTGAGATTCTTTCAATGGGAGAGACAATGATAGTTTTATCAAATTTTGTATTAAATTTTTCACCGGATTGTGTTTCTAAATAAATTAATAAAAAATATTTTTCAAGGCAGGTTTTTAGTATCTAAATGTCTTTTTCAAAACAAAACTCTGTGAACCTACCTGCTGTTTGCAGATTGTTATTTAGAAATAATGGTCGCAATCTCTTTCTTTATAGTTGTCATTTGATAAAGAAAGATTTTATATAACTCCTAAAATTGAAGTTTGATTGTGGTTTCAGTTCGATTAATGTACACATTTCTTGACATTTCTCCGCCGGTGTCTGTATATTTTATTGCTAAAGATGTACCCTAAACTGAGTGACTTTAATGCAGCAGAGGTTATAATTTAAAAATAATCAAGCAAGAGTAAAGTCACTTGCAGGTATCAAATTACTACTGCAGCAAACTGAAAACATTACATACCTAGAAGTACTAGATTGAATTATGACTCACACTGTAAAAGTGGTTCACATGAATGTAATTTAAATGTATGCCACACTATGATAATGATCTGGATTCGAAATGACTTCCCAATGAAGTAATACATAATGTTTGATTCCACATTTATATGTGATGTCTAAGTCATGAAAATGATGCACTGAAGCCAGTATTACAGAATCAAGGTAAAATTAGGAAAACTGATTTCATTTCTCATCAGAACCATAGTCCCCATTTAGGCCTTCCGCAGGAACTTGCTGGAAATCCTTACCATAGGGTGTGGTTGGCAGTAACTTAATCAAAGTAATGATTATGAAATTTTTTGGAGGGGGGGGGGAATATTATCTAATTGTGGTTCAAATTTTGTATATATCAATAGAACATGTGGAGATTTACAACATTTTTAGGATTGATACATTGATTTATTAGGGGCCATTACAGAAATGGGACGACTTTTTGCGTCATTTTTCGATGCAGAGTTATATTATTTGCCAATCAAAGATTGATGAGGAGAATAAAGAATTTTTGTATGCAATGTCATATATTCAATGAAATGTGGCTACGGGATGGGTTTGGACTACGGCCATAGCTTGTAGCCTTGTACCAGAACAGTGGTTCTCAACCTTTTTTCTCATACATTCTTTTCATTGTATTCCAAAATGTTATTACTGATTGATTGCCCGACTCAAATGTGCATTTCAATTAATATGCATCTAATATGGAAAGCATTTTTTTATATTAGCACATTTGCATTCATCGAATCACCGTAGCCTCACAAATTGCTTACCCTACCAACCAACCAGATGGGTTACAGATTATCATCCGTGTCTATGAGTATGTGTGTGTGTGTGTCTTCGGGCACACATGGTCATATTTTGGGGGCTACGACCATGAAAATACATCTAAAACATTTTTTTTCCTTTTCAAAAAAGTGTTTTTTTTTGTCTCTGCTGTCATTTTGGACCAACAATGCCTAAATATTATGCTGGTATATTTTGGATGATTTTAGATGAAAGATATATTCTTTTGAGATAATTTTAGATATTTTTTTAGATTATAAGTTCTGGTACACATGGGGATTACTTTTTAAAAAAAGGAAAGTATTTTGATTAATATTTAATATGCATCTAATATGGAAAGCATTTTTTTTCTACATCAGCACATGTACATTCATTGAATCACTGTAGTTTCACAGATTCCTGGCTATCTGCGATTGTTGATTTTTATTGGCTAAATAAGAAAAAAAATGGCTGATTTGGCAACCCTATACAAATGCACTAGGACCGCCATCCACTTCAAAGTATAAGTTTCAGATAAAATTTGGTTTATTGATCTAAGTACAAAAAATTATGAAAAAATTTTTCCTGTGTAGTTTGATTTGCTTTGACTGATCCAGACCTTAAATTTTTCTGAAATTTTTTGTTTTTGTTTTTAAATCGGGTAAGTGGCTAAATTGGCTCTAAAGTGGGTGACTGATTTACAATGAAGGCATAATGTTAACTTTGATCCTTACTTGGATTTTTTTCAGCTAAAACTTCTTTAAAATATGGCTAAATTTTTTCAACTCTTTGCTAACTTTAAGGCTAAAATATTGAATATATGTTTTGAGTAAGCTATAAAATAAAATTGGTTTATTATTTTTTTAAAATGGCCAGATTTTCAGCTACCTTCTATTGCAGATCTTTATTGGCTAAATAGGAAAAAAATCAGCTAGATCTAGTAAAAAAATGGCTTATTTGGCATCCCAGTACCAACACAATAGGATCTCCATTCACTCCATATTGATGATATTCTAAAACAGAAGTCAACAAACTTACGTGGAAACAGGCAGGATTAGAAATGCACGGAGACTAAGGTAAATGAAAAAGGAAATTATGATCATACACGGCCATGGAAACTGCATGTTTTTCATCCATTGTTTCTGGAGGGGGGATAGGATATTGTCAAATTGTGAATCAAATTGTAGTTCCTGTAATTAAAACTGACTGAAAGGGGCAATCTGCTTATACTATATCTTCTACATTGATTTATTTGAGGTCACTACAAAAATGGGACTTTTGTTTGTCATTTTTCAATGTAGGATTTTAATGTTTACTAATCCAAGATGGATGAGGAAAACGAAGAATTTTTGTATGTAACATCATATATTCAATGAAGTCAGTGGGCAAGATGAAATGAGGCATCGAACCAAAGTTTGCTGACCTGTCATCAATACTATAAAATCGAAATAAGATAGATGATCCTATTTGTCAAGGGAGATAACTTATATTATATTGAATGATAATTTTAGAGTATTTTGCTTTATCTGTTTGCAAATAATCATAATATATATTCTTTAAATAGGTAGCTACCATATTTGACAGCATATAAAACCCCCCTTTTTTTCCCCGGATTGTAAGCACATTCTTCATTGTCTGATCCCACATTCGCCAGATCTTGGGGAGGAGATAAGCAAACCGGTTGATAAATGAGAAGAGTTTCAAGGAAATGAGTTTTCTTTTCAATATTCCCGGTTGAAATAATAGGGATCTCATACGACATGATATACGGTACAATGAGCTTGACTCCTTTTTTTTCTTCTGTATACACAATATAAAGAAGAAAAAATGCGTTTATTGGCTCTCATTCAGTATTTATTTATAATACAATATTAATCATAATAAATGTATGTTATATTTGCTTCTAAGCTGACTTTTTTCTACTAACCCTTTTTTTTTTTTTTTTTTTTTTCCAGGTGAGTGAACTTTGGGATATTCGATCTACGTTTTTGGTCTAGCTGGGTTTTCATCCAGGTGGGTTGATTTATTGTTTGCCTTGGAAATAATTTCCAACTTATCAGAGCCGCGGTTTCAATTGCTGACACTTGGATATCTCATTTCCATCGCTTGCATATCAATGTATAATGCAGTTTGGCTCGGTGTCACTTGTTGCTGTGCCAACAGGAGGGTGGATGAAGTATTCTGTTTTATCATCATCATTAATAACATGCCTTTCAAAGTCCCCAAGATCTGCCAGTTTTTGGCTCCCAGGCGGTACAATTAGTGATGTTCCGGATATGGATTTTTTGGTATCTGGCTGGATCCAGTTTTTACTGGATATCCAGCTGGATATCAAATTATCTGGCTGATATATATCATAATACTAACATAATTTTAAAAAAAAATTCTCTAATAAATAATCAGTATCAAACATATAAAACTATAAATGAAGTTTACTTTAGATGATACCTATTTATAATAGGCTAATCATCTAACCTTATGCTCTAATTTTTCTCTTATTCATCAATTAGAAAATCTTAAAATTTTATGTCTGATCATCACACATTAAAACAGTTGAGTTAAGTTGAAACTTGAAACTTGGAATTAGGATACTTGAATTATCAAAAATAAATTACCTGATAAAATAGCTTTAGGCTCCTCAGTGCTGATCCATACATGAATAACTCAGTCATTTCTGACAGGCAATTTCTAATCGATAATAATAATGAGCTTATCTAAACGCAAATTTTCTGTCTGTTTGTTTGTCGCTGATGCAACTCATTGGTTAATATACCTTTCTGTTACGACACAGCAATTATGTTTTAGATTACATCATAGAAACTCTTGAGACTTGAAACGTCTGATCACACATTAAAATAGCTTCAGTTGAATTGAGACTTTAAAAAACTTAAAATTGGATTACTTGAACTATTAAAAAAGAAATTACCCATTAGTGTCAGGCTCCCAAATGTCAATCCATACATAAATGACCCCCTAATTTTGGATGGGCATATTATTGTCAATGATAGCACTTGTAACAGGAAACTAATCCATGCATAATGAGTCCAGAGCTACATATAACGAGTTAAAATATAATATCAAACAGTATGTATGTTTAGAACTTTTAATATAAAAAAAATGGGTAAACTTAGAGATTCTCAAGAAACATATCTTTTCCATTTGAAATAAGTAAATATTTCCTGTCAGTACTTTGCTCCCAAGAGGCACTGTGCTAACTTCCTATACATTCTGAACTTATCTGAATAATCACGTCATCAGATTTTTTGGCTAGCCATAATTTCACTTATGATCTTAGAAGATCTGCATCATCAGTGACTATGTCCTGCTGTTTGCTAATAGTCTTGCTACGTGGCTTGTCCATGGCCATTTTAACTACCTTATGGCTTTTAGAATATCTCTGACATCTCTGTGCTTTTTAATGTATTGTGCTGTCTTATGAACTCTCTATTAGATGAATTGTTTAGGATGATCCCAGGTTGAGAACCCCCTGCTCCAGTGGGGAAGATGAGTACACATATCAATTATTTCTATAAAAGGCTTTGCTTTGACCAGGATCTTAAGATGAACTTGAAAACAGAGTTTATACTTGATTGATGATGGGTATAGCAGTTTATTACTCTTAGTACTGCCTGGGTCGGTAAAGTTGTTACGGGAGAGTGATTTCGACAAGTGCTCACCCACACACTCTATTCTCCATCAATCACCTGGATATGCTGGTGATTGGGCATTTTTTTCTTGATATATGTGGAAGTGGGTAAGATTTTAGGTAGAAGTGAATTCATGCCTTTCCCCTGGACATTAGTGCTCAGTGAACACACGTAGCCTCAACTGAAATTTTGAACAGTTTGCCGATTCCATTTTCAATGGTGATAAGTGTTACATCACCTCACAACTAAATTAACTGTCTAAAATTATCCAAGAAATACCAGCACATAGATAGACACAGACACTGAAAAAGAGAAGAAGAATCTGTAGCTCTTTTGGCTTGTTGGTGGGGTCATTTGTGGATGATTTGATGATGATAAGAGTGTGGGGTCTGCAATTGCACTTACTTTGGTAAACTATATTTTAATAATCTATGAACTGATTTATCAGTCTCTTTATCTAGAGATACAATGCAAGAAAGTTTGTCTTCACACAAACTTCTGTAAAACAAATGTCATGTACAACAAACACGTTGATAAAAGACACTCTCTTTCCTTATGGATATTACATTTTACACCTGAAGAGAGATGTAGGATAACTCGTCCAAAACATTTTGTCATTATCAATGATGGGAAGTAGGAATCAGATTGTCTGAATGAAAGTTGGTACAGTATTTCAATATCCACACAT
>OY735242.1:9265074-9292574 GCA_963457665.1 Thysanoteuthis rhombus
ACGCTAAACCACTCTTCATTGCTGAATGAACCCAAAACACGTTAGGTGTTTTTTCTCCTAAATCACAAGTTTTCATACATATACATATATATATATATATATATATATATATATATATATATATATATATATATATACATACATATGAAGGTGGTAAGTTTGGCATAGCAGTAATGGTATGGACAATGGAATCAGCAAACCAGTCGGGATTGTTTATGTTCACTTTGCACTAATGCTACTGAGAAAGGCATGAATCCATCTGTTTCTCCTCCTTGTTCTGGGTAAAATAAATGGGCAGATTGGGGTCTCTACGTTTGGGAAGGCAACCAGTCTAGGAGAATGACAACTCAGATTCCAATCCTGGGAGTTTATCCACTTGATAGCTTGAAAGCTAACATTTTAGCATAAATGCTGTTTTTTGATTGGTGAAGTAATCGCTAGATCAAACAGAACATTCGAAGCTTATAAAAGTATCAGAACAGAACGTGGGTAGAGGAAATTTAGAAGGTTTATCTGTTCGATGCCTAGTCTATGTATTAAGTATACCAAAAAGTAATGTTGTTTTTATTTCAGGAAAAGACTTTTTTTATTGGGAAACATTTATTGCCTAATCAATTATATAATCGTCATCAATATTTAACACAGTTGTTCATCTTAAAACAAACTTTTCAATACCTGCTTAGTATTAGGTCGATGCATAAATAATTGCCTTTTTTTCACCATCAACTTTGAAGCTATATATCTCAGCTTAGAATGGAAGTTATTGATTGAAATAAGAGCTTTCAGAATCTATGCATTTTTGCCTAACAGAAACAAGAAACTGGAAACATTTGTCCCGGAAGCATAGAATTCTGAAGTCCTGGAACCAATGAATTCTTCGAAGGAGTTTTGAGCTGCATCTTGGTTGCCAAAGGATTTCCCTTGCAGGAACTGGTTAAAATACTTGAAAAAGTGGTAATCAGACAAAGAGAGGTCTGGTGAGTAAGCTGGTTGAGGAAGAGTTTCATAGCCTAGATCATTCAATTTCTGAAAGGATCATTCATGCGACATATCAAGCTTTTGTTTTGTTTTTCCATTTAATACCGATGTTGAACAACTGTAAAATGGTCAACATTTAGTTCTCCTACAACAACTCCAGATGTTTTGCATTGGTCAGCCTCAATAATTTGCCCTCAATTGGATGCTGTCAATCATAGAAAAATATCAATGTCTTACAGACTCTAGTGTCCATTTTGAAAATTTTTGAACCAATGTTGGGCTGAGCGTTTGTTGACTGCCTCCTGGCCTAATACATGATTTATATTGCAAGAACTGCTTGAACTTACTTTTTTTTCATCTTTGATTTGACAACCTAAAATAAACCAGAATAAATAGTAAAAAGAAAACATTCAGCTTAGATAAATAGAGTGAAATTATCACTTGGCCATAAATGACACGTCCCTGCCAGAGAATTCCTGCTCATGCCTGACCTTGAACACGAAGGACCCGGCCATACTCAAGAAGCTGGCAAGTCACTGCTTCTGGCAGCTAGGGCCATGAGAACATCATGCCTTTTCATTACCCCTGTCTGATTTGAAGGTGCCATGCTGATGCTGTCGATACATCTGAAAGAGATACGAGAGAGTCAAATTTTGAAGCTTGCCACATAACATTATGTTCAGTTGTCTTCTAATTATGGCCCGCTAGAGTTGCGTTCTCAAATACGTGGCTTACCCCATATATATATATATATATATATATATATATATATATATATATATATATATGATTGAAGTGTCTTTTATTTCCATATGCCATTATATATGAAGTGACCAGAAAATGAAACCCTGCTAACAGCCTTTTCCTGATTGATCACCCCTAGCAATTACCTTACTTTTTTTTCTCCTTTTTTTGTTTTTTCTGCTTCTCTTTGGCAGATTGAGTATTATGTTCTGAAATTGCAACCAGAGGAGGCGTGTGTGTTACCCACAGGCCCAGCACAACTGCTGTCGTACAATTGTACAAAACCAAAACACACACATACAACAAAAAAGTCAGGAATCACTGAATTGTAGACTTCGAGTTTCTTTCTGGCTTAGATGAGTAGATGTGAGATTGATTTCATTTGATCGGTTTGGCTCGTGGCCAAGAATGTCTCTTTCAAGAAGATACCAGCTTTTGTCAATTGTCAGTCAAGGATTTAGTTACATGTTGCAGATGACTTGATTACTTGGACGACACACTTAGTCCAAGTGGGCATTAGTTGTATACAGTGGTGATTGAAACCTTCAACCAAAACTGTCAGCATTAACATATGTTTCTTCAGTTTTTAAGTTAGTCTGGCTGGCTGGCCATACCAATGGAGCTAAAAGGTTGGAAATTCAAACAATTACTCGTTATTATATCTAGAGGAAATGTTTTTTAAATTTTTAAAAAATTCAAACCCTAAATGGGATTTTAGTTGGGGTTTTAAAATGTCGTGTAAGTTTATGCTAAATTGATCCTTAAGTGTCTGGCAGCATTCATGCTTGTTTTTTTTGAAAATTCAGACTTTTTTTAGATGAGAGAAGTATCTTATCCATTGATTATCCCTTCTTCCAATTTTTTAATTGATCACCCCAAGTCAGCAAGCTGCCAAAAGACATTGGTCTTATGATGGTTACTAGTGAGTGTTCAACCAGACCTGTTTTTCTTATTTTGCAGCCTTGCTCATAGTATCTTGAAAGCTATGTCTGTGTCCGTATGCTTACACGGTAAACTGAAAGGTTAATGCAAAGTATTGGTTGCTAAAATCAAAATTGAACTAACTTAGTGTAGAATTTGAAGTCCAGTGAAAAAATTCCTTTGAAGAATAAATATGGTCAGAATAAATTATATTTATGACATCATTGGTGTTTTCCACTTGAAAACATCTAAAATAGAGTAAAAAAACATCTCGAAACATCTGGATTCTGGATGATTTAGATGTTAATAAACCCGTCTAAATTGAAAAACAAACAGGTATGAATGCTACTAAACACAAACTAAGGGACTGATGCAGCATGGGTTTACATTATAAACTGAATCCCTAACTAAAAATCTACTTTAGGAGAGAAATTTTCAAAAAGTAAAATAAATGTTTTTTCATGGACATAATAAGGAGTGAATGTTTAAATTTTCATCCCTCTAGCTCATGTATAGATTACCAGCCAACCAGCCAGCCAGCCAGATTAACTTAGAAACTGAAGAAGCCAATGTTGATGCTGTCAGCTTTGGTTGATGGTTTCTAATACCAACCATACCAGTTTGCATGCAATTGGCTGGAGAAGAGTTATCATGAGTCACTGATATGTTATTGCAAGAAAAGCAATTAGATATAAAGCAGAAGTAGTTAGTGGTTCAATAGAAACCATCACATGATCTTTGTCTTTTGGCAGCATGCTGAGTTGTCAGTGATCAATTAAAAATTCAAAAAATTGGAAAAAGGGGTGATTAATGAACAAGTTACTTCTCTAGCTTTTTGTTGGGCAATAATCTCTAAAAAGTTTGAATTTTCAAAAGAACAAGCAGGCAATAACTAGGGACCAATTTAGCATAAATTTATATTGCAAGTTGCCCCCCCCCCCCCCAAAAAAAAACTTTTTGGAAGTGAGATTGTAAAAAAGTTTTTTGTAGACACGATGAGGAACAAATTATAAAATTTTCAGTCCTCTAGCTCCATTGGTGTGTCCAGTACACATGATAAATACATAGCTTTCCAGCCAGCCAGACCAACTCGAAAACTGAAGTAACCTATTTCGACAGTTTTGGTTTACTGATTCTAAGAATGCTCTGATGTGTATTTCCTAAAAGGTATGAATT
Organism: Thysanoteuthis rhombus; assembly: GCA_963457665.1. Lineage (NCBI taxonomy): Eukaryota > Metazoa > Mollusca > Cephalopoda > Oegopsida > Thysanoteuthidae > Thysanoteuthis > Thysanoteuthis major. The sequence goes on from OY735242.1 coordinate 9,268,894, forward strand.
GTTTTCATGAATTTTCATAAAGCCTGAAATAATGGTTTCAACGAACAAAGAATCTTGGGTTTTCCAATATAGTGTGGATGGAAAACCTGTCAATAAACAATGCTTTAGGCTAAATTTGGGGAAAAGAATATACTTGCCATAGACAGTATTTAGCCATGCACAATTTGATATTGCTTTTCCCACAGTTAGGTCATTTAAGTAATATCCATACCTTGCATAAATGAATCAGTGTAGCTCGTGTGTGTACCAGAACTAATTATGTAAATAATTACCTGAAAATTAAAAAAAAAAAAGTAGATCTTCTATCTAGAATTTTAAAAAGATACCAGCTCAAGATTTGAGCTCTGTTGGTCCAAAAATGAGCATAGAAACCCCAAAAAGCACTTTTTTGAAAAAACAAAAAATTATTTTTTGATGGTGTCTAGTGGTGTACTAAGGCAAATTCTCAAGGTTTTAGGCCCAAAAATGTGACTAAGAGTACACAAATACAAAAAACGCATAGACACAGATGGGCAATGAGAAAGGAATCTGCTGCCCACTTGGCTGGTTGGTTGGGCTGGCCACTCGTGGGGCTACAGCGATTTGATCGATAAGGAGAGAAGAATTAGAGAGCAAAAGAGAAGAACTATTCAAAATGTATTTTTCCTAAATATATTTTGTGTGTGTGTGTAACACTTTTCAAAGAGTACACAGATACTACACTCTGATCCTACTCTAATATGCCAAATGGTGTGTTAATAATCACATCATTTTTGACAGGTATTATTATGCTGGTATATGTATGTATATATATATATATATATATATATATATATATATATAGATAGATAGATATAGATAGATGTATATTATATAGAAACTTATTTGAAATGATTTCCCATCATTACACACTTAATATATTACTCAATTTAGACAACGTAAATAGAATAAACAACTAAAGAAAATGAAGCTGTTATAGAAATCAAAGCTGTCACAGATGTAGTAGCTGCTTCAATGTAGCGATGCTCTTACCATTGAGCTAAACAGTCATCGGTTATGCAAATGCATGAACGTCTAAATTGAGTGACAAAGTGAATTGACGGGAGATCATTTCAAAAAGGTTTCTTCATGATATAATACAATTCATAATTCATTCTGTCAAACCAAATATGTTCATTCCTTAATACATAACTGTTGCATTGAAAGAGATGTATAGACTGGGGATAAACAAGATGAGAATTTGGTTTGAAAACATTTATTTGGCCTTTGTATTAATGGCGGCTTTTAAGCCCAATGGTAAGAGCATTGCTACATTGAAGCGGCTACCCTATTGGTGGCAGGTTTGTTTCCTACAGCAGCCTCATTTTCTTTAATTGTTTATACTACTGACGTTGTCTAAATTGTGTTATATATTGACTGTGTAATGATGGGAGATCATCTCAAATATATTTCTGTACAATATAACACAATTTACAAATCATTCTGTGGGACCAAATATGTCCATTCCTTAATATATATATATATATATATATATATATATATATATATATATATATGATAATAAGGATTTCCAAATAATGTATATGAAGTGACCTGAGAATGAAAACTTTGTATCAACCTTTTCTTAATGGTTGTCCGTGGCAACAACCTCCTCTTTATTTTTCTCTTTTAGTTTTTCTGCTTCTCCTCCTAAGCAGATTGAGTATTAGAAATCCAAACTGTCATTACAAATTTCTTCAGTTCTCAAGAGAGTCTTTAAATATCTGTTCCTTATTGTGTTTAGAACCCCCCCCCTTACCGAAATGTTTTTTTTAATGATTTTTGAAAATTCCCCCCCTTGGTTGGGTAGATGGTTCAATTTTCAATGTAATGCTAAACTGGTCCCTTAGTTAATGTCTGGCAGTATTTGATCTTTTTTGAAAATTCAGCCTCTTTTAGTGATCACTGCCCAACAAAAAAAAAAGCCAAGGGAAGCAATTTATTCATTGATCACCACTATTTCTAATTTATTAATTGATCACCTCATCATGGCCTGCTACCAAAAGATGTTAGTCACGTGATGGTTTCTATAGTATGTTTATTTATATTTAGAATATTTTTTTCACATTCATTTGTAAAAATAGTTTTTTTACATTTGAACCCCACCTTGTTCAAAATCCTGGATACACCCCTGAAAAAATGGTGTCTTTTTCACTACGCTGTATAATTGAAATCTATAAGATAATTTGTGTTCTATTTCTTTATTGAAAAGATGCTTCATTGAATTTCTGCGGGTCGTGTTCATTGACATTAAGTTGTTGTTTTTGAATGAGTCGAAGAGTCTTGATTAATCCAATGGCTTACTCTTGGTGTCCGCTGATTTCAATCTCAGAATGAACTTGATTGTTTTCCTTTGAAAGCTTTTTTGGGAAATGTTTAAGCATGGAATCTTCCCAGCCAACTGCACACATCCTTGACAATTTTCCAATCGTACTTGTTGTGCAGTGGGGATGGCAATCCTGTTATTTCATCCGTTTTTTTCAATCTCCTCTGTTTAAATTGAACAATTAATTATAACCCATTTCACCAGAAACCTCATTAACCATACAATCCAGGAACATGTTCACTCCTTAGTCTTTTGCTAACCTCTCAAGATGCTGGATGAGGGGTTGGACCCACTTTGAATTCAGAGTTACCTGTCTCCTAAACTGCTTGCCAACCAAGGCAGAAGAACTCAGCCTACCCTGTTATTTATCTATACTTAGGGAGAAAAGAGACGAATTCAAGCATTTTCTACAGGCATTAGTTTCATAATAATCCTCCTCCTCCTCCTCCTACGTTGTTGGACGTAGACCTTCCCCAGGATTTGCCACGATTCTTTATCATGGGCGTTGTAGAGCAAGTATTTTCTAAATTTGTCCAGTTCATCTGTCCATTTTGTATTTTGTCGGCCTCGGTTTTGCATATGATCTCTGGGGATCCATGTTGTGAGTCGTGATGTCCATTGGTTGTCTGTCATTTTTACAACATGGCCTGCCCATTGCCATTTAAGTTCTCTAATAGAATCTATGACGTTGCTGACTCCCGTTTTCTTCCTCATATAATGTGCTGTCTTGTGATCTCTCCATATGAGGTTGAGCAATTCTCTTTGAAAACAGATTGCCACTCTCACATCTGTTCTTATATCCAGATCAACTTTTCACCTCTTACGATTTGTTTGCTTGTAAAATCTTCAATACCCAAGTAGTATAAGGAACAAACTTTCTTGTGAAACAAGCTTGTGATCATAGACCATAATTTAGAGTCTAATGCTCTAATCATGAATCTTGCACAAGTTTTCTGTCATCTCTTTGAGACGAGAGTCATCCTAACTGTCAATTTATCTAAAAATCAAATAGGATCTCTGTAATCTAGATACTAATGCTAAAGCCAATGGTTTGTGTCTTGACAGTAAGTATTGAACAATATACCCTATGATTTAAAGTCTAATATCTCAACTACTTAGCAACTCAGTACAGAACAAACAAATAACGAGCCAAAAGGCTTGAAAAAACAAACACACAAAGCATCTTGCTTCATTTTAGCACATATGTATTGAACGGAAGAGGTGAAAAGTTGATTGTGGGTTTAACAACATTCTTCCCTGCAAAGGTGTGGAATACGGCAAGGTGACTTGCTATTACTTTTCCGTTTGTTACCTGCTGTACGATTAACACCTTTCAATTGCTTGGATGCCAGGTGGGTTGGGATGGGTGGATGGTTTACTGGTTCAGGCCTAATCGTATCATCAGTCGATGTAGGGTCTCCTTCAATTAACGTTTTCGATTGAAAAGCAGCTTTTCTCATTATCCAAGGCTTAGAAAGAGAAAGAGACAAAGAGAGGAGTGTTTGGGTTTTTCTTCTCGAATATAAACAGCTTTTGGGTGTTCACAGATTACAAAGCAAACAACGAGAGATTTCTTTTTGCCTGATGAAGCTTCTGGTTAAATGAACAGCTTGCATAGGAATCATAACTGTAGAATGTAACAGTTGAAGACATTGTCATCTTCATGGCAATTAACAAAAACTGCATGGAAAACATTAGATCTTATTATTGTAGATAGAGAAAAGTGACGGCTGTGGGAATTTTATAACTAAAAGGAAAAAATATCTTGTGTTTATTAAAAGGTAAAAAATTATATATATGAGCTTAGGATTCCCAAGCTGGCCGGCTGGATATATAAACAAAGTAAGCAGCTGCTTAGGACCCTGTAGTCACCTGAGGGCTCCTGAGAGTGCTTGAAATGTCCTACAAGAGCTTGAATGTCTTTTGCAGAGGTAGTGAGGGGGATCCCAAAATTAAATTCTGCTGAGGTCCCAATAAAGGCTTGGGCCTAGCCTATCTCTATGGTAGCAGTACAGGTTTCCCCTATTTGAAAGTAGAGTGTTGAAAAGCAAAAAAGCAATTACCATTATGATAAATGAAAAAGTTTTGAGCGTTCCCAGACCCAAGAGAAGCAATTACCATCATTTTATATAGGAAAATATTTTGAGCATTCCTTGACCTATAATTATTGAGGATGGCATGTTAGACTGAGCTGTCAGAGGTTAGTTTTAGTGGAAGGTACAAGAAACTGGGATGTAGGGGAGAGAGGAATCAAAACAAAATGCTAAATGGTATTTTTGTCAGGGGATGCCTGTATATTCATATACATACATATATGTGTATATATATATATATATATATAATTACAAATGCGTTATATTACTTTGAAACTCTATTTGAAATGATCATCCGTTATCTCACGGTTTATTTTTCATTATAGAAAATTGGACTGCTGCAGGAATTGAACCATTTTCTTTCATTGCTTATTCTATTTATGCTATCTAAGCCATATGATACATTTACTGAGTGATAATAAGAGATCATTTCAAATAGATTTTCAAAGTAATAAAACACATTTTTAATTATTTCTGTTGGATTTTATATCCATTCCTTTATAATATATATATATATATATATATATATATATATATATATATATATATATATATATATATATGTGTGTGTTAGGAAAAATCTTAATGACAATTCAAGTAGAGAGATGTTTGCTACAATCCTTTATCGACTGTGAGGTTCCATCTTTCAACCCCCCCCTCTTGCCCTTGGTGAGAAGGCCTGACCCAGGAATGGGGTCAGCAAATGCCCCCCCCCCCATGTGTTCCCCTCTCCAACCCCAACCCCAGCGGATGTCAGTGTCAGTAGACGTGCGATTTTGTGGCTGATCTACAGCAAGTCGAGTGCTTTTGTCAAAAAAGACATTGCAATCTAGCAAGTGGGGATTTGCTAAGGATTAAACAGCTGTCAGCTGCTGTGGACAGGTGTATTGTAGGGACAGGAATCGAGTGGGTCGGGTGGGGAATAAATCCAGTGGTAGAACAGTGCAAATAGTAAAGTCAACAATACCATTCACATTCCCTCTGCTCTGATCAGGATGTAGCAATAAGAGTGGTAAAAAAAAAAAGCGGGGGAACTTTTCATGACAGGTCTTTCGACATCTTTCAACCTTCCTCCGATTGGCACCTCCATCTTGAATCTTGACAGCTTATCCAGTGAACTACTTTGTCACTCTGCCCTGCTGAAACGGAAATTTTAAAATAAATTAGTTTCTAAATGAAAAAAAAAAAAATTGCTAAGTGCCCCGGTCTGTCATTTATTTATTTCGGGGTTTGGATTTGTTAGGTCGGTGAAGGGTTAAGAACTGACAAAGCGTTTCTTCCTTTTATTTGAGAAATAATTTTAGAAAGAAGGGAAAAGTGGAATTCACCTTTTCACACAAGGTTAAATACGATTTCTGAGTAGGGTGGAATCCAGGGTTGCCAAATAAGCCATTTTTCGGCGAGATCTGGCTTTTTTCCCCTCAATTTATCCACTGAAACCTAGGATAGCTGATTATATCCGAAAAGTTTAATAAAAGTAAATGTCCAATTTTTATTGATTATTTGTTCTTGAATGTTAGTATAAAGCTATATAATTTGATGATCGGGTTTTAAATATGTGTGTGTGTGTGTATATATATATTCGTATAGTCTAGAAAGCTTCACAGCTTCAAACATCAAACAGATCAAAAAACTTTTTCAAAATTCTTTTTGTGTCACTTGAGTCACTTATTTCCGAATATCTGTTAATGTAATTTATGTCATTTCCTTCAATGTTGTTAAAAAGATTCTTTTTTCCCTTGTTTTCTGCATACTTTGATATTATAATATTATGTGTGAACTGTCTCATGTTTGGATCATTCATATATATATATACATATATATATATATATCATTTAGAAATAGATACACAGTCCAACAGAAATAATTATAGATGCGTTTTATTACTTTGAAACTCTATTTGAAATGACCATTTACAATTATTTCTGTTGGGATATACATCCATTCCTCTGTGATATAATCGCCCACATTGAGAAACATATAGAGCACATGGATAGTGAATGAACAATGTGAGAATATGGACACAACGCAGTTATTTGAGCCTTTGCCTCTCTGGTCGGCTGTTTACCTTGATGAATAAGAGCATTGCCACCTATTGGTTGCAGGTTTGATTCCGGTCGTAGCCCATTTTCGTTAATTGTTTATTCTATTTATGCTGTTTTGGTCAAATGATTCATTCACCGTATATTAACAGGATGTCATTTCAAAAAGAGTTTCAAAGTTGTATAATCAACACTCCCTTCTTTAAGGTTGAGCAGTGTTGAGTGGGGCACTGGTCTATTATTGCTATATGCAATGCTCTTCCAACTCTGGAATAGAGCACTCTGGTAGCCAGGGAATTATGCTGAAGTAAATATAGATTGTTTAGTTTGGTCCTACTGACTGTCCAGTTCCGCATAGGGCAGGGGTAAAATGCCAGCCTCTGGGTCTGAAGCGAAGGTTTTGATCCTGCCTCGTGGTACTGGATGGGATAATGGATAGTCTATAGCCACACTGAAGCATTAAAATACAACAATACAGCTGTCTCTGGATGACACAATCATTAATTATTATATATATATATATATATATATATATATGAATTTCCCCAAATTATCAGTAAGGGTGCTTGATGACTTTATTTACGTTTTAAGATTTTTTCAGAGCAAATATTGTAAAAAAAAAAAAAAAAATTAAGAAAAAACTCTGTATTATATTTTGATGTATGTCTGACATACCTCATCAGGAGAATGGTTTGATCTCTCTGTGATTTTGGTTCATTGGAAAACAATGTTCTTTGCCATTACGGAATCAGTATGATATTTTTCCTTATGTCAGGGGTGTTGTGTAAATGTGGTAGTAGCAAAGATCATATGGGGCGGAGCGGTTTGTAAGCATATTTTGTTGCGTGGGTCTCAAGGGGGGGGGTGATGTTATTGTAGTATAAGATATAAGGTTTGTGTGTGTTTCATCTGGTTGTCTTCTGATTTTGATTATGATCATTTTTATAGATTTGTGGTATATTAGTGTTTGGTATAAATTGATTTTTATTTTTAATAATAATTGATAATTTTTGATTATTGTTAATATAAGTGTAGACCCTTTATTGTAATCGTTGTAATTCATATTGTCAAAATTCAAGTTTTGTTATAAAGTTTGGAGTTTTTTTATTATTTACTCTCTTTCTCTCTCTCTCTCTCTCTCTCTCTCTCTCTCTATATATATATATATATATATATATATATATATATATTCATAAATTTATATATATGTGTGTATGTATATATATGTATATAACATTTTTAGCAATAGAAGCGGCAAAGCTAGTTAGAAATGAAGAACATCTCATATATAAATGGTATTTGTTTGCAGTTAATGCCATAAACTCCTAATCTGTTGCGACAATGAAAAGCATTCTTTTGTGGATTCAACATCTACATATATCAAACACAATATGTATCCTTATATTATACATTTACACGTCCATTGGTTGTCTGCTATTCTTACAACATGGCCTGCCCATTGCCATTGCCATTTTTTTAGTAGATTTCATGATGTCTTGGACTCCTGTCTCCTTGATATACTTTGCTGTCTTGTGATATCTCCAATAGCTGCAATATTTCTAAATACATTGTGTTTGTGTTTTTATTCCAGTCAGGGAGAGAAAATTAATATCATGGCGCACAATATCTCTATCCACTGTTTCCAGATGCATTTACACATCTCTATGAAACACTTTCTGGTTGGTCTTGGTGTGCCTGTTTGTCCTTAAAATATTGAATATCAATTTTCCAGGCCGTATCATGTTTGATTGATATGAAACTTGATCTAAATTATTGATAGAACCATCTTCATCTCCCTCTTCCTTCTCCTGGTACTACTAACACAACTATGCTGCTGCTTTGCTGCTGCAACTACTACTACTACTACTACTACTACTACTACTACTACTACATTTAGAATTCCTTTTCGATCGGAAATAATTTTTTAGAGGGGAAACTCAATCATGCACTGCATCTTCTCTTTTTCTGTTACTACTCTTTGTATACCTGCCTCCCCCTCCTCTTCTCTCTCCTTTTTTTTTTTCTCTCCAAGTAAGGAAAGATTCATAACTTTTTGTTTTTAATCATTGGATATTGCTAAGAAATCCCTTGCTAAAAGGATTTTCAGTGATTTTAGTTTGCTAGTAATCGGGGCAACCACATTGACAGATATGGACATAATGATGGTGGACACATTGCTGGTTCTCCATTTTTCCCAGTCATATCTCTATCCCTAGAAGCGAATCACTGGAGGTGTTTGGTGAACGTGATACACTTCTTGTGAAAGACATCAACTGGTGACTTTTTTGACCAGACACTATGAAGTATCACAAAACTTTTAAGTGCTTCCTGAATTTTGATTCATCACTAACATCATATCTGCAAGTACCAGAAGGCTCCGGATTGTGCGATTACATTATCCATGCTATCTGATTTATTTTGATGTTATAAATGAAATATTTATGATACTGAAATATAAGTGGATAGAATAGAAGAAAGTAAAAATTATTTATCCATACAGGTGTCCCCCATTAGAATGCAGATGTGGGAGTCCTTGAAAACCTACCGTGATACAACTGACCTGCAATAAAATTTAACCATTATGGTGCTGAATCTATCTATTTAAAACCTAGATGAATATTTTGGGAATCACCATCCACTTGTGTTATAATGTGAACCAGCTATAATGAACTGCATTATAACACAAGGCCTGTATGATGGATAATGTGATTTTTTCTGTCTGTCTATTTCTCTGTTCCTAAGAAGGGATTTTCCAATGAAGGTAACGATTTTGCTGATTGAAATATATCCAACCTATCATTTGGGTCAATGGACTATTCCACATAAACAAGTTCAATCAAATTTTAATGAATCTTTAGGTGGAATTGATAAGATGAAAACATTTATTTACAATATTGATAGCTTTGAAGTTGTGAAGTATTGAGTCTTGAAGTCCGTTAGAATATGTGAAGAGACTATTTGAACTTCACAGAAACTCGGGTAGATATTTTCAACAAAGTCATTAAAGAACCCTTTATATTATATATATATATATATATATATATATATATATATATCTCAAAGTATTATGAAATTTAGAAAAATTCATTTTACATTTTACTCCACTGTGGCTTGAAAAATGAAAGTTTCACGAAAAAAAAAAAAGCATTAAGCCCACTTCCTGCATTCATATTGTTGTATTTTAAAAATTTTTCTTTTTTTCATCATTTTTTCTGATGAAATCGCAATGGCATAACAGTTTCCTAAATATCATAATACTTTATTGTTGAATTTTTATATTCAAATGATAGACAACCCCACCCAATCCCCTGCACACAGACACACACACATATATATATATATATGTATATATATATATATATATATATATATATGAATATATATAGTTTCTTTTAAAAAAAATAATTTGATAGACACTTTTTACAACAAAAAGATTCTTTCGAAGTAATTCAAATATATCCATTAAGTTTTTCATAGGTAAATAACTAGTATTGACAATATCAGCCAATTCATTTCAACGTAAAATGTTAGCAACCCAGAGACACCTGCTTGAGGTGCACTACGGTTCACAGCAATCTTTTTTTATCAATAAACACAATACAGAGTAACGTGTTGCACCATTGAGTAGCTACTGCATAACTTCTTTTTCTTCTTCTTTCTTGCAGCAAAATGTCTTTGAAGTTTCTCTTACCTGTACGCTCTAAAATTGGAGTTTGATTTCAAATCTTCTGTTGGTTTGTTGTCAACAGGATTGCAAAGAAATGATGTAATGAAGATCACATTGTCTCTGTGAATGTTGATCCAAAGTTCTTATTGACAAACAAGACGGCTCAAGGCAATACTGATACGTCTAGTGAGGCTCTACGGGTGGTTGAATCACAAACACAAATAGATTAACTCAAACATTCAAATGTGACTGGTTAGTTAGTTGCTTGATAGAAACCGTCACATGAACGTCTTTTGATGTCTGTGAGGGCTGATCAATCCAAAAAATTGCAAAAATAGAATTTCACCTTTTGTTGGACAGAGATCTCTAAAAAAAAAGTCCTAATCTTTTCAAAAACAATCATGAATGCTGCTGGACACGAAATAAGGGATCAATTTAGCATAAAACTCATTGCAATCTGAACATCCCACTAAAAATCTATTCACTGAATGAATTAAAAAAAAATTACAGTTTTTTCTAGACATAATAGGAAGTAAGTATTTAAGAAAAAGGGTCTACAACCAATGCATCATCCTGATAGTCACCTATGGAGCTGAAACATGGAACAAAGATTGACCCTCAAACTGGAACCATGCAACATGCATAGGAAGGAATCATGCTCAACATCACCAGGCTATCATAGAATCCATTAGAAAACTTAAATGGCAATGGGCTGGCCATGTTGTGAGAATATCAGACAATCGATGGATATCACAACTCATAATGTAGACATATAAGTATGAAAATAAGTAATATTTATTCTATCATATACTTTGTGAGCTGTCTGTCTGTCTGTCTGTGACATGACAAATGGAAATTTGAATGTTCTGCTGATTATATATCTACAATTACTACTATAGCTGTTACCTTTGTCAATGTGTCTATTTTCTTTTTACCCTAAATGAATATGAGAATTTTTATCAACAAAACCTTGTGTTAACCTTTCAAATTACTGCGTAAACATACTGAGCAGAGCGCAGCTTTAGATATACCATTAGCAAAGCAACAGGCATTGACTAGTTTCCTCAACGGCCCAGGTCAGCCATCATCATTATCATCAGTCTTTGAATGTCTGTCGTTAGACATAGACCTTCCTTAGGATTTGTCTCATTTTACTATTGTGGGCATTGCAGAGCCAGTACTTTCTGAATTTGTCTAGCTTGTCTATCCATCTAATACTCTGTTGGTCTTGGTTTTGCATGTGATCTCGGGGGATTCATGTCGTGAGTTGCAATGTCCATCAGTTGTCTGCCATTCTTGCAACATGGCAGCCTATTGCCATTTGAGATTTTTAATGGATTCTATGATGTCTCTATCTCTTGTCTTTTTCCAGATGTATTGTGTTGTCTTGCGGTCTCTCCATGTGAAGTTAAGCATGATTCTCTCATGTGCACATTGCATGGTTCTCAGTTTGTTGGTCAGTCTCTTGGTTAGGCTCCATGTATCAGCTCCATAAGTGACTATCAGGAGGATGCATTGGTTGTATACTCTTCTTTTTAGGATTAATAGGATCTTCTTGTTTTTGATGGTTGAGCTTGCCCTGCTGAAAGCTTGCCATCCTAGGGTAATTCTTTGTTAGATTTCTTCTTCTTATGGGGGTCTCATGAAGATTCGTTGCTCTAGGTTGATGTAATGAACTACTTTCTCTAGTTCTGTGTCCTTGATTTTGATCTTCGTGTTTACTATTGGATTATTCCATTGAAGAGGGCTGCAGTGCACATCAGCTAGGAGAAGGAAATCCCTACAAACTCTACTATCTAGGAACCTTGCTCCCATCTTCCAACCTTGGGATGTAAACTCTTGGTTTGAAGAGTGGTGTTGGCAGTACACATACTGCACTTAACCTTAAAATTCCATTGAGCTGGCCTCTAGGCTATTCACGACTTGTGCCAATATAACTGGAAAATTTTAGTTGTAGTATTATTCTTTGCGAGGGGAAGTATGAGGAATTAGATCATCTTTCATGTTGCTGTAATTAAAGCAAAACAAGAGAATAGATCCTCTGGTACTTCATTCGGCTAAAACTTACCAAGTGTTGATTGCTATTTCATATTACTTTTACAGAAGAGCTCCCCTAAGGGGAAATAACCTCAGTATGTTTGTTTAACAAAAGGGAGATAACTGTAGTCATTTTTCACTCCAGTTGTTAATGATACTGGTTGGTGGAGATGAATGTTGAACAAATATGAAGTTTGTCCAGAAAGTATCAAACCATTTTGAATATCCTAAGCAGAAGTAGCGTGGACGGGGTGGGTAATACTTTGATTCTAGACAGAGTTTAGAGATACTATGCTCTGATCCTATGCTGAAGACACAGCTGCAAGACATTGATCCTAGGCAAAGCTTACAGAAACCATGCTCTGATCCTTGGCAGAGGTGTGATTCATTGATCCTAGATAGAGCTTACAGATACTATGCTTTGATCATAGATAGTGGACAGTAGTGTGAGACATTGATCCTTGGCAAAGCTTTCAGAAACTATGCTCTGATTCTTGGCAGAGGTGCGATTCATTGATCCTAGATAGAGCTTACAGATACTATGCTTTGATCATAGATAGTGGACAGTAGTGTGAGACATTGATCCTTGGCAAAGCTTTCAGAAACTATGCTCTGATCCTAGGCAGATGTGCGATTCATTGATCCTAGACAGAGCTTACAGATACTATGCTTTGATCCGACAGTGGTCAGAGGTGTGAGACATTGATCCTCGGTGGAAGAGCTTATCCAGATCCATCTGTAAATAAACCTGTCATTTTTTATGGGTACTCTGCTAGTAAGTGATACCATCTTCATCAACAGCTGTTTGTTATGAACATTCTGTAATGATCTTCTCTCAAGTAGTTTCAAGTTATAGATGACAGCTGCCTGTACAGATGTGGAAAAGGCCCAATTGTTGATCTGTTCATCTTGTTTCTTTTTTTTTGTCTGGCATGTTTTGATCAGGCAGCAGGCAGTCCACTCTTCAAGAGAGTCCCTTGCTGAACTGTGGGTCACAACATCTGATTTCTTTGATGTTTTCTTGATAGCCTGGAACAAAAGTCTCTGTAGATGATAGAAACCAGGGACAAGAAAGGTTGGGGTGAGTAATAGAAGAGAGGAGGAATAGGGAGGTTGGGTGTTTATGCTATTGAAACCCAACACTCAAGATTCTCAAGGAAAAAAAAATAGCTCACACAAACACACGTGTGTATACATAGGTATATTTGTGGTGTTATGGTGACTGCGGCGTGAAAATGTTCTGAATACATGTGATGTTATCGTGAAAGTAACAATATACAATGGTTGGGTTCAGTAGCCAATTTAGCACCTTTCAAGCAAAATTTAGCATGTTTCCTGTTCTGGTAGTGTAAAAATTCAACATTTTTAGACAATTTTTAGCCGTTCTCTATCAAATTTTGACAAATCTAGCCATTTTGACTTATAAAAAATTACCAAGTGTTTTTAGTGAGTTTTGGTGTTTTTTTAATTGTTTTTTTCAAGTTTAGTTGGCAGCACTGTCCGTAGACGTAGTTTCAATTATAAGAGAGTAATAACCATCATTGTCTCATCCACTTGTTTGGCCTTGTGCCACATTTCCTGTATTCTTCATGAACAATTAGTCTCTTATGACTTATTTATGTAAATATGTAAAATCAAATTTTTCATTTTGATTGAATCAATAACCCTGCTTTATAATGAAGTTTTCTCTTTCAAATTTTCAATTTTTTAGAAAATATAGGGTAGTTAGGTCTGCTTTTATAAGGCAGGTTGGCTAAACACATTTCTCCATCTGATGTTATATTCAAAGATCATATTAATCTGTGTTTCAAAAAGAACGATCTGAAATTGAAATCTTTTTGCAATAAGATCTTGGCAAGATGAATCAGTAAATTTCTGTTTATGTGAAATCGGATGCTTTCTATTAGTTGTAATCTAACTGTCTTCCATTATTGGAAGAGAATATTGTAGCAAACTCCAAATAATAACAATGACAATGGTAAAATGATAATCATTATGACTATAGTGATTAAAAAAATAATGATAATAATGATGTGAGGAATAAAAAAGGTGGTAGCATAGAAGACTGTCTAAAAGGCAAAACAGGATGAGAAAAGTATGTGCAAACAAATAGTGAAGACATGATAAGAAGTGCCCGAAGCAGTGCAACAAACAGCAAAAAAGTAGCAAAGGAAGGAGCAGCACAGCAAACAAGGAAAGAAAAATGGGAACAGAAAAAACTATATGGAGAATACAAAAGACGGACACAAATGTTGCAGACGAGAGATCATGAACATGGCTATGCCAAGGAAACCTGGAGAGAGGGATAAAATCACTCATTATGGCAGCCCAAAATAAATGCATCAGGATAATCTCTGTCAAGATGGAAATTGACAGAACCCAAATGAACAGCTAATGCCACACATGTAGAGGAAAGAATGAAACTGTTACACACATAACCAATGAATGTAGTCAACTAGTTCAGAGAGAGTACATAAACAAATACAACAAGGTAGTAACAGTGATACACTGGGAATTGAGCAAACAAATGCGAAATGACCATGCAGACAAATAATATCAGCATAAACTGAAGACAGTCCTAGAAAATAGAATCCTGGGGCTTTGACATCGAAACTGACCACTCCATACAAGCAAGAAGACCAGACCTGGTAATTGTAGACAAGGGAAGGAGAACCTGCTAAATAATAGAAGTGGCTGTGCCTGCGGATCACAGAATAAATACGAAAGAATGAAAAATTAGGGAAATACTAGGACCTAGGAAGGGAATTGAAGAGGTGTGGAACATGAAAGTCAAGGTAGCACCAGTAATAGCAGGTGCAAACGGAACCGTACCAGAGACACTGAAAACAAGATTTGAGGAACTGGGGATAAGAAGAAGGATTGAAACTATATACACCACAGCACTACTGGGGACTGCACTAATACTCAGGAGAGTTGTGGAAATATAAGATCTACAACCCCTGCTGGTAGCAATGGCCTAACAGCCAAAAGAAGGTATGGTGGAGACGGTATAAAACACAGTACTGCTGTAATAGGTGAAGATGATATAAGAGGAGGGCTGGAGACCTGAGGAGACTTACTGTCATTCAGCCTTCTGTGATAATCATCCGGCAACTGATGTGAAAATATGATCAACAGCAGTGTTGTGGACTGTGAAAGTGTGACGTGGAGGGCTGGAGACTTGTCCCCGAGTCTCCAACCAGAGTGAAAATACAAATGATAATAATGAATATGAGAATGATGGAAACATTGGTATCAATAATGGTAATTGATAATATATCAAGCAACTGTAATAATGAAAAACCTTGCCATCACAGTCAATGATTGAATAACCATTGAATCAATATTTGAAGTCATGTAAAAAAATTCCATAGAAGAATGAATATGGTCAGAATAAATTCTATCTATGACATCACTTGCTCTTTCCACTGGAAAATACTTGAAATAGAGTAAAAGAAAAACATCTACAGAATGTAGATGTTATTAACAAATCCTTCAAAATGACACCCTCAAAAAGCCCCAAAAGTTTTTTTTCAAAAAATCCAAAAAAGCACTTTTAAAAGGGTCTAGTGGAGTACTGATGCCAATTTTCAAGTCCAAAGACAATATGGTATGGCCGGGAGCATTGCAACTCTATCAAATGCACATATAAAAAGGTATAGAACCCTGTGCTACGGTTGTCCAACAATACTGAAAATTATGTCATCAATATAATAATAATGACAGCACTGACTATTTTATTAAGGTAATACTACCATATATGCTATAGTAAAAATAATAATGATGGTTGTATAAGAATTAGTGATTATCTATTAATCTTTCTAAAAATGATGGGATTATCTGTGTAAGAATTGAAGTGTTGCTCTATTGTATGAACTGTTGAGCCAACTGTTATTCCAATATCAATATCAACTGTCAACATAATGGACCACTCAAAACTGCTCCTAATTGACAGTGGAGCTCTCCTGTGGTAGAAACCAAGTTTGTTAAATTTATTTTGTCAGATGGATTAAAAAATAAAAAAAACTTCATCATTGAAGTTGAAAGCAGGAAACTTTGGTAAGTTGCTATTCCCCATGAAATTAGCATCAGAATTTCTTGTATGAAATTAAGAGTTAATAATGATTAACAAGTTCAACAGCAGGTGTAACAAATTGAGAAAATATTGGCAATTCAAATCCATACTGTAATTTGAGAAATCTGTTTGTGTC
Organism: Thysanoteuthis rhombus; assembly: GCA_963457665.1. Classification (NCBI taxonomy): domain Eukaryota; kingdom Metazoa; phylum Mollusca; class Cephalopoda; order Oegopsida; family Thysanoteuthidae; genus Thysanoteuthis; species Thysanoteuthis major. The sequence continues at coordinate 9,285,288 of OY735242.1, forward strand.
TGTGAATGCACCAAAATAACTCGACAACTGGCCGTTGTACGCTGTTGATATTTGCCAGATATGTGTGTCTATGCATTGGACATTGCAGTGTCAACTTTGAAGTTACTTTTGGTTGGTGGTTCTCGATATGAAGGGGGGATACATGAAATATCTGTACTGAAATGAACACATATTTTGTGATCGCAAAAGAGACGTTTTCATGACATTATGTGCATCTCTGATAATTTCAGAATAGAAATGAAAGAGAGAATAAGTGAGGGAGAGAAAGAGTGAGAGAGAACAAGAACAAGGGAGAGGGAGAGTTTCAAGTTTTTTTTTCCTGACAGATTTTTCCATAGAATGAAATTAGATTGAATTATAGTTAGATGATGTAAAAGCATTTAAAAAAAAATTCTGTCCTGATTATCATCATGATTAACAAAAATATTTCTGTTTTGATTGTTGCTATTAAAAGCATCATAAATGAATAGAAAACAGAGTCTCATTATTTCAAGTTCAATCGAGGAGATTTTCACAAAACCGGAAGCACATTTTGAAAAGGGCATGCCCTACTGATATCAACATCAAAAATGATGGTGACAGAAATGATATCGATGATAACATTGCGAACACGGATTTTGCAGCATTCATAATGACAGCGTATTTGCGTCAGCGAAGGGCACTTTGAACAATGGCCATTTTGATTCGTTGTTTTTTTTTTGAAGCAATTAAGATCGTGAGGTTAAGTGTAGCTTTTCAAGTTTGCGTCACACGCACATTTAGTATTGTTTGTGCTTAATGAAAATTTTAATTTTTGACTTGGAGAAACCAATTAAATCAAAAATGATTTCACTGCCTGTGCATTAAGTTTTCTTGAGAAAGCTTGCCAAAGTTGTGTGCAATGAAAGAACTTTAGTTTCTATACGAATGGCTTAAAATGTTCTTGGAGATTTTGGTCATTTTTCTGTAGATGGGAATTGCTTATATAGGGAGTTTTGGCAAATTCTGTTATCTATTTTTTAAAAAAGTTATTTTTCCTTTTTCTCTTAATTTTGGTGGAGACCACTTCATTAACGAGAGTTAATTAATTAAACTTAATTGAAAGCAGTGGCTCCTATCCCTAAAAAAAAAAGATAATGAAAGGATTTAGGAAAAAAATGGAAAGAATTTTCTGGTTTATCTAACTAAAATTGAAGAAATTAGAAACCATCAACCAAAACTGTCAACATGGAGCTAAAAGACTGAAAATTTGAACATTCCCTTCTTATCATGTCTAGAAAAAAAGATTTTGCGTTTTAATTAGAAGCCATCATTTAAGGAAGAAAATAAGTGTCCATGACATCATAGAAACTATTAAAAAACTCAGATGGCAATGGGCAGGCCATGTTGCAAGAATGAAAGACAACCCATGGACATCATATCTCACAACATGGATCCCCAGAGATCACATAAGAAACCGAGTCCGACAGAATGATGGAGAGATGAACTGGACAGATTCAGGAAATACTGGCTCTGCGTCGCCCATGATGGAGAATCGTGGCGAATTCTGGGGAAGGTCTATGTCTAACAACGGATGTTAAAAGACTGATGATGATTTGATCGATGTCTTTTGGCAGCATGCCGTGCTGGGCAGTGATCATTGAATATCTTTCTTGAATCACTTTTTGTCAGGCTGGGATGACCAAATAGATTTGAATTTAAAAAAAAAACTCATGTGAATGCTGGACACAAATTAAGGGACCAACTTAGCATAAACTCATATTGTAAATTGACCCCCCCCTCTAAAAATCTATTGGCGGGGGGCGGTTTTGTGCAGTTTCTATGTTGGAATCCCAACAGGTTCCATGAATAATGAATGAATGAATGGAAAATTCTCAAAATGTATCTATGCTTTCGTTAAATTCTGCTCAGAAGATGGAAATGGCCCAGCACTGTGATTTAATTTTGATATTTGTGCAGCTTATATTGTTCGAAAAGTATTTTCTATTTTTACCAACTTGCCATAATTGTTCTTTTATTGACAATAAAATGACATTACTTTTATGAGTATAGGTTATATGGTTGGAAGTTTTAAATTGTCTAGAATTTTGAAAACCTTCCTTTCTGGAATGATGCCTTGCCTTCAAATGTATTAAAGGAAGCCACTGATTTGACATGATATAATTGATATTAATGGATATTTAAGTGACTCATCTGCAAGTTTAAGGGTTCAGCCATTTTGTGTAATGGTATGTTTGTCTGTATTCAAAAGTATACACTGCCTAAACCATAAATAAGGAGGTGTCGAGTGCCATAGTGATTGCCTGCATGGAGAATGGTGTTCAAGTTTTGTCCAAGGCTGCTTACATTCATTTTGCATTACTGCCCTTCTCTTTGCACACCCTACAGTTATTGGTTAATAGCAGGGCAGTTGCAGCCCTTCAGTCCAGTGGTTTTAAAACTTGGGTCTGCTGACCCGGAGGGGAGAGGTCAACAAATAATCTCGGCAGTTGTGTTCCCTCTGACATCGTGAAAGTTGTGGAAGAGAAATATCATCATCCATTACATAGCTATTGAAAAAATAATTATTTCACACAGAGTTGTACTATATCATCATCATCATCATCATCATCAGTCTTTTAACGTCTGTCATTGGATATAGACCTTCCTCAGGATTCACCACGCTTCTCTACCATGGGCATTGTGGAGCCAGTACTTTCTGAATTTGTCTAGCTCGTCTCTCCATCTAATACTCTGCCGGCCTCAGTTCTGCATGTGATCTCTGAGGATCCATGTCGTGAATTGCGATGTCCATTGGTTGTCTGCCATTCTTGCAACATGGCCAGTTCACTGCCATTTGAGATTTTTAATGGATTCTATGATGTCTTTGACTCTTGTCTTCTTCTGGATGTACTGTGCTGTCTTGTGATCTCTCAATGTGACGTTGAGCATAATTCTTCCATGCGCACGTTGTATGGTTCTCAATTAGCTGGTCTGTCTCTTGGTTAGGTTCATTATTTCAGCTCCATAAATGACTCTCAGGAGGATGCATTGGTTGTACACTTTTCTTTTTAGGATTCATGGGATCTTCTTGTTTTTGAAGATTGTGCTTGTTCTGCCAAAGACTTGCCATTCTAGGGTAATTCTTTGTTAGATTTCTTTTTCTTATAGGGGTCTCATGGAGATTTGTTGTCCAAGATAGATGTAGTGATCTACTTTCTCCAGTTCTGTCTCTTTGATTTTGATTTTAGTGTTTTTATCTCCGATGTGGTTTTTGCACATGATCTTTGTCTTGCTGAAGTTCATCAGAATTCAAGTAAATATAATCCATTTTGCATAAATATGAATTTTAAATGTAGAAAACAATTGTACTCCGTCAACTACAGTCTAAAAACCTGATCCTAAAAATAGGGATTTGCCCGAATATTTCCTTTATGAAAGGGGCCCTTGAGTTTTCAAAGTTTCAAAACCACAAGATCTATAAGGCAGTCCATCTTTGACATGGGACTAGCAACTCCCAATCCTATTAAACCTACTCACATCTGATATCAAAATAGCAGCCCTATGCTCCCCAAGGAGCCTGAAGGAACAAAAAAATATGATCAGCTAGGATTGTCTCCCTTGTTCTGAATGAACCATTTGAACATTAAAGCTGCCACCTTTTAACTGTCCATTAATAAAACGAGTTGGTTTAGCCTCTGCTGACACGTGCGTTTTGTTTACAGACATTGATCCAGGAATTGTGATCCACTGACCCTGATATGACCCGGGGACATTGATCAGACACAGTGCATGTTATATTGGCTCTTTATCAGTCTATATGAATTTTTGTGCTCCTAGAATCATGGTCCTCTGACTGTAATCTGACTGAATATTGGTCACCTGAGTTCCTGGATATCAGTGTGAGGAAGTCATACATTTGAGGAGTCAGGGTTCAAATGGTTGAAAATCAAACCAATTCATTTAACAGCTCAAGACAAGGATCATCTTCATTAATGATCACAAATATATGTATATGTGAACGATCTAGACACACACACACACAAATACACAATTATGGGGATGAGTATGCCATGCACCAATATGTATGTATCTACTTGTAATTATGCACACCAACATTGTACATTTATATACATGAATATATTCCTCCATCAAAATGCATATATAAAATCTCAATGTACGTGCATGTAATGTAAAAACATAAGCATATGTGCATGCATTACATATGCAACAATGGATCAATGAGCCCTGCAGCCTGACATGTTGTTATTAGTTGAATTTTGATCCAAAATTTTCCTTGTATAATGTTCAATCTATGTGGTTCATATATACCACTGAATTAATAGCATTTACAAGGAAAGAGATTATATTGAAAAATGAGCTTTTGCTATGTAAAATAAGTGTACTTTTCATTATTAGGCTACAGAGTTATTGATGTATCTATGTAACATATACATGCACATACAAACTTCATACACACATATACATATATATGTGTGTGAATGTATGTATGAGCTGGTATCCAAATATTCAGGGACTGTGTGCCTGAAGTGAATGTACTACTGAGTTTTGTCTCTTCCCTTTGTGAGGCAAGGAAATAGCTTCAAAGGAGACAGTGGAAACTAGGTGTTAGAACAAGCAATTTTGGGGGTAACATACACATACATGACTGCACATATAGACATAAATACACATGCACACAAACATTGTTTTATAGTGTATATATTTACTTACATAGACATCTATGTTCAATTTATTCATAGAATACATTTCTCTGTGTGCATTTAAATAAGACAGGTTTGGTCAGTCACTCAATAGAAACACAACCAACTTCTTTTGCCAGCATACCCTATTGGGGATGATCAGTTAAAAGATTGGAAAAAGGGATGAGTAGTGAATGAGTTAATTCTCTTACATTTTGTTGGACTGATCAATAAAAAAGTCTGAATTTTCAAAAAAACAAGTGTGAATGGTGCTGGACACAAACTAAGGGATCAATCTAGTGTAAACCCACATCGTAACTTGAACTCCCCCCCTAAAAGTAAGTTATTTTTTCTTGATATAATAAGGAGTGAATGTTTTAATTTTCAGCCCTCTAGTTCCTATAAGCATGCAGCCTATAAGCATGATAGATTCATAGAATGCCAGCCAGACTAACTTAAAAGCAGAGGAAAGTGTGCACACACACTCACACATTCATTTATTTCTTGTAGCTTGTAGGTAGGCCATCCAGAGTTGATGGGGTCAGAACTTTGGCTTATATCATTGAGCGTTGTGTAGAGATTAGTCTCCTTCATAGAAGGATTAGAGGGATCACCACCAGAAGGCTCTCTACATGACGCCCAGCTGCTTACAAACCCTGATATTCCGAGGCAGTCAAACATCCCGGTACTTACTAGGCTCAATGCTGTTTAACTGTGGTCATCATACTAGAATGTTCATGCCCAATGTGATTTGGTTGTAACCAGATGTGGGCACAGCTAACGTGAATGTTAAACTGCCAAACCGCTGAAAATTTATCAGGAGCAAAGTTAACTCTTATTGATTGAATTTAGCTTTGTTTCGTTCTTTTGCTTTAAAACCCCTTAAAAACAGGCCAAATGGGCTGAAATTGTTGTAGTTTGAACACAGACCTTAGATAAACTGTATGTTTCAATTTTTTGCTCTAAAAACACCCTCAAAAAAGACCTAGAGAACTGAAACTTTAATATGTTGTAGCTTAGATATAGAGTTTTAAATAAACTATATATTCCATTTTTGCTCTAAACCCCTTAAAAATGAACCTAGAGAGCTGAAATTGTTATAGTTTGAACACAGAGCTTTAAATAAACAGTGTTTCATTTTTTTGCTCTAAAAAACCCCTCAAAACAGACCTAGAAAGCTTAAACTTCAATATGTTGTAGCTTAGACATAGAGCTTTATATAAACAGCGTGTTTCATTCTTTTGCTCTAAAACCCTTGAAAACAGACTTGGAGAGCTGACTTTTTGTAGCTTAGGGACAGAGTTTTAAATAAACAGTATGTTGAATATACATCAACATTTAATTTCATTTGTTGATTTAATTATCTATGTACACCATGATCATCATCTGGTATTGGCATGCTCTACCTTTCTGGAAATCTCTAAGCTACAACATATTAAAAATTCAGCTAAGTCTGTTTTTGAGGGTTTTAGTGCAGAAAGCTGAACTGAAGCTAAATTAAGAAAGTTATCCTTGCTTCCACTAAATTTTTTATTAGTTTAGTATTTTTGCTAGCTGTGCCTACAACTGGCCACAACGCACACCAACATACGGGTGTACGCATCAGGTAGAATTCTAATACTGTATGTGTACGGACTCACATGTACATGACATTTGCCAGCAGAAAAATTGTGATTTATTAAAGCCAACCCAATATAAATCAGATTGTTTTTTGTGTTTCATAGCAGGGAAAAAATCTCGCACTTTGGGACAATTTGTGGATGTGAGAGTTTTTCCTAAAGTAGTATAGACCTGTTGACTCTCTCTCTTTCTTTCTCTCTCTCACATTCGCACAGATCGTATGTATCTTGGTGTAGATATATGTATGTCACTATGATTTTGAAAATATGTGTGTATATCTATGTACATATAAGTGAAAAGACAATGGTGCACTACAAAATTTGCATGTATATTTTCATACTTCTGTTTTGAACAATAGAAAATAAACATTGAAGAAAGAAAGACTTATATACAGATTTATTTTATGTATATTTCTTATATACAAACTTTTTTTACTTATAAATAAGCATTTGAATGCTTACATGGGGTGTTTGTATATATATATATATATATATATATATATATATATACAATATATGTATATATATGTATATGTATGTATATATATATGTATATATATATATATGATTTGCTATACAAATATGTTTGTATTTCTGCCCCATTTGGGCTTCTTCAGGAGATAAACAGAGCAGAAACATAAATGTGTCTGTGTAGCGAATCCTTACTCCATTATATTTTAAGCTCTGCTCTGAATCAACTTAAAATCAACTTGATGTTCAAAATTGAATCTATTGTGCACTCTATGAAATAAACCCATCATACATTAAATATTGTATTATATTATATTATAACCCTGATTTGTATTGTTTGTATATATATATATATATATATATATTTATATATTTTTCATTAGGAAATGAATATATAATCCAATAGAATATTAACAAATGTGTTAAATTATTTGAAACTCTATTTGAAATGACCTTCTGTTGTTACATGGAGAATGAGTCACTCAGTCTAGACAGCGTGAATAGAATCAAGAATTAAAGAAAAATGGTAATGTTGC
>OY735242.1:9297574-9427574 GCA_963457665.1 Thysanoteuthis rhombus
GTTACTCTTGTGTGAAAGAAATCTGGCACCAATGTGGAAGTTGTTCGTTGGTTGTTACCACACTTTGGCACTGACCCACCTTCAAGTTCGCCATGATATTCACACCACCAAATTGAGATTCTCCTCAACACTTGCTTTTTTCCCTCTCCACAGAAATGGTACCACCCCAAAACACCTGTCGATTCAGAGTCTGTCTGGAAAGTACTCAGTCATTTGATAATAATGAAAAATAGCCTTCCTAGGGCAATAGCGCCTTAATTCACTTCAAAGTACTCCTCCTGGGACCGCAAAAACTTATTCTAATGCTCCTCTTAATTTTTTTAAAAACAGTCTGATATCAATATCAGCTGCCTGATCACATTCACGTCAATTTCGTCTACCATCTGAAATCTTAATGGGAAAAGCCTGAATTTGTGGAGAACCAAATCTTGACTGTAGGCGTGGGGAAGACAAACCTTGTGATGCAATGATCTGCTTAAAAGATCTTGCATGAGATGTGAATAATGGTTCTCATGGTCATAGTGAATGCACCAGTCATATGTTACACAAGCTCAAGTGCCCCTCACTGTTGACTGAGTAAGCTTATGGGAGAGTGTGTTCATGTATGCATGGTGAGGTCTCTTCTGATTGGTTGTCAAGTTACGACCAGTTCTTGGGATATTGAAAATGGCTGGATACTTTCTGGACAGACCTTGTATTCAGCCTGTAAAATGTTTTTAAAAAAGTAACTTGATGGTGGGTTGAGTTAGAGGGGAAATTTACTTCCCACAAAATAATTTGTCTCAACAAAAATAATTATGCAGAGAAGATTGATTCCTGCCTGGAAGAAAAAAAAACATTCAAAGTGTGAGGAACTATTATGACTTCAATCTCATTATTTTACTTTCCCTGTTTCCTGTAAAGAAAAAAAGGTTTTACTGAAGGATACATTAATGCTGTCGTCTTTGAAATTTGTACTGCAAGATATCTATTTGGGTGTTTATTTCCATACAGTCTTTCCTTGATAACGATTCAGTCGATTATTAAAAAAATTAGATAACTATGAAAATGTGATGAAAGCTTTTTATTTTTTTGAATCAACCAGTGGTTCAGAAAGTTGAGAAACTTATATGACTGAGAGAAAGCTAACTCAACTGAGTCAGGTGATCAAGTAAATCTTAAAAAGTGCTTGAATCTATACATCTGTTATGCTTACACTATGATTCATAGAAATATCTGTTTACCTTAAGGCCAAGGCATAACATAGTAACCAATCATATTGTTTATTGTTAGATGATGGAATTGACGTTATTGTTTTCCATAAGCTTAAATGAAACCATTGTTAAGGTTTGAATGCATCTTATTTTGAGAGCGCTTGTGTCCTCTATTCTCCCTGATTTTCTCAATGGTGTAATTTGTTATGCATTGAGACAGCCTTCCAGAATCGCAGACATATAACATGCAGGGTGAAAATAACCTCTGGGTAGTTCAAATTTCCAACTGTCTTGGTCTTTTGCTCAGAGCACAATCTCTGATATCAAACTACCTTATTTGTAGTCCCTCTTTTAGGATTGTCTTCTCCGTTTTCATAGATTATGAGCAATACCTCTCAAAAGTAAAAGAAATAATATCTGTACCTCGTACCTTGCATAAATGAATCATCGTAGCCTGCGTATGTACCAGAACTAATTACTCCCAAAAATTATCTGAAATTATCTATTGAAAAATGGATCGTTTATCTAAAATTATCTAAAAAATAAATCTTTCAACTAAAATTATCTAAAAAATACTAGCACAAGATTTGAGCATTGCTGATGCAAAATGATCGTAGGAACCCTCCAAATGCCTTTTTTGAAAAAAAACCCAGAAAGCTGTTTTTAGATGGTGCCTAATGGTGTTCTCATGCATATTTTCAAGGTTGTAGCCCCCAAAATGTCACCATACACTCCTAACAAGCAAAGAGTGAAGAATCACACTTGGTTGGTTGGTTGGTCGGGCAGCCATCTCTGGGGCTATACTGATTCCACTTGAATTTTTATTACCTCTGCCAATGAAGTTGGGAAAGGTTATATATCCATCCATGTTGTCTGCATATCTGCCTGTATATTTGTTCATCTGTTTATCCACACAATATCTTCAAGAGGTCTCAATGAATTTTGAGAACATTTGGTGCAAGGGAAAGCCATGGGCCAAAGGATAATAGATTGAATTTTGGGTAAATCCAGGAATTTTTTTGGATATTGTCAAGATTAGTGATTATACAGTAAGATGGGATAATTTTTTGGCTTTTTAGATGTAATAACATAGTAATGTCAGAATCATTCAGTCTTTGGGAAATAATCAAATGTTGAAAGGAATTTGGGTTCAAAGAGATGTTTGATGAATAATTATAAGGTTGGTGCAAAAATTATTGTGCTTTTTGTTATTTTAAACTTTCATACTTATTTTGTTAATAAACTATTATTTAACCATGTTCAGGTGACGTACCATTTTAAAGCATGAGTACCATTCATTTAAGCTTAATGTTTTGTTTCCATTATTCATTCTGGTTTATTTTAAGTTGTCAAATCAAAGATAGTAGAGTCTGCTCACAATATCTTGCAAGAATTTGGCCACAGTACCATCTACAAATGTACAGTTCAACATAGGTTCCAAAAATTTCAAAATGGAGATGAGGTCCTCAAAGACATGGACATCCTTCAGTAATTGATATATCCAATTGAGGGCCATTATTGCAGTGGAAACAAGCGAGACAATATGAAAGGTTGCAGAGGAACTAAACATTGACCATTCAACAGTTGTTCGACATTTGTACCAAATTAGATCACTAAAAATGCTCAACATACTGTGCGGATGACAATGAATAAAAGGCAAAAAAGTTTGCATGTCGTGCGAATGATCCTGCAAAAATTGAATGAACTAGGCTATGAAACTCTATCTCAACCAGCTTACTCACCAGACCTCTCCCTGGCCAACTATGCCTTTCTCAAGTATTTCGACCAGTTCCTGTGAGGGGAAGTCTAGAGCAACTACGCAACAGCTTCAAAGAATTCATTGGTTCCCTGGCTCCAAAATTCTACGCTTTTGGAATAAACGGACATGTCTAGTTGGCAAAAGTTTGTAGGTTCCTATTTTGATTCATAGCTTTTATCCTAAGTTGAGATATACTGCTTAGAAGTCGATGGCGAAAAACTACAATTATTTTAGCACCAATATAATATTATTAGCTTTTGCCATGCTATAATCTGTGATATAACTTTATTGTTCTCTTCTTATTGATAATAGTGTTTATACATGAAATCTGAATAAAGCATTTGAAAGTATGATATTTGATTAATTTTGAGTAGGTAGATCAATTTTCATAGGCATATGGGAACCTTTTGGTTTTCAAGGGCCAAAGGGCTTGATTTGCCTGAAATTTGACAGTTTTTGCTTGAATAACATTGATTTGCCCAAAATTTAATACTGTTTTGCCCGATTTTGGTGGGTCACTTGCTTCTTCCCTGTAACCTGCCTCATAAGCATATGATAATTTTATTTGATATTTGAAAGCAAGTTCTACTGTTTGCCTATTCAAAGTTTAGAAGTCTCAGAGACAAAAGTAGTCTGATAAAATCTATAAAATGTTGTCTAATTGAAAATCATAGATTGGAGCATTGTGTGCATTAAATTATAATCATCTTAAAAATACCTTTCTGTTGTGTATATTAGTAAGTTGTATAATACCACCATTCATACTGCATTAAAAAACCATTACATTAGTGAAAATGAATTACATAGCAGATCCATTATGCTGAAAAGAAAACAATAAGCAGACATGTATTGTATAAGACGGGAAACGATAAAATATAATTCAGTGTAAATTCCATTTTACTCATTCAGAACATCGTGTTAATACTTTTCATATATCATTTATGCTATTGCGAAAAATAATAATTTCAACAATGTGCAAATCAAAGACATTTCAATTCTTAGATAATATAAGGTAGTTGATGCTCAGAAATATGCTACGATCAAGACAAGTGAGACTTATTTGTTTGGATTCTATTCTCTTCCAGTTTGATCCATTCTTTAGCCAAATGAGTAAGATGTCTTTGATCTTATTCTGTGTAATTAAAAACCGTTACCTACAACTGTCGCCCAATCTGTGAAAATAGGTTTGTTCTGTTTTTTTTAAAGTTGCTCCGGCTGGCTGGCTGGGTATGTATGTATCACATGTACAGGCCGCATCAATGGAGCTAGAGGGCTGAAAATATTAACATCTTCGCCTTATTATATCTGCAAAAAATTTTTTTGTTGTTTTTAGAAATTCCCTCAAAATATTTTTTTTTTTCGATCGGATGGGGGTCATTTACAAAGTTTGCAAGTAATATTCATTTATCACCACACCTTCCAGAGTTTTGATTAATCACCTTCAACATGGCCGGCTGCCAAAAGACATTGATCACATAATGGTTTCTATTGAGTGACTAACCAGACAATAATAGGTACTAGAGGTGGGAAAGGATTATATCCTTTTTTTTATATATGTGTGTGTGTGTGTGTTCCAATGGTCCGGGCCATTGTCTACAGACTTGAAAATTGGCATCAGTACTCCACTTATCCCTTTCTAAAAATGATTTATTTGATTTTCTGGAAAAAAATCTCTTTCGCCCTTTTTGGACCTTATTTTGATGGGTTTATCAATAACATCTAGATTCTCCAGAATCTATTTTAGATGTTTTCCAATGAATGATGCCAGCTATGTCATAAATAGAATTCATTCTGACCATATTTATTCTTCAATTGAATATTTTACATGACTTTAAATTTTGCTGCTATGGTTGTCCAATTATTGACTGTAAAGGTGAGTTATTATAATTCTTATTTTGTTTTTGATACTCAGAATTTAATGCAGTTTCAGGTGTAATTCTGCACAAATATTCTAGTAGAAACAACAACTGAACCACTAACGATGCTAACATCAGCAACATCACTTCAAATTTTTATGCTACGGTTGTTTAATTATTGACTGCAAGGACAATTTTTTTTTTTATTCATTTGTTCTTTGGTAAAATTCTTTGATTTATTTTTTTCACTTTGAGGAGCAGAGTGGCATTCTAAGGAAACATTGACAATTATAATTTGATGAAATAGGATGACTGAAAATTGTTGAAATAAACTCCTGGGTTTAAGCCCTTTGTTTCTGATGCCGATCTTTTCAGGGTTAATAAAACGAAAACAAAAAGTCAACTAAATTTTAAATGTCGTACCCAGAAGGTAATTTTCTTTGAAGAAAAAAGGAAAATTTATAAAAAAGATCTCGAGATTTTAATCAGGGTTTTATGTCTGGAATGTTTCCTGAGACAAAACAATACTTATCACGAGGCTTTTTAAACCAGTAGAAAATATTAATCAGATAAAGAATTGAAAAACTGGCAATTCTGGAGCCAAGTTTTTTTTGTTCAGAGTTGAAAGAAGTTGGAGGGAAATGATATCTTGGTGAGAAAGTTACGTGTCAAAAAAGAAGAGAGAAAAATTTTATATATATATATATATATATATATATATATATATATATATAAATATATATGTATAATTTTTTTATATATATATTATTGAAAATTATATAACTAGTATGCTCAATGTCTTCATCATAATCATCATCATCATTAGCCTTTTAGTGTCTCTCTCTGGACATAGAGCATCTCGAAGAATCGCCAGACTTTTCTGTCATTGGTGTTGCGGAGCCAGTATTTTCTGAACTTGTTTAGTTCATCTTGCCATCTTTCTTCCTGCAGGCTGCAGTTTCGCATATGTCTAGTTTGTCATACCATTGGGCTATCATAATAATAATAATACAAGATTATGAGATAGATTGACTTAATTTATATAAATAAAATTAATACATCTTATAATCCGATTATCGTTATATATATGTATATATATATATATATATATATATATATATATATATATATATATATATATATATATATATATATAAATTTTGTGTGTGTTTATATATATGCATGTATGTGTTTATAAATGTGCATGTGTCCATATATATGTTTGTGTTTCTGGGTATATATGTGTTTGTGTCACTGTATATACATGTGTGTTAGTGTATTTGTCTCTCTCTCTCTCTCTCTCTATATATATATATATATATATAAATATATATATATATATATATATATCATGTGTGTGCATGTCTGTGCATATATATTTGCATGCATCCGTATTTATATATGTGTGTGTTTCTCTATATGTGTGAGCTAGTATATATATATATATATAAACCTGTATGTGAGTATATATCACATACTCTTTAAATGTACATATGTTTTTAATATATAGTGTATACATGTGTGTATGCCTGGAGGAAAAAAAAAGAAAGTTGTATGTGTGTATACGTGAGTTTGTGTGTATATATATATATATATATATATATATATATATATATATATATATATGCATACTCTATGCATATAGGTGTGTGTGTGTCTATATATATGCTTGTGTGCTTGTATATATATGTGTGTGTTTGTGTGTGTCTGTATATATATGTGTGTGTGTGTGTGTTTCTATGAATATGTATGCATATGTATATATATATATATATTCAAGTGTGTTTGAGTATAGATGTGTTTGTGTGTATCTTTATGCATATATATGCATATGAGTGTGTGTCTGTAGATATATATCTTGTGTAAGTGTGTCGGTGTGTATATGTGTGTGATCATGAGTATGTGTTCATCTGTATGTATATACATGCTTGTAAGTGTGTTTATATAAATATTGTGTAAGTGTGTATGTATATATATATATATATATATATATGTGTTTGTGTCTGTGTATATAAGGTGTGTGTCCCTGTGTATATATATGTGTTAGTGTAAATATAGATGTGTGTATGAATATGTATGTATGTATCACGTACACTTTGTGCAAGTACAAATGTTTTTGATGTATAGTGTACATATGTGTGTGCGTTTGCTTAGAAGAAACAATAAAAATTTGTGTTTGTTGAAAAATATCATTGGTCAGATTTTATCTCATTTCTCAAAAGAAAATGTGAGCCTAAGACATAGACAATGTCTAAGAAACATTATTCTTTAACTGTTACTGATGTGCCTGGTGGTCTTTTAGGAAAGTCTTTTTATTCTCTCTTCGCCTATTGGGTCGAGTTGACATTTGTTGCATTATAGATAGAACACGGAAATTAATAAATGTTTGGGAATGAAAGTCCTCCTAACTATAAGACAAATAAAATTTACATTTATGTGTTTGTAAAATAGATAAAAGTGATAGGACTGGCTAGTCACTCAATAGAAACCGTCATGTGACCAATGTCATTTTGGTAACATCCCAACATTCTGAGAAGGGATTTAGTGGAGTACTTATGCCAATTTTCCAGTCTGTTGGCAAAATGTGATGGCCAGGAGTGCTGGAACACACAAACAAATGCTCATTTGAAAAGATAGAATTCTTTGACACCTTTGGTGGCTAGGGTTGTTTAATTTGGATAGATGCAACAGTTCCATTAATTTTGCATTGCTTGACCTACAAACTGGAGACATCATTTGCTCCATTATTGAACCTATCTGTAAAAAAAAGTCTGGTTAGTCACTCAATAGAAACTGTCGCACATCCCTAAAAAGACTTCATTTAAAAAAAATGCAGACACAAACCAAGGGATCAATTTAGCAAAAACTTACATTTTACAAATTAACCCCCCCCCCACTACTAAAAACCTCCTGGGGAAAGGGGTATTTAAAAATAACTGAAAAATTTTTTTTTTATATAGATATACACATAATAAGAAGTGAATGTTTAAATTTTCAGTCCTCTAGCTACATTGGTGCGGGCTGTGTGCATGATACATTCATACATAGCCAGCCAGAACAGCTAAAAAACTGAGAGAAACTTATTCTGACAGTTTTAGTGGCAGTTTTGGTTTACAGTTTCTTAAATGTTAATCTGCATACTTGTAAAATCTGAAACATGAAAAATTTACGAAGGTAATATTATTTGGCCTTTTGACTCTGAAGCTAGAGGAGCTTAATGTCTAGTTCCTGGAGATTGTGTCCCAGGTTGCACCTCCCCTTGCACTTAAGTGGATAGAGTTAGGGTCAATCCTGGTGCTTTAAGTGTTCCAAAAAGAAAGTGCCAAGGAAACTGGACAATTTCTGGAACTACCTCTGCGTACATAAGAGGGTCCCCACTTCAAACTTGACCTTGTGTTACGTTTCATCCTTGTTGAGATAGGTATGTGTCAGTTTATACATGATGACACTAAAGTCATGCCAGGCTTCAAATCATTCACATCTTTCAAGTTCTAATGATTTCTAAATTGCTTTTAGTTAATGAAGTATTAGAATCCCTCAATTAGCACAATTCCAATTAGCATGTTTTCAAATAACATGCTAACAATTTTTATCCTTGCCAAAATTGAATAGTACGCCCTAATGTGTATCAAAAACTTTTCTCAAAAATTATAGGTTTCAATTATTTCTCCAATTCAATTAACGCATCACTTTTTTGTGCACTTATTAAGCGCATTAATCGGAGGTTTCCTGTATACAAACAAGGGAAATTCAATTATCCTATGCATTGAAAATTGTTTCTTTCAGATAGCTGCCATTTTCGACTTTGTAAATTTTGCTCTTTCAATAACAATATGCAAAACATTTCAAAGGGTATCTGGACTTGGGCAACTTATTTCTCTTCAGATATTCTTTAGCTCATGGACACTGCCTTGATTTGTTGACATTGATCTTAAAGTACAAATAACCTCAAATCCTTTGTAGTGACCTAAGCAGAACAGAGCCACTCTGATTTGATATTACAGGATTATCCTCGATACACTTCTCGAAAAGTAAAACCAAACAATAAATCATTTCCTCGGATAACAGTGTCTGCACTTTTAAATTACGGGAATATGCTCTGTTGGTTAAAATTATCGACTGATGTTATTCAAAGAGAAATTCTATTATTTCAGTTTGTTGCTCAGTTGAGTACTTTCTAATGATGATTTTCTTTGAGATACTTTGTGTTTCTGAATAGAAGAAAAACAAAGAATATTAGAATTGAAAAAATTTGGATTGTTTTGAACCTGTACCTGACTTTTGCACCACCCTGTAGATTAAGAACCCAATACAATTTGATGGCAGATTGATTCTTATATATCAAATCATTGTAGCCCCACAAATGGCACACCCAACCAACCAAGTGGGCTACAGATTCTTCTCTCTGTAATTATCTGCATCTATCTGAATGTCTATGGGTGTTCTTGGTCTCAATTTCGAGGCTGCAACCTTGAAAATGTGCATACTACAAGGCAACATCTAAAAACTTATTTTTTTCTCAAAAAGAGCATTCTTAGGTCTCTATACTTATCCATGGACCAACAATGTTCAAATCTTGTGCTGATAGTTTTTAGATAATTTTAGATAAACTATTTTTATTTCAAAGATGATTTTAGATGATTTTTTTAGATAATGAATTTTAGTACAAGTGATCTATTTATACAAGGTACGGATATCAGTTATATAGTAAATGTTTTTAAAGACTGGAAGTGTAATAGACTTAGCAGGACAAAGTTAGTAATTGGCCAAATAATGAAGATTCAAAGAGGAATGATTCTGGCAAATTTCTTTGATAAAAATTAGTTCTCTAACAACAGCATTGCTATGCTTACGCAACTCTGGGACCGAAAAGACTTGCTGAGACTAGTAAGTAGATGATATAAGTAAAAAATAAGATAAAGAATTCAAAATCCGGAAACTGCCATCATTGGAGTGACATAATTGATTTAAGACTTGAATTCTTTTCTTCAAAAAGGTGGTAAGTGGAAAATTAAAAGTGTTCAATTTGTTGTCTTTAATTTGGGCAATTTTACACTGAAAGACTATAATAGCCATTTCAATGCTGGCTTATTTGATAATATAATAGCCATCCTAATACTTACTTACTAGATGCTTATTAGATTGGCTTTCAGTAGAATATGCGGCCACAACGTTTATTAAATGATTTCATTAAAGACTGATGATTCGCAGACTTGGAAAATGGTGAGAACCAGATTTTAGACGCGCTAGACTTGTTGAATGTTATTTAGGAGAATAAATTGATGAGGAGATTTATGAAATTTTACACTAAGGAGGTCTCTTGATTTCATCTGTGACGTGAGTTGGTAGTTTTAAGAACAGGGTAAATTCCAGATGAAGACCAGATTTGAATTGGTTAACAGCGTTTGTAAGGAATTGACCGACCCAAAGAGAGAGTGGTTAAAGAGAGATAGACAGCGTTTGAATCAAAGAAAGCTGTTATCTTAGTACGGGAAAGAAAGAAGAAGAAATTATTTCTTTTTTATGCCCCACTAATTCATATTCTTTTTTAAAAAAATCAATTTTTGAGATAATAGATAAAATACAAGAAAGAAAGTAAGAGAAGAGGAAAAAGAAAGAAAAGCAGGCTAAGCAGTGTTTAAAACTAATGTATACACTTCACACACACACATATATATATATATATATATATATATATATATATATATAAAGAGAGAGATAGATGAAATTGAGAATTGGAAGGTGACGAGAAAACTGTGACATCTCAAAAATTTTTTATTATTCCGTGGGTATATTTCGATGCATTTCGATGGGGTTCAGCCATTTTTTCCCCCCCGAGCGAGAATACTTTCAGTAGTTCACAGAGACAAATTTTTTTTCAACATCTAATGGATAGATTTTGGTATATGTTGGGCAGGGTGGAAGTAAGTGTATTGCTTTTATTTAGTCTTTTTGGTTGATAGGGGGTGCTGAGACTTCTTTTACTTCACTTAAAGGGAAGATATGTGTGCTTGTTCTGTTGTTTGATTGACTGTTGGTTGTTAGCCAACACCTTGTATGTTGTTATTGTAATGTATTGTATGTATTTGATTCTGTTTTAAAATCAAAGTATTCAAAAGGTTTGCCATCTGAAAGTGACCATACCTTTGTGCTATTGTATTGCATTAGGATATAAGCGCTGCTTCAATGCATTTTCGTGTGGAGGAGTTGTAAATTTTCTTGATGAGATGGGCTTGGTGAAAGTTGAAGTCAATCAAAAGACAAAACAAGTAAACATATATCATCCCTTTTAGTAAAGTAAAAAAAGTCTCATCTTCCATCAACCAAAAAGATTGAATAAAAACAACACAACAACTTCCACCCTACTGGACATATACCAACGTCTATCTATTGAATGCTATACACCACCTCTCTATCCTATGATAAAAATAACAAAACCCACTTTCTCTGAGAAATGACCATTCTAGCCCTTCACTGCCTTTCTTATCCAAGTCTAGCCAAATACCTGTAAAGCCAGGAAACAAATATCCCCTAACCCTGTCTCTCACAGACCCATCTCATTTAAAACCAAATGTTACCCTCATTCACACAGATACAAACACCTCCCCTCCTGTACCTACCAAACAACTAAACAACACAGGAATGTCCACTTTCTCTTCTTCAATATCAAACATGTAAACACCAAAAAGTTTTTCTCTGTGAACTGCTGCAAGTATTTTCTCTCTGAAAAAGATGGCTTGCCCCTTGTCAAAATGCATCAAAATATGGCCAAAGAATAGTGCAAAAATTTGTGATGTTACACCTATCTCTTGAGTTTTTCTCTCCCTCTTCCGATTGTCATTTTTATCAACATTCTGACGGATCACTTCATATCCACAATACAATCACACACACACATATATATATATATATATATATATACATATATATATATATATATATATATATATATATATATATATATATATATATATATATATATACAACTATTTTGTTTGCAAATGAATTATATTGCATTTCATATGATATTTTTATTTTTATTTTGTACGCAATTATCATTTAATTCTGTTTTGGACATTTTTATGGGAAATAACTTGAAAATCAATTTTTTTAACTCTGTTAATATTTTTATTATAGAAACAAATGTCAAGAAATGCTGTTAAAAATTGTACATACAAAGTCGTAGTTTTTGGGTAGAGTTCTTTTCTTTTCTAGTTTTTCAATAAGCCCCTCTGGTATTGAGTGTCAAGGGGCACTTATAGGATTAGGAGTTTCAAGCCATGATTTTAATACACAGGAACAACCAGGTCTAGCAGAGTCACTTGACAGGAACTGTCACATGACCAATATCATTTAGCAGTAAGTCATTTGGGGGTAATCAATTAAAAAACTGCAAATGGATGTGATAAACAAATAAGTTACTTCTCTGATCACTAAAAATGTCTGAATTTTCTGAAAACAAATGTAAATACTGCCCGGACACAAACCAAAGAATCAATTTAGCAATAACTTACTTTGTAAATGAAACCCTCCGCTAAACTTGTTTGGGTGGGAAATTTCCCAAAACAAAATAAAAATTTTTTTCTTGACATGATGATGAGTAAACTTTTGAATATCAAGTCTACTATCTCCATTAGTGTGGCATGTGTGTGCAATACACATGCAGCCAGCCTGACTCACTTGAAAACTAAAAAAAACCTTTGTTGACAATTTTGGTGACAGTTTTTGTTGCCCATTCCTAATACAAACAAAAAATCTATGATATAATTTTCTTTCTTCCTAACTGTGAATCTAATGTTTTCAGTTATAACATGAGGGAAAAGTTAGGTAGTTTATGGTGGGAAGAGAGAGTGCAGAAGAGAAAGTTCAATAGTTTAATAACAGGGTAGAAGGAGAGAGGACAGGAATGGAAGTTAGGTAGTTTAATAAGAGTGTAGAAAGAGAGAGGCGAGAGAAAGAAAGGTAGTTTGATTTGAGGGCAGGAATGGAGAAGGGAAGAAAATGAGGTTAGGTTCTTTACTGAGAAGATAGGAAAAAGATTTTTGGATATGAAATTATTCCATGTTTGTATAACATTCAGATAGACATGCACAGGCAATTAATTTTGGAAGGGATAAGAGAGAGGATGAGAAAATACAGTAAAGAGCAAGAGAAGAGCAGAGGCATGAGAAAATAGATAATCTTAGTCATCAACATCCATGGAATTTCTTTAGTTCCAAGATCAATAGTTGCATTATATGTTTAATAGTTCACAAGGCCTTTTATCAAACATAAAGAGATACAAGAAAATTAAAAATTTAGGACAATCTAAGACTCAGGCGTATGATTGAAAGACCATTGCTGTCTTGAGAACAACTAGACATGTTATCTTAGAGACATTTATGGCTTGAAATAGTAACTCCGATGGTGTATAAGGGACCATCATTAAAAATTCAGTTACGATTGCCACCAGACGTAAGATTACCAATCGAATTGAACAATGGCCTGTGGAGATACAATAATTCCTTTACTGGTGCAACTGTAATACTGAAAAATAAGTTACTTGTCGTAATATCATTGTCACAGTTGGAAGTTAGCTGTAAATATGAAGTGCTTGAATTCTATTATGATCTATCAATACTTTATCTGTTGGAAGATGTGGGTGGTTTAACAGTTAAATGTGGCTGGGTCAGCTTGCGTTCATTTTGCACTAATACCCTTAGGAGAGGCATGAATTTACTTCACTCTATAGCAATGGATAAATATCAGATTATCTCTGTTAAAACTTACTACAAACAATGATTGGGTTTCTAGGGATCATTCGAGAAACAGGTCACTCATTAGACTCAGTGGAAACTGTCACATGACTGAGGTCTTTTGGCAGCAAGGCATATTAGGTGTGATCAATAAGAAAATTTGAAAAAGGAGTTATAGATGGATATATTATTTTTCTTGCCTTTCGTTGGACTGTGATCACTAAAAAAGTAGGATTTTCAAAAAAAACAAGTTTGAATACTGCCAGACACAAAAGAAGGCACCAATTTATCATAAACTTTCATTGTAACCCTTCCTTCCACAAAAAAAACCCAAATTCTTGTTGGGGCGGGGGATTTTCATTAAAAAAAAAAAAATCAGCATTTTCTAAACAAAAGAGGGAGTAAATGTTCAAATTCTCAGCCTTCTAGCACCATTGGTGTGACCCATAATCATGATAGATTCATAAGCGGCCAGCTAGCTAACCAGACAAATTTAAAAACTGAAGAAACCTATGCTGACTGTTTTAGTTGGTGGTTTCTAATAGAGACCTAATCATTGCCTCATGTGTCATGCAATACGGGAACAACTAAGCTGAAAGCTCATCTGTTGAATTAATGATTTATGAGACAGATAGTGGCTAGTTCTGTCCTGAAGGTTTCAGTTTGTACTAATTCAGTTTGTACTAATTATAACTTATCAACCAGCAAAGAAGCTGAGAGTTTTCAAGTTCTGTGGAGGCTTGTTCCTCTTTGAATCATCATCATCATCCTTTTAGCGTCCGTCATTAGACATTGACCTTCCCCAAGATTCGCCAGACCTCTGTATCAAGGGCGTTGCAGAGTCATTATTCTCTGAATTTGTCCAGCTCGTCATGCCATCTTACTTTTTGTCGGCTACAATTTCACATATGTAAGTTGTGAATCATGATGTCCAACACTTGTCTGACATTCTTGCAACATGTCCAGTACATTGCCATTTAAGTTTTCTTATGGTTTTTATGATATCCCTGACTCCTTTTTTTTCCCCTTAATATACTGTGCTGTCTTGTGACATCTCCATGTGAGGTTGAGCATGATTCTCTCATGTGCACATTGCATGGTTCTCTGTCTGAGGGCCAATCTTTTGGTTTAGTTCCATGTTTCAGCTCCATTGGTGACTATTGGGTGAATGCATTGATTGAAGACCCTTCCTTTTAGGATCTGTTGAATCTTCTTGTTCTTGAAATCAAGCTTGCTCTACTGAAAGCTTGCCAACCTAGTGTGATTCTTCACTTGAAACCATTGTACTTCTTTACTGGCTGGGGCAGGATGAGCCTGTTTGCAAACCATGGTGAACATGAAGAGGGGACCCACAAATGGATAGCAACATAGAACTTTATCACTATTTCCTAACGAAAAAATATCTATCATAAATAAACAATTACTTAACACATTCAGAACATGAAAATAAAAAAATTGTTTCATGGGTAAAATAATACTTTTTTAGTTAATACTATACGACTCCTTACTTCAACATTTCTAAATAACTGTTATTACTATCTTTATTATCTATTGCAAATTTCTTCAATTTTTTGCATCATCTAATTATGAACTATCAAAATTCAAAAAATATTTTTCATTTTTTCTCCATTTTTTACACTTCAAAAAATGTCTGCCTATTTTTCAAGATTTTTTCAAGTCACTCAATAGAAAATATCACATGATCAACGTCTTGTAGCAGCATGCCATGTTGAGAGCAAACAATTAAAAAATTGGGGTGATCAATTAATAAGTTACTTATTTTACCTTTTGTTGAGCAGTTATCACTAAAAAAGTCTGAATTTTCAAAAAAAAAATCAAGTGGGCGCTGATTAAGGGATCAGTTTAGCATAAACTTACATCTCAAACTGAACCACCTTCTAATAAAGTATTTAGGGGATGAATTTTGAAAAAAGAAAAAACATGCAGTAGGGAGTAAATGTTCAAAATTTCAGTCCTCTAGCTCCGTCCTATGTTGACAGTTTTGGTTGACAATTTCTAATAGAAACAGATTTTTTTTCTTAAATTGATGAATAAAAATGTATCTGAATGAACTCAACTACGAGAAAACCTGTTCTGAGGGAAGAGATCTGTCTCTTTGAAAAAAACGCCTGTAGAAGTGGGTATTCTAGAGGTAATTACCTTTATGGAAACTTAGAATTTAAGTAGCCTGGGTGGGGGAACTACTGTGAGAATTTTGGGGCCAGGTGGGGAGACTTTATGACTTTAATAGTAACCATATCACGTCATCTGAAGTCAATTGTAAAGGTTTCAAAAGTTAGAAAAACGTGTTCTTAATGAACCGAATGAAATACTTCATGATAGTCCCAGACCCTGCACCTCTCAACTGACTGTGTTCAAGCTTGACAAATATGAATATGAAGTCTTGCAGCATCCTCCCTATCCCCTGATATTTCTCCTACAAATTATTACTTTTTCAAGCATTTTGAGCTTCATATTTATAATAGACAGTTCAATAACAGTGATGCCATAATTGGTGCTTTCATTGAATTCATGAACAGTAAACCTAAAGAATTTTATGGAGATTGTTTATTATTATAAGAGTATTGTTTCTAAAAGGTTATTGCTTCGAATGCGTCAAATTTTGATTAAATATTTACTGTTTTTTTGTTGTTGTCCTTCATCTTATGAATTAAAAAAAAACAGAAAAAACATTTCATATGTAACAGCCTAATATATTTGAAAAGAATGAAACAATCCAAGCCATGATGTCTGGCCTTATTGTATTCAATAAAATTTGTAAATGAGATATAATTTGACTTGGGAGTCATCTCCAACCTCACTGATTTTTCTTTTTATCTTTTTAAATCAATTTTGATCAATGACTAACGTTCCTAATTTGTCGGCATTTAGTTTTCCTATTTTCTATACAATGATGACAATTGAAGATAAATACAGGATAATTGAATAAAACAATACATTTAATTGATTGCTTCAATGTATATGCAAATTGAGATTCTCTACACACGCACACATGTGCTATTATCACGTTATTGGGTACATGGCATCTTTTGTTGGATTTCATTGACAGAATTTGAACATTTTTAACTCTTCTTATTAGAAAACTGTCAACATGAGTTTATATCAGTTTTTAAGTTGGTCCAGCTGGCTGACTATGTATGTTTGTATGACATGCGATGATCACATCAGTGAAGCTAGGGGGATAAAAATCTAAACATTCAGTTCTTATTATGTTTACCAAAAGCATTTTTTAATGTACCCCGCCCCATAATGGGCTTTTAGATGGGGGGTCAATTTTCAATGTAAGTTTATGCTAAATTGATCCCTTATTTTGTGTCCGCTTGTTTTATGAAAATTCAAACTTTGCAGTGATCACTGCCCAACAAAATGTGAACAAAGTAACTTATTCATTGATACCTCTTCTCTCCAATTTTGTAATTGATCACCCCTTGCATGTTGCCAAAAGATGTTGGTTGTGTGATGGTTTTTATTGGGTGACTAACCAGTCTTGTACGTATCTTTTTTAATATTCAACCTTGAACATGAGGCGTAACCTCTGCTACATAAATAGGAATAGAATGAGTCAAAAGTCCTCGACTTGAAATGTTTTGTCTTCTTGTATATTTTGTTTCACAGATGCTCAAGGAAGTGTACAGTAACAATCACCCAGTTGTTCCCCACCTCACAGAAATCTTAAGTTTGTGCAGAAATAATTCTGCTTTTTCACCATCTATTTTGGAGCAGTACATCCAGGCTTAGATTAAAAGTTAATTGAAATAAAAAAAACCTTCAGAAACTGCACATTTCTGCCAAATAAAAATGTTTATTTATTCTGGAGGCATAGAGGTCAGGGGTTCTGTGAGTCATCAGAGGTTAGATTAATGGGAGTGCAGGAGACTGGGCTGTAGGAGGGACAGAAGGAGGGTGTGTGTTGCCTCTATAATGGCTCTCTGCAAAACACGCTGAATACTAGTTTTGTGTCATGATGGTGACAAAGTGATGTCTATCCAAATTTTAAAAAGCAGGGAATTTCTTGTATTTTGAGTTTGGAATCACTTCAGAAGCACTTAGAGAGCGTATACCTCTACCAATGCTGTACACTAACTAACAAGAACCATAAGTTCAATCGTGCGTCCTCCATTTGCGGTTGTAGTAGTAGGAGGAGGAGGAGGAGGAGGAAGATGAGCAAGTGGTCTTTCTACTCATAAAATATTGCAATATGAAATATTCTGCAAGTATTATTTTCTATAGAAATTGTAAATGACCATTTTTGGCATTTTTTGGTAATTTTTGGCTTTTTAAAGAAAATGCGAGCTTGGATATTCTATTATGTCTTTTGCAGCTGGTAAAAAAAAATTAATCCGATTGATTTTCTTTTAATGACATCCGTTCTCTTCCTTACTATTTCTGTTGTTTAATGTAACCAAGACATATCAACAGACTGACGGTCCATCCAGGATCTCATAAAGATGTGTTGACACATCTAAAAATTGGGAAACAAAGGAGAGAAGTTCAAGTATAGGAATATTGAGTCACTTTCCTTGTAATTCAAATTTAGCCTTTTTTTTTTTAAAATAAATTGCTTGTTTTTAACCTCATTTCCAGCAGAATAATTGAAATACCTCTCAACCGGGAACCTATCCCTGGATCAGCCCAAAAATTCAATCAATTCTTTTATAGCTCATGGCCCAACTTCTTTCATTGAAAATCCTTGAGAACCTTTGGAAATATCCTGTGGACAGATAGACAGAAGAAGATGAGTGAATACATACATCTTCTCTAACTTTATTTGCAGAGGTGAATGAATGATAAGTTCTATGGACCCTGCCAAGACAATATATAAATCTTCATCTATTCACTTGAGTAAATATTTCTATTACTGGAGATTTATATATACAATCGCTTATACATAGTATAAGTACAGAAAAAATCAAAGCCAAGTCATTATTAACCATTTAGGATGGGGATATTTTTGTGTGATGTTATATCAGTGAAATCTCAGTTGCTCTGGGACATTCACTTCTTTGACAGCTATCTAAGAATTGTCTTGAATCACTCTCGGATTCACTGTCTGTGTAAGAAAACCCAGAACAAAGAAATTTCTTGTGAGATATCTCATCAGTGGCCCCAGGACAATGTATTTTCCTTACAAGATATGTTGTTGGTGGCTCCCTTGTGGAGAACCATTTCTTCTCCTTCCACTTTGAACTACTTCACCATCTGCTGATCAACATGGATACTGAACAACATTTTAGGACAGAATATGAACCCCTTCACTCCTTGATATATGAAAATAAAAAGATTGTATTAAAAATAACACCATCCTGATACCAATACTTGGGGTGAAATTTAACCCATGATGCTTTGGAGACTCAAGTCAAGACACAAAAGCCACGATAATTTATTTCCTTCTATAGCAATGTTTCCTACAAAGCAAATTCAATACATGAAAATCATAATTTGTTTTCTCATGTAAAAATGTTTTCTATAAAGCAGAGTCAAATTGTAAAAAATCATAATTTGTTTTTTTATTTAAAAAGGATTTCTATAAAGCCAAATCAATAAGTAAAAATCATAATTTGTTTACTTATATGAAAATGTTTTCTATAAAGCAAAGACAATATGTATTATTATGACTTTGTTTTTATGACCAGGACAGTGATAACTTGAAATTTACTCATTTATAATTGAATTTGCTTATTTCTAATTAGACAAAGTAAGAAAAAAAACCTACATATGAATATCACTGTCTTGGTCACAAAAGCCAAGTTTGAAGGGAATAATATCAAATTTCTATACTTTTTAGACAAAAGCAATTAAAAAATTATGTTCACTACCGAGGAATAAAAATCATATAGCTCAGGTAATTAGTCTTCTAATCTGAAAAGGTTTTTATTGTTGTCTTCTCTTCTAGAGGTAGATTCTATGTTTTTAATTTTTGGTAATTAGATCAGGGTCTAATACATTCCTTATTTAACTGTTATGGGTTTTAACATTATTGTCTGTCATGAGAGAGTAGCACCCAGTGTCTGTTCAGAGACTAATATAACATTTCTAGAAAGGGTCTAGAAGAATATTGATACCAATTTTCAAGATTGAAGGCAAAGGTGTGCTATCATGCACAAACATATAAACCCATCCAATAAGACCCCCTAAAGTTCAAAAAGCTTTTTTTTCCCCAGAAATAAAAAATTAAAAGGGGTTTAGTGGAGTACTGATGTCAATTTTAAAATCTTCAGACACTGCACGACCAGGAGCATTTGAATAAACAAACTACCAACTAAACAAATTAAAACAAACACAAACACCAAGATAGAACCCTTTGCCATCTTTGATGGCTATGGTGGTTCAATTTCAAAAGACCAATGCAAATTCAAGAGTCATGAGAGCTATCCTAACCATTAGGTAACAAATTCAAAATAAAAGACAGAGGACAATATTGGAGAAAGTTGAAAGAAACAGCACACATGCTATGCTCAATTCATCCAATCAGTAGGCTAAGTATAGATATCAGTACCATATAGGAGCTACTCTTTATGAAAGAACAGACATTAGATTTTAGGTTTATAAATAAAACCAAACACTTGCACTCTTATCCAATAGCACTTGTAAAACTACTTGCGTGGCTTAGTAGATAAAAGTGTTAGTAAAGCTCACCTGGCTCCCCAAAGTCACAAGATCGATCTCCGGATTAATCATTAGAGAAATACACATCTGCTCAGCCGAGAGGCAAATCTGTATCATGAGAAAAAATAACAAATTCAAGGAAACTGGTCTATATGGATCAATGTATAATAATATAATATCTCAGAAATTCTTGAGAAATAAATATTGAGGCATGTCTTATACGCCATCAAATATAGTATGTAGTGATATTTTCAAAGGTTCTTGGCATTACATTTTTTATTTATTAAGTTAATTGATGTATTGACTCATCCTAGCCCCACAAATGGCCAGCCCAACCGACCAGCCAAAAGAGCTTCAGATTCTTCTCTCTTTGTTTGTCTGTCTTTGTATGTGTGTGTGTATGTATGTATGTATGTGTGTGTGTGTGTGTGTATATCTGGGCACTCCTGGTCACATTTTGGGGGCTATCACTTTGAAAGTTTGCATGGATACATCATTAGGCACCATCTAGATATGTTTTTTCTTTCTGACCTACAATGTCCAAATCTTGTGCTGGTATTTTTTTAGTATGATTTTAGATAAATGATCTAATTTTTTCAGATAATTTTAGATAAACGATCAATCATTTTAGATTGATTTAGATCATTTTTTAGATGATTAGTTTGAATACATGCATGGGCTGTGCATGGTACAGATATATTTAGACATGTTTTGGCAGTTGAAGCTATTAAACTTATCTTAGCCGGGTACAAGTTAAATGTGGGACACTCAGTGTAGACCAAACTCATTACAGTAGTAATAGACAGCAAAGATCCCATTTCAACTTAGTAGATAGAGGGTTAATAGGGGATTTAGAATATTGTATTAGATCAAATGTAAAGCCAGCCTACCTTGAAAATCAGTGTTTGAAACCGAATTTCTCTTGTTTTTTTCTTGAAGTTTAAACACCAGCTTCTGTTCCTGGAAAAAATTCAACTTCTTCCACCTCAAACTGAGCAAAATAAAAAAAAGGGAAAAAGTCTTCCCTTCTCATTCCTGGGTTTCACTGATCAGATCCTCTGACTCAGTGGCAATGTTCTTCAGCTGTCAGTCAATGATTGAGTACGGCCCTTTGATTGACTTGATCCTCTTTGATTGACCTTATTCCAGTGTTCTTTTATTGATCGCCCGGTGAGAAATATCTGCACTGGAGATCAAAACACAAGACAAGCCTGTGCTGATCCTCCTACCATTTTGACAAATCTCATTACAGTTCTGCTACTTGGGACATAACCAGGTATTCTTTGGAGCCATATGTGCTCATCACCAGTCTGCATTCTCTCTCCAATGATGGATCATCTACCATCTGGGCCCCTAGGCTGAACTTTAGTAAGCCACCCCCTGATCTTGCTCCATGGTTCTACCCTTCCTTGAATAGAATAAAGTTAAAATAATGTTAACTTATATTCCTGTTCTATGTATAATGTACCTTATGCTACAATATGGAGTCTTAAAAGCTTTATTTCTAAATCTCTGTATGTTTTGAGCCTAATTGAGAAAACTAAATAGTTTTTGTAACATCCCAGGTATAGCAGAATATATCTAAAGGTGCTGAAATATCATCCAAAATACTCATTGTACTCTCAAAAAAAACAATTCTTTATTCTCTCAATTAAACTTCTTTTTTTTTGTGCTACCAGGCCCCCTCAAGGCTCCTAAGCCTAATCCTTAATCTGCTACTGTCTGTCACTCCATTACAGGTTGAACTTCACTAATCCTGCAAACAAAAAATAAATGTATTAATTTTCATTCGAAAAAATTCATCTAGGTATTGATAATTCTTATAAAGTTTTCGGTGTCCCACAATAAGACCGTCATCTCTTGAGACATTACTTAACACCTATTGCTGGCTGAAATTCCATTTCAAGACATTGTACAGGATGGATTCATGATAAAATGAACATAAACTCTACAATTCTTTTGTCACCTCTAATAAATATGTAGGTAAGACTGATGGATTCTCAGTTAGAATGTAGACAGTACTATCTTATAAGGGGTTAACTTGTTTCTAGTACTGAGACACCACAGAACCTCGAATGACCCGACCAACCAGCCAAGTGGGCTACTCTTTAAGAGTCTATATCTATCTATCTGTGTGTGTGTCTCTGGGTGCTCCTGGTCACATTTTGGGGGCTGCAACCTTGAAAATTTGTATCAATATACCACTGGGCATTATCTAAAAACCTTATTTTGTTTTTTCGAGGGCCCCTTTTTTTAAAGTCTCTACAGTCATTTTGGACCTATAATGCTCAAATTTTGTGCCAGTATTTTTTTTTAGATAACTTTAAATGATATTTTTCTCAAAGACAATTTTAGATAATTTTTTGATAATTTGATCTGGTACACATGTGGTCATTGGTGATTCATTTATGCAAGGTGTGGATATTTTCTTTCATTATGTCTGCTTGTGTGTCAAGCAATAACCTGTACGTCAGATTTGTAGGCATGAAGTCTTTCTGGAAAGATCACCTAGGGCAATGGCGCCTTATTCCCCTTCATGGTACTCTACTTGGGACCTCACACACTTATCCCAGTATCCCTTCACCTTAATCTTGTCCATGATCTGAAATCTGTCTGGAAATGTCAGAAGTTATATAGAGCCATATCTAGAGGATATGACAAACCTAGATCTCGTAATGTTTTGCCAAAATACCTTGTACAGGATGTGAAGAATGGGAAAGCTCAGTCATTACGATTATGATGGTAACACAATCACACAGTATACAAGCTCATATAATGGCATCTCACAGCCGACTGAGAAACCTCACAGGAGAGTGTCTTTTCTTGCATAGGCAGCAAGGTCCTCTCTGATTAGTTGCCTAGTTACATCAAGGCTGTTCAACTGGTTCTTGAGATATTCAAAATTGCTGGATACTTTCCAGACAGACCTCGTACAAACCAATCGAATGATTTAGTTCTACTAAAACAGGCTCAGATTAGAAACTGCTTTGTGGGAGAGACAAGCTAAGACATAGTTGATCTTAATCTGGTTTTAAAGATTAACTCCGAACACACAACTCTGCTTTGTCTAGATTTGCAGGCTTTCTAACAATAGAACAAAGAATTATTACTAGATGTCTACTTATTTGGTCTGCTACACTCGTTTTTGAGATTAAGTGTTAGCAGAGTTTTGGCTCAAATGTACCACCAATCATTTCTCTGCAAAATGATGTGGAACTGTTCAAAACTTACATCTCTCCATCCATCCATCAGTAGTTCTGTATGTTTCAATTGTAAGAATTGAAGTTGATTTCTTTTCTTTCAGCCGACATAAAATTTCAGAAATATCAATGGCCTTTATTTCATTTTAATACCCTCGTCTAATATAGATACTTTGATGAGTCTGGATCAGGGACACATGGTGAGAGAAGAGGGTTAAGGAAGATCGTCTTGCAGTAATCTTCCTAGCCGATATAGAATTATTCCCCATGGTCATTTTAATCAGTCTGTTAGATTCATCCTTGAAGTTTTGAGTTTCATATAGAATGCCCCCTTTCCAAATGGATTTTATACAAGATGCTACCAAACTTCTGATAACCTCTTGTCAGGAATCTCTAATACTGATGTTCTATTCCAATGAAGGATTTTCTCCTTTATCTTGTCCATGGTCTAAGATCTCTTTGGGAATAGCCTAAAGTTGAAATCGCTCCAGCTTTACCCATCCATATTAAATTAAGCAAGACTTGCTTGCTTGACAGTTAAGATGCTGTACTTACATAAGTTTAAATGAAATCTTGTAAAAGTGTTGGATTTGATAGGAAATCAAAGTATAGCACAGATCTTCAAAAGTGGGAGATCTCTGGCTTTTGGGTAAGAAGCCCTACCAGTGAAGCATACTTAATCTTCGTAGATTGGTTGAAGTATGTATGTCTGTAATGTCCAAGTAATATCTCAAAAGTTTTTAAATGGATTTCAGTGAAAATTTGTGGCAGGGTGAGCATCGGGCTACAGAAGAAGCGATCAGATTTTGGAGCAGATCCAGGATTTTCAACGGATTGTATTGAAGCTATATATGAGCCGATTTTCATTCAGTTTTTAGTGGCAAGGGCATTGGTAGGGGTATGCGCTCCCTGAATGCTTTTCAGTTTTACTTATAAAGAAGGAATGATTTGATTTAAACTCCTGCCCCACCCTCAATGAGGCTTTTTTATCAGACTTTTTACAATTGATTTTCATTCTAACAATTCGTTATAAACACTCTCTCTGATATGTTGCAGAATGTGTAAACTATAATCTCCTGTGTTGGTCAGACATCTTGGAGGGCATACTTGCTTTTCATCCTGGGGGACACACAACCATAAGATGGTCAATACATGCCTTCTACCCCAATCACACAGCTTAGAATGTTCTCAATGAGCTGCTGAGTGCACTGGGAAATTTGTCCTATGGAGAGTTTTCCATGCTCTTTGCTTGTACCAGGAATTGTGTCATCATCATCATCATCATCATCAGTCTTTCGGCGTCCGTTGTTGGACATAGACCTTCCCCAGGATTCTCTTCTCTATCATGGACGTTGCGGAGCCAATACTCTCTGAATTTGTATAATTCATCTCTCCATCTAATATTCTGCCGGCCTCAGTTCTGCATGTGATCTCTGGGGATCCATGTCGTGAGTCGTGATGTCCATCGGTTGTCTGCCATTCTTGCAACATGGCCAGCCTACCACTATTTGAGATTTTTTATGGATTCTATGATGTCCCTGACTCTTGTCTTTTCCCGGATGTTTGTTGCTGTCTTGTGGTTTGTCCATGTGAGGCCCAGCATAGTTTTTTCATGTGCACGTTGCATGGTTCTCAATTTGCGGATCTGTCTCTTGGTTAGGTTCCATGTTTCAGCTCCATAAGTGACTATTGGGAGGATGCATTGGTTATACATCCTTGTTTTTAGGATTAATGAGATCTTCTTATTTTTGAAGGTTGAGCTTGCTCGGCCAAAGGCTTACCATCCTAATGTGATTCTTTGCTTGATTTCTCCTTCTTTTGACGATCTCATGGAGATTCATTGTCCTAGGTAGATGTAGAGATCAACTTTCTCCAGTTCTGTGTCTTTGGAGACAGATGTGCTAACCATTAAACCATCTGAGCAGATTCTAACAATTATAGATAATGTATTTGACGATGCTACACAACAGTGCATGCAGTGTGCAGAGTGCGTTTTTCTATGGAATAGGGTCTCCCTTGTTTTTCTTCAGAAAACATAGCTGTTAGGTTAAGCTGTCTGATAGCTGTTTACAGTGTGTTGCCTCAATATTGTTCCATTCATCTCTGACTACTTCCCCCAGCTGGTCAGCTGGTTCCCGAATTTTTCTCCCAACCAGTTTGACTTGAGTATTCACCTGTATGTTCTCTATGGTGTTGAGATCTCTCATATGATGGAAAGTGCTTGGCTCTTTATTTTTTTGTCCAGGACTGTATAACACCTGACAGTGACCTCAAAGTTGTAAAGCAAATAAGAACGAGATAACAAAGATGTCAACTTTAATCTGGAAAGGAATTAATGAATAACAATGATGGGTTCTCTCATAAATATGGATACTATGAACTCATGAAAGAATCAATGCCTTGTCTAATCTGTCACGGTTATTCAGAGGAGGTAGGGAAATCAAGAATCATATCAGTGCAAAATATTGTGATGACTAGCACAAAAATGAGGATATTAATCTAAAAAGAGTCCATTAATAACAAGTTGTTTATGTAATGCAGGATTTATGAAGTGAATACATTAAAACTTTCATTCTCTAATATGATTAGGTACAAAAAAACACTAAAAGCATATATATTGGAAATTTCCATAATACATTCAGTGTGTGAACAGTACACAGCAAATATATCAATATATCCGCACCTCGCATAAATGAATCACCACAGAAGGTTATCTAAAAAAATAAAAATCTTTTTTATGGAAAATTGTCTATAAAATACCAGCACTAGATTTAAGTTTGGTTTCAAATGACCAAAGAGACCCCAAAAGCACTTTTGAAAAAAAACCCAAAACAATCCAAAAACGTTGTGCCTAGTGGTGAACTCATGCAAATTTCCAAAGTTGTAGCACCAAAATTGTGACAAGGAGCACCCAGAGACAAATGGACACAGATGAGCAAAAGGAGAAGAATATGAAGCTCACTTCGCTGGTTGGTCAGGTGGGCCATTTGTGGGGCTATGGTGATCCGATAATTTGAAAAGTTGATCATTCAATGGTTATCTATGCTCTGCTAGAATACTCATGCAGAATATTAAGTTCAGATATATGCCTTGAGAGGGAACAAAACTTTCATGGCTAATAAATCTTAGTGTACTACTTCAAATGACAGATATCAAATGATTTTCATTATTATTTGACTTATCTGTTTATTTAACTTAGTTGGTTTTGTAATTAGTTGATCACCCCTATCTACAACGGTCTGTTTTAATGTCTATTGTGGGGCTTAGGTTATTTGTGTTTTTTCTTATTTATATGTATGTATGTATCAATCAGGACTTTGCCCAGCCTTCACGATTCATAGAAAAAATTTGAAATCTTGCCTTCCCCCTGATTACGTACGGAAAATGTTTTTTGTGTTTTTTGACCCCCCCCAGTCTTTTTCATTTGGACGTTCAGTTTACAAGGAAAGTTTATGCCAAATTCGTTCCTCTGTTTGTGTCTAGCAGCATTCACGCTTTTCTTTTTTTCAATTTTCTAATTGATCACCCTTTTGAGGGACTAACCAGACTTGTTTAACAAAAAAAACCCATAAAATTATGATTCAAACCATAATGGTAGTATTTTCACCTGGGTAACTTAATTTTATTATCACCATCGTTCAATTTATGAGAGAAAAACCACATATTTGGATAGCAGTGATTAATAATTTCCTTAGAAATGCTAGTTTTGATTATATTTCAGTGTTTATTTACATCATTCCCAGATTAATATGATTGGAAATTATATCGACAAAAAATGATATTCTGGTTTTGTCACGCAGAATACCTAATGTACATCCTGGTATTTTCTTATGTTCAATTCCAAGTCAAAGCTCCGTGAGATTTCACAAAAACTTTCATGAAAAAAAAAAAAAAAATTAGGCATATCTCGACTGCTTTTTCAACTATAACAAGATCACAGAATACTTTGACTATAAGAAACAAAAACTAAAACTAAAAATGTAAATAGAATGAAAAAATTGTTTTCTAGCAAGGTAGATACTCGGAGGAACTGTGAAGAAGAGAAGGGTTGGTTTTGCATGCACGTACAGAGGGAGGATGGGGGTAAGATTACATGGACAATTCGGGATGGGGACGGGCAGGCCCAAGAAAAGGAGGAGATAGATCTAGCTTCAAAATAACTAAGTTGTTATCAGTGTGGCTGTATCAGTTTGAACACTATTACTCAATGTTATACTGGGTTTGAAAATATACTGTTATACCATGTAAAATAGATATATTGCTCAGCCTTAGGTATTGTGTATTTCTATCTGAAAATAAATATACTGGTTTGTCTTGTTTGTCCATTTTTTTCTGTGTTTTCTTATTTTATTCCTTCTTTTTAGGATTTATAGATTATCTTATCTTTCTATGTTTTTATGTATTCGTTTGCTTTTGGCCATACTGTTTTGTCTTAAGATATGGCATCAGTACCTCCCTAGACCCCTTCTAAGAATTTTTTTTTATTTTTTGGAAAAAAAAGCTTTTTTGACCTTTTTAGGGCTTTATTCTGAAAGGTTTATTGTTATCATCTAGATTCTCTTGAATGTTTCTAGATGTTTCTTTTACTTTATATTAAATGTTTTTCGGAGGAAAATACCTGTTATGTCATAAATAGAATTTATTCAGACCATATTCATTCTTAGATGGAATTTTTTTAATATGACTTCACATTTTGATGCTACGGTTGTTCAGATATTGACTCTGATTGTAAGTCTTCTTTTGTTTTTCAAAAATCTCCCCCTTCTTAATAAACTCTTTTTTTTGTGTTCATGCCTGTTTTTTTAAAATTCAGATGTTTCGATGATCCAACATAAGGCTAGAGAAGAAACTCACTCAATGATCACATCTTTCTCCAATTTTTTAATTGATCGACCCCAACGTGGTTTCTATACAGTAACTAACCAGACTTGTTTCATATTTGTTTATTCATTAGAGTATCCGACCTTTTTAGATTTGAGTTGACATTAACATTTTTCTCTCTTGAAAATGAATTCATGTAAAAGATGACAAAACAACACTCGAAAACTGTAGACTTTTGGTAAGTAAAAGCCTCTTATTGTCATTGAAAATTTTAAACACACATGCAATTCTTTGTCTTTAAAATAAAAAAAAATGATTCGACTTTCAATATTCAACTTTATATCAGAAAACTTTATATAAGACATGGTTGATGTGCCTCACGCTTCAACTGAAAAGCTCAATCCTTGAGATTTCCTGAAGATGATTCTTGTTCCCAGTCCAGTCTGTCCTGTGCAGTTCAACCCATGACATTTAGTTGATCATCGGAGTGTCATGCTGAGTACTTCCCCTCCATGGCATTTGTCAAGACAATGGGAGTTACTTGTTGGTGCCCATCTCCTTTCCAAATAACATGACAGGTTACGCTGGGTTGCAAATTACCATCAGAACAGAATAATTCCGGACCTGACCCATTGGAAGAAGGGAAACCAGCCTGCCTTAGGGGACCCGATCCTGGTTTAGAATCAAAGTTCACCTGGTTTTCAGTCAAGGGTAGAGAGCCCAGTCTACCCTACTTTTTACCCATACGGGGTGACAAAGAGTAGAAAGCCGTGTCTGACCTATTTACTTGTAGCTAGGGTTGATTCATGCCTTTCCCAAGGACATTAGTGCAGAGTGAACATCAACAGTTTCAGCTAGAATTTGAACTAGGTTTGCCAATTCCATTTTATGTGCTGATAACCTTTAGGCCACCCGTTCCCTCAGTGCTTTATCCTGAAAATGTTTTTTTCTGTGAAGCAAAGTCAATATATAAAAATCATAATTTGTTTTCTCATCTAAAAATGTTTTTCTATGAAGCAAAATCAATGCATAAAAATCATAATTTGTTTTCTTATCTGATAATGTTTTTCTATGAAGCAAAGTCAATACATAAAAATTGTAATTTGTTTTCTCATCTGAAAATGTTTTCTATAAAACAAACTCAGTACGTAATAAGAACTAAAAGTTCAACAATGCATCTACCCTCCATGGAAGTAGTGGCATTAGGAGGAGGAAGGAGAAGAAGATGGAGATGGACAACCTGACGGTCTGAGCCAAGTTTCATATCAATCCAATATGATACATCTGAAGAAATTAATATTTTGCATATCAAGGACCAGCCGATTGCAAAGTGTCTTATAGAGATGTGTGGATGCATCTAAAAATCATATATCACATAATCTGTATTCGGTATGTTGTGTGTGGTGCTTGGAGGTGATCAGAATTGAATCATTCTGACATAATGGAGAGGGGACGACGGTAAGATAGTGATCATGAAAGAGTTAATGAATAGTAGCTTGCTGGATACTGTAATCTTTATAGGATGTTTCCAACAACTCGCATCTCCATACACCTTCAGGCTGGATGGCCAAGTCTTAGAGTCTCGACTCCAAACATCTGTAATGGAAGCAACCGTAATTTTATGTTTATTTCGTGTCCTGCACACAAAGCACTGTCGTGGCATGACTGCCTCGTAATGAAACTCATGTTATCCGAATAGCATATGGCCATGTGAATTTTACTGGACACGTTTCTGCCCTCATGCTTTCATTGTGATGGACGGAAAAAATGTGTGGTAGATGAGGAAACGACATCATATTTTATGACGTGTCAGCTCAAAAAAGATTTGGACCTTGGTTTTATGATGTAAATTTGCGAGTGAAAAATATGGTTGTTTGGAGGCATGTGAAGGCTTTATGTATTCCGTGAGTGTTTGTTAAGATGTTCACTGTGTGATGCCGATCCGCGAATCTCCATTTATTTTGTGTCTGACAAAACTTGTGCATAAACCTCGGCAAATTAAGTAGCTTTCTGTATCCATGAGTGACTACGTAGCTCTCGAAGTGATGATTCATTCTTATAGAAGAAGGCTAGTTATTCCCCATGAAAAAATTCAAGTGTATACACTCCTGGCACAAAAAAATGAGACAATCTTTTTTTTATCAAATTTTGTTGCAATTACTCATTTAATATAACAATTTTGGGTGACATATTTGACTATGTTGCATGACAGTGATGCAGTGTTTGTGTTCAGAGTATGTTTTAGTATGGAATCGTGTCTCCCTTGTTTTTCTTCAAAAAACATAGCTGTTTGATTGCTGTTTACAGTTAACTGCTTCAATGTTGTTCTATTCATTTCAGACTACGTCCCACAACTGGTCAGTGATCCCTAATTTTTCTCCCGATCAGTTTGACTTTAGTATACACCTGTATGTTTCCTATGGTGTTAAGATCTTTAATATGATAAAAAGTGCTTGGTTTATTTTTTGGCCCAGGTGTGTGTTTGAATTTCTATGATATGATTTTTTTTTATAGGAAAAGAACTATATACATATATTAATTGTCTGAATAAATGATTACGTCTTTGCTCTTTCATCTGAAGTTTTAGTTGAGAGAAGCAGGAAAGTCTATTGTTTAAAATGGTGGTAAGTGATATTTTTGTCAGCAAAATTGTTACTATCAAGTGGAAGAGTCCATTGTTATGGGCAAAGAAATACAAACGATCACATTGGCCACTTTATTGATTAGATAGATTGATAGATGGGATTAGTGTACAAGTAGGGTTATAAAGACTTCAACTTTTGCATCATGTAATTTCTTTGTGTGTATATATCAAATCACCATAGTCCCAAATTTGCTCAACCAACCAGCCAAGCAGGCTACAGATTCTTCACTCTCTGCTCATCTGTGTTTTAGACTGTGTGTGTGTGTCTCCGAGCAATCCTGGTCACATTTTGGGGGCTACAACCTTGAAAATTTGCATGAGTATACCACTATGTGTCCCCTGGAAATATTTTTTTCAAAAAAGTGCTTTCTAGGGTCTCTACAGTCATTTTGGGTCAACAATTCCCAGACTTTCTATCTATTTTAGATAATTTCAGATAAAAGATCCATTTTTTAATGGATAATTCTACCTAGCCCCTTCTCCCACTCTGTTGAAAAAGGGGCAGCAGACACCCATACATATATCTTATACACAGACATTCTTTGAGCAGTTAAACACAGCGAGACATTCAATCATAACATTCCTTATGGATTGCACTATCACAAAAATACTGGCCATTCTTGCTGGGTCAGTGGATTTGAATTGAGGCCCAGGTACATCATTTACTTAGGGTACGGGCGATGAGTGTCAAGGGCTATCACCCAAACACATAGCAAAGTAATGGTAAGAAACGTAATTCATTGATCTACAGAAGTCATAGGTAACCTTTTTGATCTAGCAGGTTGTATAAGATATTTCCATCTTCATTCGACCTCACATTCATAAAAGAAATGTGGATTCTATTACAGAACTGGTCATTAGCTCCTATTTTAAACAATCATATGAATTACTATTATTCTATTATTGAATGGTGAAGCCAAAAAAAAAACTGATTTTACAATATGAATTATAAAATTGATCTTCTAAGAAAAATAATACATATTTCAGGATAAATGCCTTGATTGGCTGCAAGTGACAAAAAATGTTGACACAGACCAAATTTTGCCCCATGGGTCTTAGGTTGCCCATACATATTCTAGAGTTTTTGATGCTACTGATTCTTATTATAGCTGAGCAGTAATTATACATAGAATGTTGGTATTATCCAATTGGTTTAGGCAGATGTGATCAATTTATACCAACTGAAATTGCCACCATGTACTAGGAGTTTTGTATATCTGCTTATACTAAATCCATACGTGTGCATGTGTTATAATGTGTATC
This sequence comes from Thysanoteuthis rhombus, assembly GCA_963457665.1. Lineage (NCBI taxonomy): Eukaryota > Metazoa > Mollusca > Cephalopoda > Oegopsida > Thysanoteuthidae > Thysanoteuthis > Thysanoteuthis major. The sequence goes on from OY735242.1 coordinate 9,329,673, forward strand.
ATATATATATATATATATATATATATATATATAATATATATATAATCAATGTATTTGTATGGATTATGGTTAATATTACAATATATGGGTGAAATGACAATATCAGAGGGCTTGCTGTACAAATGATTCCTTACTTAGATGTTTTGCCAAAGCCGGGCTTTATCAAGAACTGATGAGATCATACAAGAAACTGGTATTTAATTTATAGACCACTTATAAGAACACCAGTTTCTTGTATGACTTCCTCTGTTCATGACAAAGCCTGGTTAGGGACAAAACATTGAAATAAGGAATCATTTGTACAGCAAGCCTTCTGATATTATTTCACATTCATATATGTAAAAAAATCAACTTTGAGGTTAGTGGAAAAAATTGTCAAACTCTTTGGTTGAATATGTTGGTAGAGAATCAACTCGAAGAAGTTTTTTTTGTGTAATTAGTATTCTTGAAGATGATATCATAAGTTAGTTAGCATGCAGTCTGAAATTAAAACCGACACAATGGATTTGATATTCACTTGGATGAGTGGATAGTCTACAGCCCCACCTAAGAGTTGTAATACAACAAAACAGCTGTCTGTGGATGACTAGATTATTTAATCATATATATATATATATATATATATTTATTCATACCTCTATTTCTGTTTAAATATATATATATGAATTGTGCACACACACACACATACATGTGACTTCAACAGGAGCAAATCAGCAAATTTGTATACACATATGAACAGAAACGATTTTTAGTTGTTAAGATCTTTTTTTGAAACTGTAATGCTTTCTCCTTATAATCTTATATTTCTTCAATTTACAGAGGAAAAAGTTTTGACGAAGTAATTAAAGTCGAATTACTATATTGAGTGAATAAGTAAGTATTGAGCTAATACTGAACAACCATAGTTATCAAAGATGGCAAAGGGTTTGTGTGTTTGCTTGCTTGTTTGTCCAAGCACTCCTGGCCAAATCGTTTTGTCTACAGACTTGGAAATTGGCATCAGTACTTTGCCACACCCCTTCTAAAAATGTTTACTTTTAGAAACCCAGATGAAACTCATTGCTTATATAGATTTATTTGCATCCTTCATAGACATGAATAAAATTGGCGTCTTTAATACAGTATTCCTCAACCTTTTTCAACTGGAGGAGCCCTTGAAATAACTTCCATATCTTAATATCTCAAAAATGTACATAATCAATAAGTAATTATTAGAATTCTGCAATGTATACAAATATTTTATTCATTTTGTTAATCCTTCTAAGATACTCTTTTTTTCAGTCTCCTCTTTCCCAAAGGTCATTTAATATATAAAGAAAAATAGAAGTAAGAAAAAATATCGATAGACTTAACTTACTTTTTATAATAGAAATATTTTGCATAAACTTTGTCTGTTAATATAAAAAATATGCATTAATTTTGAAACAGAAACACATAAAACCACACACTACAACATTAGCATACAAGGTACCAGTTAACACATAATAGACCCTTCAAGAAACAGTATTAGTACACTCGTAGCCCCTTTAAGAAAATGCCCAGTTTTACCCTCCATCAACCAAACACACTGCTGCAACATACCCCACTCCCCCCCATATATGTCAACACTTATCCATTAAATGCCAGGCACCACTGCCCCATTCTAAAAGCCACAGCCACCCGAACGTTCTTGAAAACTGACCATCCTAATCCTAACCCCTCCTCTAATTGACCCTTATTTCAGACCAACCTGATTCTAACAGACACAGATACACACACCTCCACTTTCAAAGGAAACAACCAAGAACACAATGATGCATCTGCCCTTTTTTCTGGCCTTTTTGGCAGGATCAAAGTGTAGTATTTGTTACCCCTGGCAGAGCCTGAGGTTCCGATACTGATACTTGCCTGCTGAATGGGCCAGAAGGGGTGTGTGTCAAAGACCAAATGCACCAGTGCAATGAGTCAGAGAATGGGGTTATACTGAGGTTGCGCATTGCTACGCGTATTGGGAACCTTCGGGTTCCCATTCCATTACTTGGCCCAGCGGCGGGGAATATGGCACCCTGGGGCAGCACTGTTCCATTACACTTAACGGAACAGGTCGGGCTTGTGCCAGATGCTTTCGTGGCGGCGGTTGCTTTGGTTGATTAGCGAACCAAAACCATGTCAGCTGGAGCTATTTTTCCAGGGCGTCTCCTATTTTCCCCTTGTAAAGCCCTGACCATGTGTCGCCTTGGTGGGGGAGTAAATAAATAGAACCTAATAGACTTGTCTCTTCATTTCATTCCTTAACCTCAAACACGTAAACAGCACACAGTTTACCTGCAACCACCCTCTGTAAAAGGTGGTGGCAACCATCAAAATATATAAAAACTTACCCTCATGATAATAAAGATTTTCGAGATGTAACACCTGTTTTTTCTCTTAAATTTCTCTTCACCTTTCAATTGTCAAATTACCACCATTCTGTCAGATCACTTTACATCCACTAAACAAACATAAAAAATGTTATCATTCAGAAGGCAGACTAATAACAAAATTTATCAAATAACTGGTTTAATACAAAGAAAAACAATTTTCTGAAGATAGTCTTGATTAATGAAAAGTTAGCAAATATATTCCCAATATGAAGAAAAAACAAAAAAAAACATAAGTTAACGTTTGGAACAAATTTACAGAGGAAATGTGAATCATACCTATGTAGTGTGAAATTCTTTTTTTTTTCTGCTGCACAAATACTCAAGTTAGAATCAAACCCTACATAGGCACACACAGAGTTCATCTCCCACTGAAATGAAAGTTATGTGCTTTTTTTTCATGTTTGTATAAGATTTTCATGGAACTCCTAATAACCCCACACAGAACCCCCTTTAAAAACTGAATTTTATAACGATAGTAAAAAATGACAGCTGCCGGTCTGTTTTGTGGGTAAAATTTGTGGTGCTTTTCATGTCGAATGTCATCAACATGAAAAACCTGACATGAAGCAAGAATCAGGGTTTTTTTTTCATATATTTATAAAATGTTGGCAGAACCCCTAACCACATTTCACCGGACACTAGGGTTCCACAAGATTGCTTCAACACATATATACATTGCTCTTCTCTTTATCTCTCTCTCTATATATATATATACACATATATATATATATATGTGTGTGTATATTAGTGAACGCTCCCCTATTCAGGTTTGAGCACTCTTTAAATGAGGTAACTCGTTCATTGTAAGCTTATGCAATGCTCTTCCAACATGGAATAGAGCAGTCTGGTGAATGGGGATATATATATGCGTATATGAATATATCGCTTAAAATCAATCTTACTGAAAAAAGAAAATAGAAATATTCCCTGTCTAGTAGTATGGCTATCATTTGAATATTCAGTTTACTACCATTGTTGATAAACTCTGTTTATCACCATCACATTTGGATATTACACCTGAAGAAGGCTGTAGAATGAATTGTCGGGAACGTTGTCTTGACCACACAAACAACATGGAGTTCAATCATCCAAAAAAACTCTCTGAATGTAAACATGATTTTCAGTATGTCTTTATCTATACTAAATGCTATCTAGCTATTATGTATTGGCTAATATTTCATTTCTGTGGTTTTCTTCTATTTTGCCTGACTTAAATAATATATTCTTTAACTTCCTCTAAGGCTTCATCGTCTACTCTTATGGTCTTTTCTCGTGACTCCATCATTGAATATTACTTTTTTCTTTATTTTGTTGGTCTTTAACATTTTTTTTGACTTCCCCTATTTAGATCACTCAACATGTTTTTTAGGTCCTCAGTAGTTTCTGATATTAATACATTATCAATGTTGTACCTCAAATTGTTTGAATATTCTCCCTCCATATTTACTCCCATATTTTTCCAGTCTGTTTTCTGAAAGGGCTTCAAAGGTTCGTTGTAAATAGTTTTAGTGATCTTATATCCCCTTGTCTTACTCCTTTTCCAATCTTTATCTTGTTAGTATCTTTATAAAGTCTTATCATTGCAGACCCATTTTTGTATATAATCTCAATTACTTCTCATTTTAATATTCAATTCTGATCTATACCTTGTTCTTATGTTGAGTGAAGATTACTATGTGTTCTATTGTGTCAAAGGCTTTTCATGTCTATGCAAGCCAAACAAAGCGGTGTATTTTATTGTTATATCTTTTCAATTGGCTCGTTTAATGTGTGTAGGTGGTCTATTGTCAAATCGACATTTCTAAAACCTGCTTTTTTGTGCAGCTGGTTTTCATCTAAAGTGTTTCTTAATCTATTTGTAAGTATTTCTGTGAATGGTTTATAAATGTTAGGCAGTGATGTAATAGGGAGGTACTGCCAAGATCTTTATTGTCTCCACTCTCATGTTGTTGGATCATTGTTCCAAGACGGAAGTTTGGAGGTATTTCCTTTTCTCGTAAGCATTGTGCGAACTGTTGAGCTAGTCCAGAGTGTGAGATCTCTGCCACATGTACAAGCTGTTGTATAAGTTGATAAATAAATGCACATATACTCACAAAAATAGATAAAGCTACGTAGGGTACTTTCTTTGAGACATATCTGGTTACATATTGATCTATATGTTCATTGATCAACCTACATATCTGGTTACATACTGATCTATATATTTATCGATCAACCCATATAAGCATGAAGAAGTACAGATCTGGTTAATCACTCAATAGAAACCATTGTCTTTTGGCAGCATGCCATATTGGAAGTGATTAATTGAAACATTAGAAGAAAGAGTGATCAATGAATAAGATACTTCTCTTGCCTTCTGTTGGGCAGCAATCCATTCAAATCATTTTTTTTTTACCAGCTGTAATGATTTCATAATAGAATGTACGAGGTCTGCATTTTTGTATTTGAAGCAAAGGTGAAAAATTGAAGAAAAATGCAAAAAATTGTCCATTTATGTTTTTTATTGAAAATAGTACCCTCAGGATAATCCTATAATGCAATATTTCACAAGAGTCCTTCTTCCTCCTCCTTTCTACCACAGATGGTGGATGGATTGTTGAACTTATGGTTCTTGTTTTAAAATTACCGAGTGTCCATGCGTACATATACATGTTTGTTTGGGATAGAGTTTTGGATTTCATGCCTTTTCCTAATTCATTTCTGGACTGTTATAGAGGGGCAGACAGATTTTATAATTAGTTTCAAAGTCTGATATCTTTGCTGAAAGCTACCAATCTCCCAATTATTCTTCATGCTGATGAGAACAAAAAATAAGTCTCTCCAACACAAACACACACATATGTCCCAAAACCTTCAGATACACACACACATATATATATATATATATATATATATATATATGTATATATATATATATATATATATATATATCTATATATATCGGATGAAATAATGGATTCCCCACACAAACATGTTTATCTAGTAAAATGTTATCTAGTAAACGTGTTTGTCTAGCAAATCCATTGTTTCACTATATTCAAAGATTTACTTTATTTTAATTTAATATTGAATGTATTGAACACTTCATGAAATAAAACCACCATACATCATAGTGAATTACTGATTTGTACTTTGGTATATATATATATATATATATATGTATATATACATATATATAAATATATAAAACCATCAACCAAAACTCTCCCCATGAGTTTCTTCAGTTTTTAGTTTGGTCTGGCTGGCTGGCAGGTTACGTGTGTATCATGCATACAGGCTGCACCAATGGAGTCATAAGGCTGAAGATTTGAACATTTACTCCATTTTATGTCTAAAAATAGATTGAGGGGGGGGATTTACCCTCAAATAAGTTTTTAGCAGGAGTTTCAATTAACAAAATAAGTTTCTGCTAAAGTAGTCCCTAATATGTGCCCAGCTGCATTCAGCTTTTTTTTTTAAAATTCAGATTTTTTTTCATGGGGAATTCTGTGTAAGTAAAAATATTTTGCTTAATTTGGTCCTACTAATCGTCCAGTTCCATGTAGGGCTAGGGGTGGAGCATCTGCCTCTTGGTCTAAAGCAAAGTTTTTGACCTCACCCAGATGAACAGCTGTCTGAGAATGACACAATTATTAATTATATATATATATATGAATATATAGATACATATATATATATATGTGTGTGTGTGTATATGTATATATATTTGTGTATATATATGTGTATGTGTATGTATATGTATATCTCTCTCTCTATATATATGAATATATATGTATATATATAACTATGTATACATATGTACATACGTATGTATAAATTTATATAGACTGATAACTATACAGAAATGTACTTACAGAATTATAGATATGTACACACACACACACACACATATCTATATCTATGTATGTATCTATCTATATATATATATTTATATATATATATATATAAAGATATGTATATATATTTCAATATACGCGAGTGTATCAATCAAATTGTACATGTCAAAATATATGAATGCCTTTACATACGTACAATGCTAGGTAAACACTTACCAGTCGACCTTTTTTTCTCTCTTGCTCACACCTTAGTACATATAATATAGATAGAAATAGATAAAATGCCATAAAACAGTATTTGTGTCTGTGTTTGTTCCTATATTATTTTCTGTGTGCAAGATTGAAATCTTCCTGACCACCAGGGAATTATTTGTGGTTTGGCAAGATGAAAGAGATTCAATCTAGAGATACCAATGAAAAGAGTCAATTTTGCTGCTTCTGTGCCACCTTAACCAGCTTCCTTCTTCACTTCCCCACCATCTTATTAAAAATGTCTGCCTAATAAGTATATGTCCTTTTATTCTTATTTCAGAGAAAGCTATTCCTTGTAATCTTGGATAATATTATCAAATAGTCAGTGTTATTGGAATCAGTTTGTCCCAAATACTTTATTTAAAATGAATTAAAAACAAGTCCGGTTAATCATTCTGTTGAAACTGATCATGAGACTAAGGTTGTTTGGCAGCAGCAGGCCATGTTGGGGGTGATCAATTGAAAAAATTCGAAAAAAGATGATCAACGTATAAGTTACCTATCTCACCTTATGTTCGGCAGTGATTACTAAAAAAGTCTAAATTTAAAAAAAAAAGCATGAATGCTGTCAGATACAAACTAAGGAACCAATTTAGCAAGAACTATCATTGCAAATTGAGCCGCACTCCTATAAACCTATTTGTGAGGAGGAGGGGTTAAAAAAAAACATAATTAGGGAAAAATGTTCTTGATATATATATAGCCAGCCAGATAACCAGCCAGCTAAACCAACTTAGAAATTGTAGAAACCTATGTTGACAGTTTTGGTTGATAGCTTCTTAGAAGAAGAATTAAAAATTATTTTGATATCAATTTTTTATAATTCGAAGTTGATAATAACAACAAACTTAATAACATAACAACGAATTTGAATTCATGACAATATAGTTCCAATTCATATCCTTCTTTTAGTGTTATCAGCCGGATATTGTTATCTGAGAACCCCTATCCAGAAATGATCTTAAGAAGTGGCTTCTTCTGTATTTGAGAACTTTTTCCTTCACTGTAGATAATAATAGGCAATAGTCTGTTTAATAAGTGTTGGTCCCTTGATTTGATTACAGAGGATCTGTTCATCATAAGCATAAATAATGTTATAAAGCAATTGTTTTTTTATCAAAACACAAATGATTTAAAAATTTGAAAAAAATTAAAGTATGCGGTGATTAATAATATCCGATAGTGTCCCCTCAGTTAGGATGACCATTGTACTAAATCCCAGTCCCTTCCCCTAAATCTCAGACTATAAAAAGAATCTCCCTTCTCTTTCTCTCTTTTTTGTTCCCTCGTCTCTCCAACCCATGTTGGTAAAAGATTGTAAACTGTGGCTACGTTTCAACAAAAGGTGTGAGTACCCTAATTCATTAATTTTACAGTCCTATGAACTTTTACTGTCACTATCAGAGATACCAATGGAAATTTGTAAAAGGCTATTCACATGAAAAGTAATTCATGTTTAAATGAATAAAATATTAATTTCTCTTCTTAACAGTGTTGTTTTCTATTGATTTTCTCCACATACCATAACCCAATAGTCTAGCCGCACTTGCCAGTGTTAGTGGCTAGAACCACCAATCTCACAAGTAAAATTCACATCAATTGTTTATCATGTAAAGTTTTTTTTATTCATAACAATGAATTTAATAACATTACAATGAATCTATGACAGTGTAGGTAAATTATGAATTGTCGACTAAAATTTTCACCAAAACTGTGAATACAGGTATCCTCAATTTTTGATCTGATCGGACTGGCTGACTACGTGTGCTGTATATGTACAGGCAACACCAACGGAGCTAGTGGGATGAAATTTCCAATATATACTCTTTACTGTGTCCAGGAAAAAAGTGTTTTTTAAAAAAATTTTTTGAACTGTCGCACCTCTCCCAATAGGTTTTTAGTGGATAGTTCAATTTACAATGAAGGCTAAATTAATCCCTCAGTTTGTATCCTCTTGTTTTTTTGAAGATTCAGACTTTTTTTAGTGATCACTGCCCAACAAAAGGTGAGAGAAGTAACTTATCTGTTGATTAGACCTTTTCCCAATTTTTCAATTGATCACCCCCAACGAGACATGCTGCGAAAAGACAATCGTCACGTGACAGTTTCTGTTGAGTGACTGACCAGACGTGTTCCAATTTTTCATATTTTACATTTAACGTTATCAGCTGGTTATTGTTATTTAAAAGACCCTGTACAGAAGTGATCACAATGATCGACATCATCTCTACTAACCAACTTCCTTTCCTTCAATATAGATAACATAGTCTTGTAGAGACCTGCGTCAGGGTTATGTTCTGGTAGTATGGATACAACTCAAGCTGGCCATAAGTCATCCATTACAAGAGCTTTCACTAAGTCATTAGCTCAAACAAGCAAGATGTCTGCTCTCTAACCTTCTCCTTTTCACTTTCCCTGTCTGGAGAACTTGAAACAAACATGACATATACACATGTGTTCTCTTTAGCCAGCCAACAATAACATGAGAGAAATGTTCGTTGTGCCATAGAATTGCACTGACTGGAATTTCCATCAAATACGGATAATAGGCTTGAAGATCTTTTGGGGATGGTTCTGCCATTGGATATAAGTCAACGTATGATTGGAACAAAAGATTTACCCATGTATACAATGATGGAGCCGAACCTATTGCCAGCTTGATATTCTGTCAGTACAAGGCCAGTAATTCTTAACTCATTCAGGCCTGGGTTTCTTTAAAGGGTTGCAAAGCTGAGACATAATGGATAGATTTAAGTTTTCTCAATTTCTAAGAAACACTAGGAAGTCAAACATCATTTTGAAGGTTATAAGATATGGATAATATTCATGGTAAATGTCATGGTTATGTAATCTCATTACGTATTCAAAATGGCCACCATATTTACAATGGTCACTAAATTTAAAGTGCACCTCTGTGATTTCCCGGTCGGAGTGAGTTAATCCAATTGGTCTCTTGGACATTGATAAAAACAGTGGTTTGCTTTCCAGGAAACTGGCTCACATATGAGTGTGATGTTTTTTCAGTATCTTTTCTTGAGGTACATTAAAAGGGACATCAAGCTTGTTCAGCTTTTTGGGGAGATGATTTTCAGAAGGCTAGACTGGGAGAATAAAAGAATTAAAATAGATGGCAAGTATCTGAGCAACCTCAGATTTGCAAACGACATAGCCCTTTTCGCAGAGAGCCTACACGACCTCCAACTAATGATAGATGAACTAAATGAAGAGAGCAAGAAAGTCGGCCTACACATGAACTTCAGCAAGACGAAGATCATGTGCAACCACCACATTGGAGATAAAAACACTAAGATTGAAATCGAGGACACAGAACTCAAGAAAGTAGACCACTACATCTACCTAAGGCAACGAATCTCCATGAGACCCTCAAAGAAGAAGAAATCAAGCAAAGAATCACACTAGGATGGCAAGCTTTTAGCAGAGCTAGTTCAACCTTCAAAAATAATGAGATCCCATTAATCCTAAAGAGAAGGGTGTATAACCAGCGCATCCTCCCGATAGTCACTTATGGAGCTGAAACATGGAACTTAACTAAGAGACAGACCCGTAAGCTGAGAACCATGCAACGTGCACATAAAAGAATAATGCTGGGCCTCACATGGAGAGACCACAAAACAGCACAGTACACATCCGGGAAAAGACAAGAGTTAGAGACATCATAGAATCTATAAAAAATCTCAAATGGCGGTGGGCTGGCCATGTTGCAAGAATGGCAGACAATCGATGGACATCACGACTCACAACATGGATTCCCCGAGACCACATGCGCAACCGAGGCCGGCAAAATGTTAGATGGAGAGACGAGCTAGACAAGTTCAGGAAGTACTGGCTCCGTGACGCCCATGATAGAGAAGTGTGGCAAATCCTGGGGAAGGTCTATGTCCAACGACGGACGCTAAAAGACTGATGATGATGATGATGATGATGATTGTCATTTAGAGCCCTAATCTTATGCTGGGATTTTTTTAGATGATTTTAGATAAAAGATCCATTCTTTTAGATAATTTTAGATAAAATATCTATTTTTTAAGATAATTTTAGATTATTAATATGATTCCTTGTGTAGAATATTTCTTTTTCTGCCTTGTCCCTTGCTTGAATTTTGTTGGAAAAGCAGCCAAGTCATCTGCATCTAAATCTTTGGGTACTAATACCGTTGCTTTGGCACCTGGGTATTTTGAGCTGTAACAAGGGATGGAAATCAGGAGAGATGGCATATAGCTACCCCTCCATTTCCAGGTTTTTTGTATGTTTAATGTCTTCTACTGGAGACATTACCATATATCTGGTTCCCAAAGCCAAGCCTTATTATATACCTAGATCCAAAAACTCTCTTCCATCTCTGGTTATAACCTTTGAAAAAATTAATTCATGGGAAATTTTTTTCTTTTGTATCTTGCCTTTAAACTTTATCTAAGCAAAATACTATAAGAACCATAAGTTCAATGATGCGTCTACCATCAATGGTAGTAATAGTAGAAGGAGGAAGAAGAGCAAGTAGTCTTTCTTTGAGTCAATTGATTCTCATACTTGTAAAATATTGTGGTATGATAAATATTCAGTAATTATCATTTTCAATAAAAATTGTGAAAGGACATTTTTTGCATTTTGGGGCCATTTTTGTACAAAAATGCGGACCTTGTATATTCTGTTGACATCATAGCAGCAGGTAAAAAAAATGGACCGGAGAGATGTTTTTTTAATGATGTCATACTTTTTATTGACATCACACCTCTTCTGACTGACTGAATAACCAAAAAACGTCTCATTGGTATGTGTGGACACGTCTAAAAAATCATATATGAATCAATTTTTTCTAGGTCTAATGTATGCAAAAAGATATTTTTACCTTTTCCAAAACTACTTTCACCCCATCACCTCATAAAGGTTAGAGATTTCCTGATGGGGAAGTTGTGAACCAAGAATGAATGCAATCTGAACAGGTCTGGTTAGTCACTCAATAGAAACCCTCATGCAACCAATGCCTTTTGGCAGCATGTGTTGGAGGTGGTCAATTGGAAAAATGGGTGATTAAATTACTTCTCTTGCCTTGTGTTGGGCAGTGATCTCTAGAAAAGTCCAAATTTTGAAAACACAAGCATAATCGCTGCTAGAGATATAATAAGGGACTAAATTTAGCATGAAAAAACATGCAAATTGACCCCCCCCAACCTATTTAGGAGGATAATTTTCAAAAAACAAAGCAAAAACATTTTCTTGACTTACTAAGGAGTAAATGATGAAATTTTTAGCCCTCTAGCTCCATTGGTATAGCCTGTCAGAGTGATGCATATATTGCCAGCCAGACCAGCTTATAAACTGAAGAAACCTGTATTGATGGTTTCTAATTAAGTAAGCCTCCAAGATTGTTGAAAGCCTTTCCGCAAATAAATGCCATAAAGATATGGTTATGTCAGCTCCTATGCCACGTTTCCTGACAAAGATCGGAGGTTTGCCAATCAAAACAGGTTGAACTTCTCACACAAAACAAGGAGGAGGCATGTTTGTACCCGAATAATAAACTTGCTTCCACATTAGACAAGCATATGCTCATTCGGTGTCGACTACATACAGAGCGGCCGATGCCAACTTCAGCTGCCATTGTCTGCTTTCAGCTTGTCGGAAAATAGACCTGCTGGTGTTCCAAATAATAAGTGATGAAGAATCGTATCTTAGATTCGTTGAATCTGACATTTCTTGTTCATTGAGTAGATGTTCGGAGAGATGCGAGCAGAAGAAATATCTGGGCAGCTTCTTGGCATCCTTCCAGGAAATCGTACGCACATGTGCGTAGGTGCTCATTTGGATGTCACTCTGATGATATGAGCAAAATATCTGATACTAACAGTTGTTCACTGCTATCTTATGCACCTACTTGCAGTTGTGTTTAGGGGCATTGCTAGAGATTTGGAGCCCAGAGGGCTTTGCTCCCTGAACACCGTTCCCTAACCTCTAACATTCATTGCTGTCATTCCCAACCTGGGGGTAGAGGATATTATATAATATCAGTAGAAAATGCAGTAAGTGAACTACTACTTATAAAGGTTTTGGGGGCATCCCACTATTGGGGCCTGAGATGGGATGATTTTGAATTACTCAACTCCCTCAACTACGTCTCTATCGTAACATTGCACACTGATATTTTTTTTAATCTTTAAAAATTTGTGATAATGAATTCTTTTTGGATCTCACAAAGATAAGAGAAGAATTTTCTCTTTGGATGATTTTTTTTATTTAGGTTGAGATATTGATGAATGTTTTAGGTCTTGTGATGATTTTTGTTTTGGCTTCTAGTAATGAGTCCATTTCTAATCGACTATCTTGTCCAAAAATGGTTTTAAAATATAACTGCTTTGATTAGTTTTCAAACTGAAGCCCTGGCTTTCTTGGTTGGTTACTTCTCTCTTTCCCTACTCTGATAGCCTCAAACTAAGGACGCATTTTCACTCTCTCCTTTCGTTAAGGTTGTTTGTGGAACACACCTAGTTTTTGCATACACTCATTTATGGACACAAAGTAATTCTCTTTCTCTCTAAAGAACTTCCTTTCTCCATCTCAAAGAACACATTTAACTGAAGCTAGGCACTTTCTACATAGTTTGGAAGGACTTCTAAGGAAAGCGTTCAAGTGGCTGAAGCGTATGGTACTAAAACTGAGGGATATTCCGAAACTTGATCTATTCTTGACATATTCTTTTTGTGCATTTCTCTCTGGCTAAGAATATTAGCCCCGGATGAATTCCTGGAATATATCTGTGGAGATAAATTCTGGAAATATTGTATTCACAAAACTGATAAATAATCTCATTGTTATAAGGGTATTAATTTCATAAAATGAAAATAAAAATAAAATGCAATAACATCTTTACATAGGATGAATGATAAAAAATAAGTCAAATTGGGCAGTGAATAAGAACACTATTTTAATAACTGTTTACACCATAATCTATAAACAAGCTATTTTTTTCACTCAGACCTAATCTAAATGATCATTACTATGAGGAAAAATCAAGTTAGTTGGTATGCATATGATCATAGCACTGCAGTTAATGTTCCACTTTCATCTTTTGTCGCAGGCAATGCTAGGAACTTCTGCTAGTATGAATATATATTGGCACTGTATCCACAAGCTAATTTTTTCAGTTCAAATGTCGAGCTTCCTTTGTTAGAAATTGATTACTTGCAGAAAGGAAACATAAAAATGGCTTTCTTTTTTTTTCAGCTTTGAATATATAAAAATACCGCAGTCTGCCAATTCAATGTGAGAAATGAGATCCCAGACAGAATACGGTATCAGTCATCTTTATAGAATTGAGTTTATGACACTGTATAACACACAATATTGTGATGTGTATAATAATTGAACCTGCTGCTTGTTAATGTAGTTCTGTACTTTACACTTTGGCCAGGGGCTGTATCTCTCATCTTGTGAAGTCAGAAGATAAACTTGGTCGGAAAATTTAAAAGAATTGCCATTTAGAGGAAGCACGCAATCATAAAAACCTTTACGCTTCAAAAGCACATTACAAATCGTAACATGATAATGGTGATAGATGTGTATAATATATAATTTCCTTAGTCTGTTTGGTGGTGCTATGGGGGTGTTTACGTTCATATGAGAGAGAGAGAGAGAGAGAGAGAGAGAGAGAGAGAGAGAGAGAGAGAGATGGAGATGGAGATGAAGATTGAACCTACACCAGCCCATCACCACCAGACAAAGGAAATTATAAGATTTACAAAAGACAGGTCTGGCTGGTCACTCAGTAGAAACTGTCATGTGACCTACATCTTTTTGCAGCATGCCTTATGAGGGGCTTTTAGTGTGAAAAGGGGTGATCAATGAATAAATTACTTCTGTTGTGTTTGTTTGAGCAGTGATCATTGAAGAAAGTTTGTTTTTTCAAAATAACTTCATCATCAGTCTTTCAACGTCCATCATTGGACATAGACCTTCCCAATAATTCACCACGTTTCTCTATCATGGGCGTCGCAGAGCCGGTATTTTCTAAATGTGTCTAGTTCATCTCTCTATCTTATATTTTATCGGTCACGGTTTTGCATGTGATCTCTAGGGTTCTATATTGTGAGCCGTGATGTTCATCGGTTGTCTTTCATTCTAACATCATCATCAGTCTTTTAATGTCCATGTTTCAACTCCATAGGTGACTATCGGGAGGATGCATTGGTTGTATACTCTTCTTTTTAGAATTATTGGGATCGTCTTGTTTTTGAAGGTTGAGCTTGCTTTATGAAGGGATCAATTAAGTGGAAAAAATTAATTGTCGATTGAACCCCCACTAAAAGCCTATTTAGCAGGGGAATTTTGGAAAAACGAACAAACCATTTTTTTGTAGATATAACCTGGGGTGAATCTTCAAATTTTCAGCTCTCTATCATCATTGATGTAGGCTATACATGTGATACATATATACATAGCCAGCCAAACCAACTTAAAAACTGAGTGAAACCTATGTTGACAGTTTTGGTTGAGAGTTTCTGATATTGCTGGAAAGGATTATTTTTATACACTCACCACCATTTTTAATATTGTTAGTTATGAAAAGTCATTTTTTTCCATATTTCACTTACGATTATTAATTGTGTTATATTATATAGAAAAATTTATTTGAAATGATCTTCCGTCATTATACGGTTAATGTATCACTCAACCAAGACAACATAGATAGAATGGTGGTCTCTACGTTCTTCCTGTAACGTTTGTCAAGTTGGATAACTATTAAATGCTAGTTAAAGATTCATCTTCTTTACTTGTCTATTTTTATTTTTTTCTGGCAAATGAGTAAAAAATCTGGATTCACTCTGGTTCAGCATATACATAAGTATTCCAAGGGGAATAATTAATCAATGCCACCCATGTATGCTCATTTATATCATGTAAATTTAGCATAAACTTATATTGTAAACTGAAAAATCCACTGAAAATTTGGGGTGGATTTTTCAAGAATTCAAAGAAAAAAACAATCTCACCACACACTGAGAGGACTGTGTGTGCGTGTGCAAAATTTGAAGCTTTTTTTATACTGAATGCTTAGAGCTGGGCCAAGTCCAGAGGCATAGATACATACATACATATATATATATATATATATATATATATATATATATATATATATATACATACACACGTCAGAGCACATGAATAGCTTAAACCAAGAAAAGTGTTTAAACTGGTCTGTTGTGGGTAGTGGTGATTGATAACAGCAGAAACAAATACAATTACATGCACAGCAGATGAGATAAATGTGGAAAGTTGTTTTTTCTCAACCTCCAGGTGACTAACGTCTTTTGGCAGCATGTTATTTCCTTTGAAATATTCCTTATTTTCATTTAAAAAGGAGTGAAAAGAAATCTAAGTAGTTTACTCAGGCAGTAGGGGAAGAGAAGAGGAGAGAGGGAAGTTTGTCAGTTTAATAAGAGAATAGGAAGAGAGAGGAAGAAAAGAAAGTTGGGCAATTTACTGAGGGTGTAGGAAAATATGGGCATATGAATCTTATCCATGTTTGTATAACAATTAGATAAACTCATAGACTGGCAACAAAGATTGGAAGGGATAAGGGAGGCAATGAGAAGATACAGGGATATGTTGAGAGAAATACAAAGGCATGAGATAATATTTAGGTTTGGTGCAGGCTTAGGTGTCAAAAACCAAAGAATTTCCTCAGAGATCCAGCTAGCGTATATAAATGTTAGAACTAATGACTAACCGAGACCCAGCAGAAGTGTTTAAACTGATCTGTCGTAGGTAGTGAGGATTAATGACAGCAACAACAATAACAGTTACATGCATAACATGATATATTTGTGAAAAGGTGTTTTTTTAAAAATCTCCTGGTGACCAATATCTTTTGACAGCTTGTCGTGCTGAGGGTGATCAATTAAAAAACTGAAAAAAGGGGTGATCAATGGATAAGTTACGATAACAGTAACTAAATCAGTGTTGTGGATAGCAATGATTAAAAATGCAGAGCAATATAATGTTTTTGCTTTTTTCGAGTTCAATGCAAGTTCGCACAAATAGGGAGTAAGGCTAGAAGTAAAAAGATTTATATATATTGTATTTTTTGTAGATTCAATGTACATAGTGATATAATTCATTATTACTCAAGGTTTTGGAGCCCTTAACAGCAGTGGTGAATAAGCTAGAATAATATTCAAGTTTGATTTCATAAGACATAATGCTGCTCAAGCTGCTGATAATATCAACAAAAGATTCAGAGTGAACACTACTACAATGCAAACTGTTCATTGTTGGTTCAATACATCTGGAAATATAGATACCATTGATAAATCACTAGGGAGGAACAAACCTGTTCTTAATGATGGAAAATTATCGACAGCAGTGGCCAACAACCTATAAACAATTGTTGAAGCACTTGCTTCAGGACTTTGAGAGTAACCATATCCTGTTATCTGAAGCGGGAGGAAAGGTTAAAAATTTGGAAAAATGGGTCCCGCATGAACTGAATGATATGTTCCATGACAATTTCTGACCCCAAACTCTCAGAGAGTTGGGAACTGAAGTTTTGGAGCATCCTTCATATCACCTGACATTTGTTTTACGGATCATCATCTTTTCAGTCATTTTGAATGTCATATTTGTAATAATTAATTCTTCAGTAATAGGGATGCTATAATTTGAGCTTTTACTGATTTGTGAATGCTAAACCTGAAGAATTTTTCAGAGTTGACATATTATCATTAGAGAATTGTTTGAAAAAAGATTTTGTTTATAATGGTTCAAATTGATTATATATTTACCATTTTCTGTCGTTTTTTTCGTTCTTTTTCTCTATTTTATATTTAATAACCTATTAATAGCACCAAAATGAGTGTTTATTCTATATTAGACTCTCCATGCTAATTAAGCTGTATTATTGTTCAGTGAAATTCTTACTGCAATACAAATTTTATAAGAAGTTGATGTGGTTAGTCTCTCAATCAAAAGAGTCATCTGACCAACTTCTTTCAACAGCATGCTGTGTTGGAGATGATCAATTAAAAAGTTTTTGAAAAGGGGTGATTAATGAATAAGTTACTTCTCTCGCCTCTTATCTATCTGTGATCACTAAAAAAAGTCAGGATTTTCAATAAACAAGAGCGAATCCTGCTGGACACAATTATGGGACTACTTTAGCTTAATTTACATTGTAAATTGAACCCCACCCTAAAAACTCATTGGAGGTGGAATTTAAAAAAAAAAAAACAACAACTTTTGCTAGACAATGAGGAGTAAATATTTAAGATTTCTGTCTCTGGCTCCATTGATGTGGCTATAGATAGATGCATATATAGAACCATTCAAAAACTAAAAAAACCTATGTTGACAGTTTTTAATAAACTGCTTATGTCAACTTGGGCTCACCTTGTTCTTCTCCAATTTTGATATTACATGATAGATAGATAGATAGATAGTCAGCCAGCCAGAACTTTTGACAGTCTTAGTTGACATTTTTTTTGTTTACGGTTCCTATTACTCCATCGATGTTAACTTGGATGATCCAGAGAGCCATCTTTTCTGAGGTCACCTCGTTCTTCTCCAAGTTTGATCTTCCATGAACGATCCACACGTTCGGCAAAATCAGCAGCGCTTGACATTTGTTTAATCTGTATCCATAGATTAGAATCAATAATACGATTTCCTCCTTCCTGTCGCGCGTATGTTTTGATGGGTTTCTCCCCAACGAGAGGGTGGGGATTGCATCCGGAAGTAAGAAGAGAAAAATCACTGCAAATTGTTGCATCATCAGATGTATAAAGAGATGACGATGTGTAATCAGATGCCAAACCTGCTACAAGAAATGCTGAATCCGATAAAAGTTTCAGAGATTACTTTATTTCTGGAGATCTTCTCGCATCAAATCGCTTTCAGTGTCATGATCTCTCTCTCTTTCTCTATCTATCTATTAATATATATATATATATATATATATATATATATATATATATTTAGAGTGTTAGGAGAAATCTTTATGAAATCTTAGTAGATTCATGCTATGTTCAATAATGTCTAAATGCCTGCTGATTGGCGATCTGAGTGGTTGCGATTTAAAGCAACAAAAATTAAGATGAAAGAAATACGAGTCAAAATTAAGAATGCTTGATGATGCTTAATCTAATGAGAAATTCAAGATAATGAAATTACTGCTAATTCTATTTGTAAAAAAGAAAATCAAGACTGTTTTGAATTTTTCAGAATATGATATGATAAATATAGCAAAACAAAACTGAAAATTCTTGGTATATCGTATACATATTCTTCAGTCAAAATTCGAGCGTAAAATGAATGTGAAAACGTTAATATTACATTGTGCAAAAGAAAACAAAATAAAATTCAAACATTACACACAAAATTTCCAATAATGTGATCTTTTTTTAGAATGATTTTTTAAAAAAGTTGAAAAGGTGAAATGTGTATTCTGTCAAAGAAAATTAAATATAACTTGAAACTCACACATCAATGTCTGAAAAATTTGGTATATTTTGAAATCTTCAATTGGCAATTACCAAAGAGTTTATGGTCAATATGAACCAGTTTGCCGAAATAATTATTCAAGCCATCTGGTTTGTGAAAGTTTTCAGTTTTGTTGTATTATATTTATCATATCAAATTTTTAAAAATTCGAAACAACATCATTTTTCTTTTTTTAAAAAAAATTTCAACAAGCGAGGCATTATTGATCATTTTTCATGAATAATACTATGAGTGATTGTAAAAACAATAAATATCAAATATGGCACTGATCATGGAGAATGAAGAACAAGTTTAAATGGTTAGATTTTCTGTCACCCAGAAAGCTCTTGCAGTCGATACAGGCTTCCTGAGGCAAAAAAAAGGATGTATGAGTCTTGCTAAGAGCTTATTCATTGTTTCTGATGCGTATTGTTAACTAAAGGCTTTAAATTGATGGTCTGAATAGTTCCAATGAATATCAACTAAAATTAGGATGAAAGAAATAATTATTAGAAATTAGGAGTTCAAGCTGGGTTTTGTGTATTTTGCAAAGACACAGTAGTTGTTAATATCAAAGATGCACATTCGTTCCATAGGAATTTTATTAGGGAGTGCAAACTTCCGCCCAGGCTCTGCTTCCTTCTCCATTATTTTTTTATCCACTTCAATGTATGCAAACATTTTCTGAGATTCCAGGAAATTTGGCTACAGTGTGTCTTTTTCCGCATCTCTCCTTATAGTTTCTGTGTCTTGCCTCTAGCCGTCTTTTCTATACTTCCCTTCTTCTCTTGTCTTTCCCTGGGTCATTCAATTATATTTCATTACCCCTGCTTCTATTCTCTCCTCTAATATTTCAAGGACTTTGTATTGAACAAGTCAAAAAAAATTTGTGTATTTTGGTGAGCGGCTAAAATAAAAATCTGGATTGTTGTGCAGCAAGAGCAACAAAAAAATCTCCCACATTCCTTAATGGTGGAGTTCGATAAAAATTAATATTTTATCATTTTGTGGAGAAGGCTGGAATCAATTTTTTCAACACATGGAGTTTTTTTTGTCTAAAACCGAAAGGAAGACCCCAAAACTGTTATCTAAAATATTTTCACCTGAAATTACCTTCCCAATATTTTACTGGGATGACTCGAATATCATTTTGCTATGTTTTTTCCCAAAAGTTTTCATTTTCATTGACAAAAAATACATTAGAATTCGAATCATGCTCTGAAATTTGGCTTTAAAATCCTGCCAAACATAAGCAAGGTCACTTATTGATTAAAAGCAGTTGAAGAAGTATTCAACTTCTCAGATTATTCAATTTTCATCGATCTTTCTTAAACATTTTACAAGTCTCTTTGCCAGATCAGGTGCAGTAATCATAGACAGTCCTTTTATAAGGGAAGAGACAAAATGAATTTTAAATCAGCAATCAATCCAGTCTTGTAAGTATTGACATGTTAGGGACATTTCCTGTTTTAGTTGGTCCAGAATACTCTAATATTATCAGCTGTGTAAGCCCATCCGTCATTGAAAAACTGTGATCAACTCATTCCTCTTTGATTGGAAAGAATAGTTATCAGGTCCTCCCATTTTGATTTGAAAGGATTGTTAATAGCTCCTCCCTCTTTGTGCAAAAAGGATTGTCATCAGCTTCTCTCTCTTTGATTGGAGAGAAAAAGATTGTTGTTAGCTCCACCCTCTTTGATTAGAAAGGATTGTTATCTACTCCTCCCTCTTTGTGCAAAAAGATTGTCATCAGCCTCTCTCTCGTTGATTGGAAAGGATTATTGTCAACTCCTCCCTCTTCACTTGGAAAAGATAGTCATCAAGTACTTCCTCTTTAATTGGAAAGGATTGTAATCAGCTACCCCCCCCGCTTTGAGTAAAAAGGATTTTCGTCAGCTCCTTTGATTAGAAAGGATTGTTCTCGGCTCCTCCCTCTTTGATTGAAAGAGAAAGGATTGTTGTCAGCTCCTCCAACTTTAATTGCAAGAGAAAGGATTGTTGTCAGCTCCTCCCACTTTAATTGGAAGAGAAAGGATTGTTGTCAGCTCCTCCCACTTTAATTGGAAGAGAAAGGATTGTTGTCAGCTCCTCCCACTTTAATTGCAAGAGAAAGGATTGTTGTCAGCTCCTCCCACTTTAATTGCAAGAGAAAGGATTGTTGTCAGCTCCTCCCACTTTAATTGGAAGAGAAAGGATTGTTGTCAGCTCCTCCCACTTTAATTGGAAGAGAAAGGATTGTTGTCAGCTCCTTCCACTTTAATTGCAAGAGAAAGGATTGTTGTCAGCTCCTCCCACTTTAATTGGAAGAGAAAGGATTGTTGTCAGCTCCTCCAACTTTAATTGCAAGAGAAAGGATTGTTGTCAGCTCCTCCCACTTTAATTGGAAGAGAAAGGATTGTTGTCAGCTCCTCCAACTTTAATTGAAAGAGAAAGGATTGTTGTCAGCTCCTCCCACTTTAATTGGAAGAGAAAGGATTGTTGTCAGCTCCTCCCACTTTAATTGGAAGAGAAAGGATTGTTGTCAGCTCCTCCCACTTTAATTGGAAGAGAAAGGATTGTTGTCAGCTCCTCCCACTTTAATTGGAAGAGAAAGGATTGTTGTCAGCTCCTTCCACTTTGTTTGGAAGAGAAAGGATTGTTGTCAGCTCCTCCCTCTTCGATTAGAGAAGATTTTTACCAGCTCCTTCCACTTTGGAAAGTCACTGAAACTGAAATGACGAATAATATTCAAAATTTAAGAATGCATGTTACTTTTTGGGGGATTTTGCAAGGGTACTGTGCTAGTTAATGCTATCTTCGGCACTTTGTTGCCCAGAATCTCATCAGTAGATGCAAAATTCCTTACAGACCCCATCATTTTCTCCATCAGTCATCCTGCTCATATCCTGGTTAATCTATGCAAAGATTTTCTGATTTGGCCTCGTCTGGACCCTGCCTTAGCCAATGTATGGTGTACCTCTGGTATTTCCCATCATAGTTCCAGTCTGTTGCCCCTAGTCATCACTTCTATACTTCCCTTCTTTTGTCTTTCCCTGGGTCATTCAATTATATTTCATTACCCCTGCTTCTATTCTCTTCTCTAATATTTCAAGGACTTTGTATTGAACAAGTAAAAAAAAATTTGTGTATTTTGGTGAGCGGCTAAAATAAAAATCTGGATTGTTGTGCAGCAAGAGCAACAAAAAAATCTCCCACATTCCTTTATGGTGGAGTTCGATAAAAATTAATATTTTATCATTTTGTGGAGAAGGCTGGAATCATTTTTTTCAACACATGGAGTTTTTTTTGTCTAAAACCGAAAGGAAGACCCCAAAACTGTTATCTAAAATATTTTCATCTGAAATTACCTTCTGAATATTTTACTGGGATGACTCGAATATCATTTTGCTATGTTTTTCTTCTGAAGTTTTCATTTCCATTGACAAGAAATATATTAGATTCGAATCATGCTCCGAGATTCGGCTTAAAAAAATTTGCCAAAAGTAAGTAAGGTATCATTATTTAAACATTGATTAAAAGCAGTCGAACCAGTATTCTCCTTCTCAGGTTTTTCAATTTCCAAGACCTGTTTTAGCATAAGAGATTTTGTAAGTCTCTTTGCCAGAATTTTAAACTAGCAATTAATCCAGGCTTAAAAGTATTGACATTATAGGAACACTTTCTGAATTAGTTATAGTTGTTCTTAAATACTCTGATAGTTTAAGCTTTGTAAGCTCATCTATCATTGAAAAACTGTGATCAGCTCAAACCTCTTTAATTGGAAAGGGTTGTCATCAGTTTCTCTCTCTTTGATTGGAAAGGATTGTCATCAGCTCCTCCCCGCTTTAATTGGAAAGGACTGTCATTAATTTCTGTCTTTGATGGGAAAGGATTGTCATCAGCTTCCACCACTTTGATTGGAAAGGATTGTCATCAGCTTCTCCCCTCTTTAATTGGAAGGGATTGTAATTAGATACTCCTCTCTTTAATTGGAAAGGATTGTCATCAGCTTCCACCACTTTGATTGGAAAGGATTGTCATCAGCTTCTCCCCTCTTTAATTGGAAGGGATTGTAATTAGATACTCCTCTCTTTAATTGGAAAGGATTGTCATCAGCTTCCACCACTTTGATTGGAAAGGATTGTCATCAGTTTCTCTCCTCTTTAATTTGAAAGGATTGTAATTAGATACTCCTCTCTTTAATTGGAAAGGATTGTCATCAGCTTCCACCACTTTGGTTGGAAAGGATTGTCATCAGCTCCTCCCCTTTTTAATTGGAAAGGATTGTAATTAGATACTCCTCTCTTTAATTGGAAAGGATTGTCATCAGCTTCCACCACTTTGATTGGAAAGGATTGTCATCAGTTTCTCCCCACTTTAATTTGAAAGGATTGTCATCAGCTCCTCCCCACTTTAATAGGAAAGGATTTTTAATTGGAAAGGATTCATCAGCTCCTCCTGCTTTGATTGGAAAGGATTGTCATCAGCTCCCCCCCCTTTTTAATTGGAAAGGATTGTCATCTGCCCTTTTGTCTTTAATTGGAAAGAATTGCTGTTAATTTTTTTCTTTAATTGAAAGGTCATTGACTTCTGTTCTGATCTTATTTTTTTCAAAGTCTTTATTCAAAATTTCAATATTGTTGTACCAGTCCCTATTTTCTTTGGTTTGTATTCATCTCAAGTCCTTTAATAGCTTTTCTTTCTCCCTAGTACTCACATTTCATGTAAACCCTTTCGTGACATTGTTCAATAATACTTTTTTCTAAAATTATTTTTTTCCTTTACTTATGACCCAAATTCTCATTAAACTATGAGCAACTTAACAAAACATTTTTTCTTCTGCATTCTTTCCTGATTTCATTTACCATTATTCGCAGCTTTTCACATGTTGCAAGAACCTAACAATTTTTCAAGAATGCATGAACCTCAGACTAATTAGATGGCATTCAACTGTTTTTTTCTGAAAAAAAATGCTCTATTTATATTTTAAAGCCTTTTATGTGAACTTTTTAACAATTGCTTTCTTGAATCAAAATAGTTTTTACAATTTATATACTGTTTCTTATGTATCAAATTCATTTTTTTATGTCTGCCTCTGATACTAAAAGCTGGGGAAATATCTTGATATCCAAGGGGATTTTCACCTATAGATTCGTAGAACTTCTTAAAAAAGAGGATCAAAGTTGATTATCTCTTTTTTCTTAAATAAATCACTTAAAAATTATAAAATTGCCACTACACATATATTTGTATATGCTGTGTGAGAGTTGACAATATGGAAAACTTGAGAATACTTAGTGTACCACAAATTGTTTTCATTGATGAGTGTAGTAGCTTATTTACATTCAATCTGTTGTCCTGGGTTTTGTCAGAGCTTTGAAAGCAAAAGTTAGTTTGAGAGAAATGGTGAAAATCACAGAAATGCCCAAATGGTAGTTGGGGTAGAGAAATTGTTGGGTATAGGTGGTATTTTTTTTCTTTCTATTACTATGCATTAGAGGGAAAGAGTTTTTCTGATATAGGTAAGTTGGGTGTATAGACAAGCGGATGTCTTTTTCAATAGATAAGGTTGTTTTGGAAAGGAAAATAGGTGACCTCATGGTGTGGTACGCATGGAAAAAAGGATTAGTTTTTTGGGGGGAAAATGATTTATTTAAGGGTTTTTGTTGAAATGTGTATGTAAGAGGATTTAGAAATCATACCTTTACTCTGCATCAAATTTGTTATCATCATTTGTATGAGGTATTATTTTAAGTTGTTTTACAAACAATTTTTCTAATAGTGGGGCAATTGGAAATAACCTGGACATTGGATAATACTATCACTGACCAAAATGAGGGCAGATTCAATGCAACTACATCTTTTGGAGATGTGTTTGTGTTTGATCTCTTGTGCTTATTTTAGATTGAGATTGCAGTGTAAGTGGTTTCGATGTTAGACCAAAACGTTAAGGTGAGTCTCCAGTCTTTATAAATTCACTTTTTGAGACAGCTTGCTGTCTCTTCTATGTTGATAAAGTTGCAATTCTGACACAGTACCTTGTAGATGCCTACTATGGGGTGGGGTGGGGTGGGGGGTAGTATGAGTTTTTTTATTAATAATTTTTTAGATAGTGGTGGATGTTTTTGATACAATGTCTATAGATTGCTGCAGAGCTTTGTAGTTATTAAGTAGGTGGGTATTTCATCATTATCAAAGATAATATCAATAATATATATATATATATATATATATCATAATAATAATTAATGATTGTGTCATCCACAGACAATTGTTTTGTTATATTACAACTTTTTGATGTGGCTGTAGGCTATCCAATATCCGTTCCGGTGCCATGAGGTAGGATGGAAACTTTCGCTTCAGACCTAGAGACAGACATTCTACCCCTGCCCTACTCAGAACTGGATGGTCAGTAGGACCGAATTAAGCTGTATATTTACTCACGCATAATTCCCAATCTAACAAAGTGCTCCATTCCAGAGTTGGAAGAGCATTGCATAGTAGCAGTAGTAGACAAGTGCCTGACCTAAGAGTGCTCTGTGTGAAGCTTTTACTTTGTCTATTAATGCTATTGATGACTCCTATTCTGAAGAAAGAGCTTCACCTGTAATTGTTTCCAGATTGGACAAAGCTCTGAGATTGTCCATTTTCTTGAAACCCATCATGTGAAAAACAGGAGTTTTACCGGTATGTATATATTCAACTCATAATAGCTGGTGGTGGTATACAAACACACATATGTATGGAAACACATTGTGTTTTATATATGTAGATCCTCGATTTCTTCTGGTTTTTCAAAATCAGTCTCAAATAAAAGAATACCCTAGTATATCTCTGAATTTTTGAGATGAGGTATTATCATTATTTCTATTAATATTCGGACCATCCAAGATGAGGATGGTCCGAATATTAATAGAAAAAAAAAAGAATACCCTCTTCAATTAGTGGCTTAATCAACTAAAATATTCTGTATGTCTGTAAGTATGTATATATGTATGTATCTATCTATCAGTCAGTTGATTCACCATAGCTCCACAAATGGCCCTACCAACTAGCCAGGTGGGCTACAGGTTCTTCTTCTTTTGAGTGTCTGTATCTATGAGTCTTTCTATGAGTGTGCGTCTTCTGGGGTTCCTGGTCACATTTTTGGAGCTACAACCCTAAAAATTTGCACGAATACACAGCTAAGCATCATCTAGAAAAAGTTTTGCTTGTTTTTCCCCCAAAAGTGCTTTTTGGGGTCTCCATAGTCATTTTGAGACTAACAATGCTTAAGTCTTGTGCCGGTATATTTTTAGATAATTTTAGACAAAATATCTATTTTTTTGAAGATGATTTTAGATAAAAGATCTATTTGAAAAAATAATTTTAGATAATTTTTTTGCATAATTAGGTTTGGTACATTAGCTGGCTATGGTGATTCACGTATGTGAGGTTTGGATATTAATCAATAATTTTGAATTTTTTGCCTGGAGAACTACACGAGGCTCTTATTTTGCAGACATAAAAAGCCACCTGCCACAATCTCAAGGTAATTAGAAACTGTCAACCAAAACTGTCAACATAAGTTTCTTGAGTTTTTAAATGTGTCTAGCTGGCTGTGTATGTATCATGCATACAGGCCACACTAATGGAGCTAGAAGGCAGAAAATGTGCACAGTATAACAGCTAGAAAAAAACTTTGTTTTCATTTTTTGAAGTTTCCCCCTATTAAGTATTCAGTGGGGAGGGGGGTCTATTTACAATATAAGTTTATCCTAGATTGATCCTGTAATTTGTGTCCAGCAACATCCACGTTTGTTTTAAAAAAATTCAGACTTTTTTATACTGATCACTGATCAACAAAAGGTGAAAGAAGTAACTTATTACCACTTTTTTCTATTTTGTAACTAATCACCCCCACCACCATGTGCTGCCAAGAAACTTGGTCACCTGACAGTTTCTATTGAGTGACTAACCAAACCTGTTTATGATATAGATTTTCTCCTTCCGCTTAAACACACTAATACTTATAGCCGCATATGTTTTATATTAAGATATGATGATCAAAAATTCTCTTTTAGGTTGGAAGACATTTTTTGTAATCAAAAAAAAAATTGGGAGGTATGTAGGGGTGCATCTACGTAGACCTACTTCTCAATTTCTATGTCTTTTGCTTGTTCAATATGGAGACATAACTAGTTCCAAAACCAAGCCTTACCGTATACCTAGTTCCCCGAACCCATTTTCGTCACTTGAGATAAAACTTTGAATATTAGAAAGCATCGACCAAAACTGTCATCGTATGTTTCTTCTGTTTTCAAGTTGGTCCAGCTGGCTAGCTATCCATGTATGTATCACATGTACAGGCCGCTCTAAAGAAGCCAGAGGGATGAAAATCTCAACATTCACTCCTTATTATGACTACAAACAACTTTTTAAAAAAAATTCTCTCCTGAAAGGTCTTTAGTGGGGGGGGGGGTCAATTTGGGTTGTAAGTTTATACTAAATTGGTTTCTAGTTTTTCTTGGACTGCGTTCATGAATCTTTTTTTTGAAAATTCAGACTTTTTTCTGATTGATCACTCCCAACACGGCGTGCTGCCAAAAGACTTTGGTTGTATGATGGTTTCTGCTGAGTTACTAACCAGACCTGTTTTAGCAATCAATTATTCAGCCATTATTGGTGACCCACAAGTATCCACCGAATCTCTCCCCTTTAGTAACAACTTAGAATGAATTTAAAACTTAGAACCTCTCTGTCAGCAGTTCATTGCTCTATATATATAAGCCTTTCAGCAAGTGTCCTGTATTAACTGAAAGTTGGGTATTCTGTAGAAATACCATAGTGAGAAAAAAAAAAGATCTACTTTGGGATCGATACTCACCATTGATTGTTCTGGGGTAATCTTGAGTGGTAAACACTTCAGCATTGAGTTTTCTCTCTTTATTGTTGTAGCTGAATGACCTTTGATCACAATTTTAGGTGCCAAAGTGATCGCACAATTCTGTTTTGTTGACTCCTATCTTTGACACTGTCATTTCATGAGTTCACAATATCCAGAAGAGAACCACAAAGGGGGAAATACATAGAAAAACAAACACAAACAAACACTTCTCTGTCTGCCTTTGTCTGCTTTCTCTTCACGTCGTCTCAACCACCTGGTGTACCTCTATGCTGTGTTTTCCGACTATCATTACAGCTATTTTTATTGAGGAATGCTTATTAGAAACAATCAACCAAAACTGTCCATATAAGTTTCTTTGAATTTTAATTTGGTCTGGCTGGCTGTCTGGTTGGCTATGCCTGTACGTATGTATATGTATGTCAGATTTGTAGACTGCACCAATAGAACTTGAGGGCTGAAAATTCAAACATTTACACCTCATTATATCTAAGAAAAGAAATTGTTTTTTTTTTAAATTTTTTGAAAATTGTCATCCTAAATAGGTTTTCTAGTGGGGTTGGAATGGGGGAGGTTATCCAATTAACAATGTAAGTTTATGATAAATATGTCCTTTAGTTTGTGTCTGGCAATATCCCTGTTCGTTTTTGAAAATTCAGACTTTTCCAGCGATTACCATCCAACAAAAGGTAAGAGAAGTTCATTAGTTCATCAGTCATTCCTATTTCAAAATTTCTCATTGGTCAACCCCATTACAAGTATGCTGCCAAAAGACTTGGGTTACTTGATGCTTTCTATTGAGTGACTAACCAGACCAGTTTAAATTTTGATCCTATCCTAACCACCTACCCTTTTTTTATGATGTACAAAAGTCAGTCTCAGTATAAACATCAAAAGAAAAGATTTCCTTGTCAGTTACGTTCTTTAGTTGTCTTGGTTTGATTGTTAGTCTTCTATACTCTCTCGCTCCGAGACATCTGCTATTATTAAGATAATGACTTGTTAAAATTACTTGTAACAATTTTCTTTCATTTCACAGTATACAAAAGAGAATCTCTGTTATGAATCGTGAGAAAGAAAAACCTTTCCGCTTAGTTGTCTGTTTTCCTTACAGCAAATTTCTGTTTAATCTTAGTCTGACAACTTGGCCATAGATCTTTTTGTTCTTTCCTGTAGACTTCTTGTGGAGCATCGGGCTGGATTGTGGTTTCAGTAGCAAGTAGGTTTTACAAGAAGGAGTTGCCACCCCTACGCCCAAGATGGACTGCCTTTCAGGGCTCACTTATTCAGGTTGTAAGTGCCAGGAGGTACACTTTGAATTTTGTGACCATTTTGATTATGGCGGCCATTTTGAATAAATAATGAGGTCACATGACTATCATAGATGCTACAAATGAAATCCATATCTTATGACTCCTCAGGGTTTCTTTGAAAATGAGAAAACTTACTTCGATTATGTCTTTGTTTTTGAAACCCTTAAAAAACCTTGGCTCGAATGTATTGAGAGGGTCCAACTGCCCTGCGATTTATATATTGTGTAAAAATAATAACAAATATGGCACCAAGAAAGATCAGGGAAAACTAAAGGATTGGTTTAGAAGTTAGATTTGGTCTTCTATCTTCCCTGAGACAAGAGAAAATGTGAGCCCGAGTCTCACTGAGAGCTTATTCTTCAATTCCAATCTGCGCTATTTACTCAGTGCCATAGACTGTCAGCTGAATTGAAGTTGCGATAAAAAGTAACAAAATTATTAAGATGAAAGAAAGTACTTGTCAAAAATTAGTAGTAATATTTGTACCTTGAATTAATGAATAACCATTGCCTACGTGTTCGTACCAGAACTAATTATCTAGAAAAAATAAATCTTTTACCTGAAATTATCTAAAAAATACCAGCACAAGATTTGGTCCGAAATGACCATACAGATCAAAAAGAGCGCTTTTTGAAAAAACAAAAAAAAAACAAACTAGTAATGTACTCATGCATATTTTCAAGATTGTATCCCTCAAAATGTGACCAGGTGTACCCAGAGATGCACAGACAAGCTAAGAGAAAAGAATTTGTAGCATACTAGGCTGGTTGTTTAGGCCATTTTGGGGGTTATGGTGATTTGATAAAGGATAGGGTTGACTGCTTCAGATTGTTTTATGACAACTGCTCCAAAACTTAGAAAGCTTTTTCATGATAATCGTATTTTCACTGGAGAATATATTTTCAGCTTGGTTTTTAGTGCGTTTTTAAAAAAAATCATTATGTTGAAAGTCTTTTTCAGCTGGTTCAACTATGATTGTCGGGTAGAAGAACTTGAGAGTGTCATAGATATTTTTGTGATGTCTTTGAAAAGTGACAAATTCTTTTATCAAAAATCTAATGCTATTTTTAAAAAAATTAAAATCTCTTCACCGCAATGACAAGTTCCTCACGTCCTCCCACTCCTTTGGCTACCTCTTTGGCTCCAGAGACCAGCAAAGGTTAAAGAGTGCAGAGGCAATTATGTGACCAGGATCACACCTGCTTGTAATGAAAAATATTAACACGTTCAACTTGTAAGTAAATTTTCGGTTACTGAGTACCAAGTTTAAGAATTCAATATTTTTCTTTCTCTTTTTTGGGATTTAAAAAAAGAAACTGGGATTTTAAAAAAGAAAATTCTCGATCATTTCTTTAATTAAAAAATGAGAAATTGATTTTTCATTTGGATAATCTGAGAGTCAAGGATATCATTTTTCTCCTCCGATTTTATTGATAAAATGATTCCAATTTTAGGTCCACATTCGATAAAATCTAATCAGCATTTACTTGGTTATAAAAATTAACTTTCTTTCCTCGCATTTCAGGAAGATGCAATGACTCCATGCATTTTAATATTTAATGGCTGCAACAACCTTTAAAAAGATCGAATAAAACAGAAATTTTGCAAGGTGAATGATTTGAATTATGTTGGGTATTTAACCAGAACATGTTTAGTAACCTGAAGGTATATATTGAATCCTGATTGAATAATTCCTTGCATTTGAGTTTTATCAAGTTGTTCTATGCATAAGATATATATATATATATATACATATGTATATATATATAATCATGAAAGCTTTACAGCCTTATACACTAAAGATATTGCTGAAAAAAATGGTTTCTTTTATTGAAAATGAAGGATTTTTAGACTTAGAGCATTTAAGATGTTACTATGTAAATTCCAACTCAAGGTGTTACGAACAGAATTTTTTTGTTTATGTTTATTAGTTGATTTTTAATGTTGATCAGATATATACATACATACATATATATACATATATATATATATATATATATATATATATATATATATATATATATATAAAATCAAATTGTATGTATATATATATATATATATATATATATATATATATATATATATAATCAAATTGTATGTATATATATATATATATATATATATATATATATATATATATATAATCAAATTATATATATGTATACATATACAGTATATTTGGTATAGATCAGGCTGGCAGTAAAACATAATATAATAATATATCAATAATATAAAACCACTTCTGAAATGTAATGGATTTATTTCATAGAGTGCTCGATACACACAACATTTTACTCATGAAATTGAGTTGTTTTAGAGTAGAGCTAGAAATAAATAGTAGAATGTGGATTCGCTACACAGACTAGCTCATGTTTCTGCCCTCTTTGGGCCTCATCACGTGAATCTTTCAAATGGTTCGCCTGATGAGGCCCGAAGAGGGCAGAAACATGAGCTAGTTTGTGTAGCGGATTCCCATTCTACTATTCATATATATATATATATATATATATATATATATGTATATATATATATATATATGTTTATATATATGATTTGATTATATATGTGTGTGTTATACTGATATAAAATATTTATTATGCTTATATATTGAATCACCATAGCCGGGTACTCTGGGTCACATCTTTTGGGCTACAACCTTGAAAATTTGCATGAGTACACCATTAAATACTATTTAAAAGAGTAATCTTTTGGTTCTTTCCAAAAAAAAGTTTTTTGGGGTCTCTATGGACATTTTGGACCAACGATGCTCAAATATTGTGCCAGTATTTTTTAGATAATTTTAGATAAAAGATCTATTTTTTAAAATAATTTTTTTAGATAATGGTACACGTACGGTCTACTGTGATTCATTTGTGTAAAATACGGAAATACATATGTTACATCAATGTAAAATAATTGGTTTATATATCATCATCATCATCATCGGCATTATTATCATCATCATCAGTCTTTTAACATCAGTTGTTGGGCATAGACCTTCCCGGGGATTCGTCAGAATCCTCTATCATGTGCATCGCAGAGCCAGTATTTTTAAAGATTTGTCTAGTTCATCTCTCAATCTTGTATTCTGTCAGCCCTGGTTTTGCATGTGATCTCTGGGGATCCATGTTGTGAGTTGTGACATCCAAATATAAACATATATATATATATATATATATATATCATTTTGATACAAATTAGTTACTTGGTTTATATCCACAAAATATGCTCACAAATATTTGAATATTTTTTTCAACATAATGTGACCCATTATAGCTGTTGAAGTTCCATAAAGCACATTCAAATTGCTATTCATTGGCTGGATTCAATCTTGCTTAACTTGTTTTGATCAGTTAAGAAGTCAATGTTATTAATGTAGTTGTAATCCACTCAAAAATGGAGACATCAAACTAAACCACAAAATCATGTGGATAATTTTGTCAATTCTCTCTTTCTATCTTTTCTGCCCTTATTCTGTTCCTCATTGCTTTCTTTCTTCATCTGGTGACCCTTGGGAATCTACCTCAGGTTGTCTTCCCCTGTTTTGAGCTTGATTCTTGAAGACTGACTCTGGGGATAAGCCCTGCCATTTTGTTTCTTCTCTTGTCCCTGAGCCAATCAGATCAAAGACCATCTCTGACTTTCTTTGGGCCTCTCCCATACTTTGCTGTGATTGGTGCAAGATGGACATGTGACACATGTCAAGGGAGTGATGCTGACATTATGATGAGAATGTGAAGGCCCTAAGTAAAATTACAGAGTGACTTGCTCGGCTCTTATTTTTGATAATGCACTACTCCACTGGTGAGACACAAAGAGAACCATCAGTTGTCAAACCGAAACAGGGGGCAACCAATTGGAGAGGGGAATTCAGAGGATGGGACTTGCCAATGTATGTCTGCTTTCTAAGTATAACTTTGTTGAATCCTGTTCAGATGAATTATAAAAAAGCTTTTTAAGCTTTTGTATATTATGCGGTTGTTTCAACCGGGAAACTGTCCGAGAGTGCCTCCCTCTGCTAATGTCGTACACTAAATAAAAACAAATGAAAATAAAAGACAAAATAAACAGAAAAAAAAAACAGGAAAGAACACAATTCATGATCTATATATATGTATACAAATATTGAGTCACTAATCTTGACTTTTAAATATCGCATTTTTAAGTACTGCTCATTTTAACCTCTTTTCCAGTATGATAAGATAAACACTACTAAATTGGAAAGGGTTCCTGGATCTATCCCAAAACTTAATCACTTCTTTTGTAACCCATGGCCCTCTCTTCCGCAAAATTCAATAGGAATTCATTGAGAACTTTTGGAGATATTGTCTTGATGGACAGACAGACAGTTCATGGGAGAATGCATATGCCTCTCCCAACTTCATTGGCAGAAGTGGATGAGATTTTATCTAATATTCCTAGAAAGCATAAGTATTTAAATATATAATTGTTTTATTATCTGTTCATGCTTACAATCAAGCATCTATGAAATAATATTCTTACCTTGCATAAATGAATCACCATTGCCTGTGTGTGTACTAAAACTAATAACCTAAAAAATCATCAAAAAAATAAATTTCTTATTTAGAAATATCTAAAAAAAATAAATCTTTTATCTAAAATTATTTGAAAGATTCCAGCAAAAACTAATGGGCAATGTTGATCTAGATTGACCATGGAGACCCAAAAAAGTACTTTTTTGGAAAAACAAGAGAGTTTTTTCCAGATGGTGCCTAGTGGTGTACTCATGCAAATTTTAAGTTTTAGCCCTAAAAATGTGACCAGGAATGTCCAGACACACACATACACACACATACATACACATACAAATGGACACGCAGAGAGAGAAGAATCGATAGCCCACTTGGCAGGTTGTTGGGCTATGATGACTTAATAACCAATAGTAGGACTAAAAGACTAGACCACATACCTAATACCTTATATGTATGCTGAAGGATTTCTAAAATAGCCAATTGGTCGTTTTGATGTTGTTTGTCTGCCTCTTCTACTGAAGATACCTTTCTGGCATGGATAGTAGAATGAGAACAATCAATCCCTGCGGATTGCATAAAGCCTGAGTAAATTAATGTATAATAATGATAATTCCTCATCTCAGAAATTCAGACAAAAGAAGTACCCAAAATGTTTTGAAACTTTCTGACCGACGCACCACAAATTATTTATCTTATGCATACATACATCATATATAATGCACGCTTGTCTTCATTCGTGTAATTAGGTGTGGATGGAGAAACTAATCCTATTCGGAGACATAAACTCTGAAAGTCATATCTTGGCTCATGTCCATATTCCGGCGTATGATTCTCTTTCCTCTTTTTACACCCTCTACCCGCTTTGACCATTTTCTGGTCGTCTTTTGACTTTTATTTTCCAAGTGTCCCTTATTGATTGATTGCCGGGGTGACCTCATTCAGTCCGTTCATTTCAAGGCTTCTGATTGGCTCTGAAGGCAAGAATCAAATCTTGCACGCTGCCTCATTTTCAATCAAAGGCTACCATGCAAATATTAATCTATGTTGGCTAATATGCTCGACTAACACTAACTGTTGCAGCCTATCCTTAATCCTTGTCATATGAGCTTCATATCTCCACTAAAGCTGACCAATTAGCCATGACTAGCAAGACAAATTACATTGCAGTATGTTCCAGTTGAACTCAAAGCCATCTTAACATGGTGCTTCTGGCACAGTACCATATATTTGTTATAGTCTTCTCTAAGTTGTTGCAGGATTACGTTTACAGGTCATCCAGTATGGAATAAACTCAATAGCAATGTCTATGGAGACATTATTACCTAAGTTATCATCATTAGCTGTCATAAGTCCACTGCTGAACAAAGGCCTTTCCCAGATCCTTCCGTGTTGACCATTACTGTGCTATCCTTTGTAATGTCTTTCCAGCAAAACTTTTTATCACATCTCTCTGTCTTATGTCTGATCTTCTTCCACTGTGTTTGCTATCTCAGGGGCACCTATCTGTTAACCTTTTGTACCTTTTCTTATCCTTTCTTCTTGCTATGTGTCCAGCCTGTCTCTATTTTGGTCTATTGATTATTCCTGTAGTATCTTTTACTTTTTTTCTATTCTCTGATTATTTAAGTAAATTATGTAAAATATTTGAAAAAAAAAGTCGAATTATATTGAATTGAATTTTGGGAGAAGCTTGAACTTTGGACCGGATGATTGAAGGTTTTATGGAAACTCTGAATGTGAATGTACTGTAAGGCTTTCTTTCTGAGATGCCTGGGGTGATTTTAACCAGATAGTGTCTGTGTTAACCATGCAGCACTTAGATATTTGTACTGAGATGCTTTGCCTAGACCTTATTCTCTAACCATTATTAATTTTTTATGAGCACCTTTTTTCATCAAAAACCGTCAACCAAAATTGTAAAAAATTGTAAAAATAGGTTTTTCCAATTTTCAAGTTGGTTTGGCTGGCTGACTGGCTATATATATATATGTGTGTAACATGTACAGGCCGTACCAGTTTTATTCTTATTCCAAATTTTTGGATGAATACCCCCAACTCAAAATGCTATCAAAATAACGGTTTCCGCAGGGTGTCTAACAAGACTTGTCTTAATTTTAGTTGCTCTCCATCATAAATAAACTAGTCATCAGTCTGGGATAATGACTGAATGAAGCAGATCAGAAATGAAAGATAACTTCAGTGAGACTTGAACTCACACCCTTTCTATCTCAAGGAGATCTAGTTATCCTTACCAGCTAACCTGTTTCTAATTGAATCTTCAAAAAAAAAAAAAAAAATGCCATTTCATTTGTAAATCATTAACTTTTTACAGTATTCTCCAATTTAAAAATAACTATACTTCATGTATTATAACTCAAGAGAATAGGAGGCAAATCATGGCTTGTGAACCACGTGTGGCTCTTTGATATATAATGTGTGGCTCATGGAAATATGTCTGCTGATCTCCTCTCCTTATCTCATCAAATATAAAAAGTAAGAAAGAAAATATTTCAAGCCTCATCATTATGTACCTGGGAGAAGAGATCAAGAGCAGAACCACTCTTGGTTGACAAGCTCTCGTTAGAACCAGCTTAATCTTCGAGAACAAGAAAATCCCATTAGTCCTAAAAAGGAGGGTATAAAATCAATGCCTCCTCCTGATAATCACCTATGGAACTGAAATATGGAACCTAACAAACAGATTGACCCTCAAACTGAGAACCATGTGAATGTGAGAGAATCATGCTTAACATCACATGGAGCAATCACAAGACAGCACAGTATATTAGAGAAAAAACAGGAGTTGGAGATGTATAAACCATTAGAAAACTTGAACAGCAATGGGTTGGCCATGTTGTAAGAATGCCAGACATTACAACTGAAAACATCCCCAGAGATCATATGCCAAAGTTTGGTTGGCATAATATAAGATGGTGTGACACACTAGACAGATTTAGAAGGTGTGGTGAATGTTGAGGAAGGTCTATATCCAATGATGGATGCTAAAAGGCTGATGATGATAATGATGATGACGATCAGACATGATATGAAACTGGATTTAAACATGTTTAATATTCATGGTTAGTACAAATATTTCTGGTTTTAAATCCTAATTTTAAGGCTAGATTTGACTGTAGCCTTGTTCTTCAGTGTCGATGGAAGGAATTATGAGAGTCAGAGGGATTTTAGAGAATTTACGATTGGTCCGGGTCACAAACAACTGAGGTAATATGTAGTAATACACATGAATTGCATTTGTGTAAATGTTTGCATTTCTTTATAATTTTTTTTTTGCAACAAAATGTGTATGTAATAATAAAAACGTGTGTAAGTTTTGTTTAGGTCTTGTGGCTCTCAAACATCTGAAGTTTGTCTAATGTGGCTCTGACATCAAGCAAGTTTGTCCACCCCTTCAATAGAAGTAGAGGGGATGGGAATCTAAAATCATTACCTAATAATAATGATCATAGAATTTGTT
The DNA here is from genome assembly GCA_963457665.1 of Thysanoteuthis rhombus. Classification (NCBI taxonomy): domain Eukaryota; kingdom Metazoa; phylum Mollusca; class Cephalopoda; order Oegopsida; family Thysanoteuthidae; genus Thysanoteuthis; species Thysanoteuthis major. The sequence goes on from OY735242.1 coordinate 9,366,802, forward strand.
GATAAATATGATTAAATGACAAATATTCACATAATAATGGAAATTTCTGTTTTATTGTGATTGATAGCAACTCAGTTCTCTGTGTGAGTCAGGGCTTTTATCTTGCAATGGATAACTTGCAATTGAAAAGGGCTTTATCGTGTAATGGATATCGATTACTTTTCATCACCTGTCATAATTAATGGGTTAATGTTTATCTAAGATGTCATTTCAATGCTGGGATTTCTAAGTAACCTTGTTTTCTAAAGTTACACGGATGAACTGTTAGTGTTTAGACTAAAGGAAAGAATGAGAGTGTAGCTTCTATCGAGCAACCGGTTGTTAATGTTCATTTTAGAACCAAACAAATCAATAGTTGCTTCCATTCATACCTCCTTCTATTAGCTTCCAGGCTCCTCTGGTTTCCTTATTTTCTCCTCGTTAGTGTCTGCACCATCCTGCAATGACAGTGAATGCAGTTTTTGGATTGTAAATCTCAGTACTTAGGATTGTTCATGAAAGTATGAATTCAAGCTATCTCATTCCAATCGGTAATCCGAGGCCAAAAACTCTGTTGGCTTAATTAAGGCCAGAATGTTTCAGTTGGCTATCAATCTGTTTTTTTGGGGGGCATCAAGTATATTGTTGAAGCTGATCAATTAGCCAGATTTATCTTGCATGCTGTGCGAGAGCAAATTGAAGCCCATGAATGCAGATACGCGTTACCTGCAATTCAGGCTTGTGTTGACTTTGCCTCTCCTAAGAAATATTATATAACAATGGTAACAGGGCAAGACTATTCTCCTTCACTCTCATCGTTGTCTTTTCAGCCACAAAGATGCTTAAGGCTTTAGAGCTTCTTATTAAGCCAGCTGACTATGAATTTCTATCAATAGATTTCTTTGATTTCTATCGATAGATTTCTTTGATTTCCAGATTCTGTCGTTCAGTCTGTGTCTATGCAGACTAAGCAATAATTATACAAACATAATGATAACCACAGTGATGTCGAGTGAAGCATGTAGAACCTTTTAGTTCCATAATAAGAGTTTTGTAGATTCTTTTGCTGTATTTAGTGGAATATTTTAGAATCTACTTTCTTTGTAGAAAGTGCTGTGGTTTTCTTTATCTAATCTCTTGGTGTGCTGCATTTTGGTTTGTTCAGGACCTCATGTTGAGGATCTAAAACAAAAGTCATTCTATAAGTATTTTATACCATATAATGGATGTGTTTTCACTTAGTAGTGAATCACCATAGCCCCCCAAAGGTCATCAACATTTAAAGAGTTTTTTGGACGATTGAAATCCTTCTTGTTGTTTGTGCTGTTAAACGCAACATTTTTGGACTATCCATTCTACGGCCTTCTTAAAGTGTACTATCCAAAGTTTTTTTTATGGTAGCAATGCTCATCAGACAAGTGCAGAGTTCAACCCTAATGAGGCTTCCGCTACTCAACAGGGACAAAGTATGGAAATCCAGGCCTAACAAGGAAAGAGGAAGACACTATCCAAATCCAATTTTATAGCATTGCTACCTTTGGAAAAAAAATTTATTTACCACCACCATGTTCACAAAGTATGTCTGAAGAAGGCTGTAGAATAGATCATCCATTATGTTGTGTTATCAATACGAACAACAAGGAGTTCAATCATCTGAAAAGCTCTGTGAATAGGATTTCTTTCATCTTAATTTCATTTGCTTTTCCTCACAACTACCCAGACCGCCAGTCTATGGTCGTGATTAAACAGTGTGGTTTGGGAATAAGAATAATGTCCACAGACATACTGGGTAGCTGTAATGAAAAGCAGCAAAAATTAAGATGAAAGAAATATCAGTCAAAAGTTAATGATGTTGACAATGATTCAACTGATACAAAATTCATGGTAGATTATCTCTTTCATTATAGTTAGTACAATTGTTCTGGCTTGATCTACAGATTATGAAGTGATCTTTTTGAGTTCATTTCTTAGTGAAGATATTAATTTGTTGATGAGATGATATATGAGCTCAGAACCATTACTTATTAACTCTTTCAGATATTTTCCTTTAAAACACACCTTTTATCTAGTTTAGCAGATAATGTGAGTGTACATATCTGAAAGAATGAGGGCAAACATTGGACGCAATATATAATTCACTTTTTGAATATGGATGGCCGCTTTAGCGGCCGCTTCTCTAAAGTCTATAAACACGAGTGTCCGTTTTAGAGTCCACTGAATTGTGTGTTTCATCTACAAACATTGATTTGTTCTGACAGCCCTGGAATTGTAGCTCAGTGATCCTAATCTGACCTAAGGACATTGATCAGGTGGTCTAAATATCTTTTATATATATATATATATATATATATATATATATATATATATATATATATATATATTGTCTAGAAAGCTTCACAGCTTTAAACCTTAAACGTTAAAAAACTTTCTCAAAAGATTTTTTTGGTCACTTTAGTCACCTATTTCCCAATATCTGTCAATGCAATTTATGTAATCTTCTTTACTATTTTTTTTCAATGTTTCACATATTCTTTGTTATTATAGTACATTGAATAAATTGTCTCTTGTTGTGATTATCAGGTGATATATATATATGTATATATACACACATATATATATACACACATATATACACACACACACGCACACATGTCTGATTAAATATTATGGACAAGAAACATCTTGTTAATTTTTTTTTATTTAGTTTTTCTTGTTTCCGCACTAGAGAGCATATGTTTGAATCCAAAGAGTGCGATAGTGGTCAAAAAGTGTTATCATACCTAGAACTTTTGGCTAAACACACAGCCATTTTCAAGGTATTTGACAATTTGCCAATTATATTAACCATATATAAAACCTATATGTATACATACATATCTCTCTCTCTCTCTCTCTCTCTCTATATATATATATATATATATATATATATATATATATATGTTGTATAATGTGATTACATTTGCAGTTCATATTTCTAAATGGATAGTAGTGTTACCTTGTTTTTTGGTCACCTGAGTGTCATTATAAAGGAGTCATACATGTTATAGAAGTCAGGGTTTAAAGGGTTAAAAAAAAGACACATATATGGTATGTATTTTAATATCGTTCATTGTTCATATTCATTAATGTTTTTTTGGTTGATTAGAAAGTGTCAACTGAAACTGCCACTAAAACTGTAAACAGATTTCTCCAGTTTTCAAGTGGGTCTGACTGGCTATGTATGTATGTATAATGTGTACAGGCCGCTTCAATGCAGCTTGAGGGCTGAAAATTCAAACATTTATATAAAAAAAAAGGCTTTTTTTGTTTTTTAACAACCTTCCCCCTGTCCTGAATTGTATTTTACTGTAGAATTCATGTACAAGTTTATACTAAATTGATCCCTTAGTTTATGCCTGTTTTTTTTTTGTTGAAAATTCACACTTTTTAGTGATCATTGCCTTAACAAAAGGAGTGTGGAGTAACTTATTTATAGACCGCCTCATTTTCCAATCTTTTAATTGATCACTCCCAACAAGGCATACGGCTAAAAGATGTTGTTCACCTGACGGTTTCTCTTGAGAGATTTTGAATAGAATTCAGGGCCTTCATTTAAGATCAATGTATTTAGTTTTTAAATTTTTGTGATTGAAATATGGGTCCACTACTGACTTTCTCCCGATGGATTGTCCATCACCTCTGGACAAAATCTTAAGCAGATGAAGATGGAATTGTGCAGGGGGCCATCATTTGATTGCCAAAAAAAAAACCAAACAAATTCTATCAAACATCAACTCCTAATAGATTTATATTACATGCTACTCTCTGGGGGCAATTACAAACAAACCCTGGTCCAAACATAAGGTGTAAATGACATGTCAAGATTAGAATTCCTGAAATAAGAACAAATTCTATCAAACATCAACTCTAATAGATTTATTTTACATGCTACTCTCTGGGGGCAATTAAAAACAAACCCTGGTCTAAACATAAGGTGTAAATGACATGTCAAGATTAGAATTTCTGAAATAAGAACAAATTCTAATAAAGATCAAGGCTAATTGATTCATTTAGCTACCTGGAGGCAATCTGACCGAGTGTCTTTTATCAACCAACAAGTTCAAAGGGGTATTTTCCACTCTGTTATCATCTGAAGCCATAAGCACAGCTGTGGGTTTTCATCTTTTCACAAGACAACTAGCAAACCTTTGAATAGAAAAACTAAAATTAGGTAAGGTAAATATCACTGGTTAACCTGCGCATCAGGTGTGTCGATGCTGATGAATTCCAACAATTCGCTTTCCTCTCTTTTGATTTTTAATTGTTTTTCAATTTCTTTTAGAAGGAATTTTTTCCTCTGCTGACTCCTTTTTGAATCTAGGGCTGCATTACGGCTTCTGTTGAAAGTAAGTTTGTAATTAGATGGAGTTGCTCACTTCACTTCAGCTGAAGAAATCTACCGAGAAATTGTTTTTATGTGGGTCTTCTTCTTCGAGCTAAAAATCAGATAGTGATTCCTGACAATTGATAGATGGTGACAAAAACTGTGAAAGCAATGTTTGTTCAGAAGCACATGACCAGATATTTAGTCTAAGATGGTCTAACAGAATTAAAGGGTTTCCATCAAATCACTGTAGCCTGACAAATGGCCTGCTGAACCAACCAGCCAGGTTGGTTATGGATCTTTTCTTTTTGATCTTGTGTCTCTGTGATTCCAGTTTGCTCATGGTCACAATTTAGGAGTTACAACCTCGGAAATTCTCATCAGTACACCACTAGGCACCTTCAGAAGAAAAATTTTAGTTTTTTTCAAAAAAGTGCTTTTGTTTGGTCTCTATGCTCATCTTGGACCACAAATGCCCAAATCTTGTGCTGGTATATTTTTAGATAATTTTAGATAAAAGATCTATTTCTTTATGATAATTTTTTAGATAATTAGTTCTGGTACACCTGCAGGCTACAGTGGTTCATTTATGCGAGGTATGGATATATGAAACTGCTGTTTACACATAGCTTGGAAGAGAAGTGGATTCATTTCTTTCTTAAAGTCATTCAGGTTCAACCCCTTGGGATTGAAATATTTTTATGGGGTATTTCAGTAAGATATCTGGTTAGTAGCTTCTGAACAAACATTGCTTCCACAGTTTTTGTCACCATTTATCAATTGTCAGGAATCACTATCCGATTTCTAGCCTGGAGAAGAAGACCCAGATAAAAGCAATTTCTCAGTAGATTTCTCCAGCTGAACTGTAGTGGTTATGGAAAGTAAATAATAGTAATGTAGATTTATACTAAGCTTAGCTTAGTCTGACTTTGTGACTAAGTGGTTGTACATCCATTATTTTTCTGATACACCTGTTAATTGTCTGCTAGTCTACTCTGGTAACTATCACTTTATGGCAAGAACCCCAAATATTAGTTAACGTATAGTCAGCTGCAGCTACTGAAAATAACAGCATCAATTTAAAGACACAACCATAATTTCCATCTCCTTTGAAACAAGTCTACTAGTTAACAAGATATTGGCAAATAGGTTTTTTTAATACAATGAATGATAATGATTGCAATGGCAGCAGTGTATTCCTCTGTAATTATTGTAATGCATTTAATAAAAGCCTTGCCACACCTGAGAGTTGTTGTTTTTGTTTTTTTTTTGTTTATAGGTACATTTGATCAGAGGAATGATAGAAATCAGGTGGATGCTGGATTAACATTGTGTAATTTTTTTTTATATTCCTGAATGTTGATGGTAAAAAAAAATATTGTAGAAAATGAGCCGTGAAGGAATTATTTGAATCGAGGAGTGCATTGATTGGGTTTCCACCAAATCTATCTCTCTGGTGCAGGGTAAGGTTGAAATCATACTGAAGAAATAGATTGTGAATCTTTTTATATCTCGGACTTGTGGCCTTACTTTTTTTTTCTTTTAATTTTTTCTGAATTTCGCAGATGTTGCTAGCTCCCCCCAAAATGTCTATATAAACATTTATATCAAATTTTGATGAGTATTTTTACTTTTTGAAAAGTTTTGTCTCGGTAAAAGAGTGTAGATGATGATGTAGGCTTCATTGATGTTTCTTTTTCGAGTTGTGTCTCCGATGTTAGTATATTTGCTTTCTGTCCGTGAGAGCCGAGCTGAAGAGGTTTGATCTCTTTTATACTTTGGATCAAATTAATGTAGCCCCACAAATTGCCTGCCCGAGCAACCAACCAGCTAATTGGTCTACAGATTCATCTTTCTTTGCTTGTCTGAAAGTGTGCGAGTATCTGTGTCTGTGCATTCGTGGTCATATTTTGGGGGCTGCAACTTAGAATATTTTCTACAGTACACCACTAAGCACCATCTAAAAAAAGATTTTTTCTCCAAAAAAGTGCTTTTTGGGTCTCTTTGCTCATTTCAGAAGAACAATGCCCAAATCTTGTGCTGGCATTTATTTTTAGATAATTCTAGATAAAAGATCTATTATTCCAGAAAAAAATTCTAAATAATTAGTTCTTGGAAATTAGCAGACCACAGTGATTCATTTATGTAAGGTATGGATATTATCTATTAATACATATTGTTATGAAATATTCTTATAAAATGATTTTATCTCACTGGGCAGAGACTGCATGAAGTAAGACTAGTCAATTCCACACCAGAGTTTTTATGTAGGTATTTGAAGAAAAGAACCTATTAGTTGCCGAGGATGGAAATTTTCATCATTACCGTTCTATGGCTGACCTGATGAAATTTCTGTTTTATCGTGGTTGATGGCAACTCAGTTCTATCTGTGAGTCAGAGCTTTTATCTTGCAATGGATAACTTACAATTGATTTATCTTGGGAATTTCTGCCATTGCAGTTCTAAAATTTTTGTTTTAGGATGATTGATGGCAACTCAGTTCTATCTATGAGTCGGGGCTTTTATCTTGCAATGGATAACTTGCAATTGATTTATCTTGGGAATTTCTGTCATTGCAGTTCTAAAACTTCTGTTTTAGGATGATTGATGGCAACTCAGTTCTGTCTGTGATTTACGGCTTTTATCTTGCTATGGATAAGTTGCGATGGATTATCTTGCAGCGGGCAAGGACTTTCATCTTGCAATGGATAACTATTACTCTTCACTACCTAATGTGGTGTAGTTTTAACAGCATCAATAACAAACACTTTTAGGACATAGAAGTAGCAAGATTTGATGGCCTTGGAAACATGACCAGATGAAGAATGGTCTTCTCTTGTCCATCTTACTAACAGAGACTTGTGCTCAGCAGTGTAGTCCTATGTAACGTTTTCGAATATCCTTTCACGAATACTAACCATGATTATCCCTCTAAGGACGACAGGCATAAACACCTGTAAAATTATAAACTGGATTTATTGTTTCACATCTGGCGGTTTGGAATTAGATATTTGAATTCTGAGGATCAGTTAACTGTTTATGTTACTGGACATAAATCTCTTTGGAGATGTGTGGGTTGGATTTCGTCCCATTTTTGAAATGGTGGTATCGCTGCATGGTGGGTCATTTTTAATACCACCTTTTTATCTCCATATATTTAGAAGCACAGAGGTTTTATATTCTATCTCAGAACCCCGTTTAGTAACCGGGGGGGGGTCAACAAATTATGTTGTAGTTTCAAGTGGAGGAAAAAGAAATGAACATGGTGGACCAGTTATAAACTGGAAGTCGGGGTCTATAATTTTCTACAGCATTATAAGTGAGTCCACATTGTAACAAATTTTTCATTTTACAAAACTCTATCCAAATTTCCTCACCCCAACTTATTCATGACTGACCTGTGCAGAAATGAAGCCAAACCCGTAGAGGTAGGCCGGAAGACATTAATAAATATGAATTTTTTCTACTCTAAAGAAGGTTACATTTTGACAAAACTTGGTTATATATGTAGTGAGCGTCTGGAATTGAGGATAGATTAGTAATCTTTTTAGTGACAGATGAAAATGAAAGAGTCTATTTTGATTCCTTTTCATTGATTTTTTGGTGTTTTTATTGCTATCTTAAAAAAATTAGGCTTTTTTGGCAGTCGAGCTAGAGCAAAAATATTTTTTGAGGGGATAACACTGACCTGATTGGCCTCTCTAGTTTCAATATGTCTCTTCTACTGATGACTGAATTTAGCATTCATAGGCCCTGTGCATTAGATTTCGGGGGCGGGGCTTCCTATTTTTATACTTAACTATTATTTTGAGATCCAAATTTGACATTTTGAAAATTGGGGTCTATGTTCCAACTGTGTTATAAGCAATTCTGCATTATATTGTGCTGTGTTATAACAGGTTTATAGTGTACCTCAAAGAGTTAAACAATTTCTCTGTTCCTTGTAAAGAAAACGCTATTCCAGATTCATTTTGGGAGAAATCTTTACAAATAGGCTTATGTCTGAACCTCAATAAATGTTTATAGTCATGTTGGGACCAATTTAAAAAAAAAGATTTTCATGCAATTAAAAATTTTTTTTAACTTGCTTGATCTATCTTATTATCTCAACACTCTGGGTCAATACTCTCACAATTATTTTGTTGCTAGTTTTACTTCATCTTATTATTGTTGCTTTTTATCATAACACTCTGAGATGATTCTCTCATTATTACTATTATTTTATTCCTGGCTTCACTCTACTTTATAATTGTTTCTCATCAGAATTCACTCAGAATATTTGCCACCATATTTCACAGCTGTACAATGGATTTATTGGAAACTTTGTGGTCAAAATATTCCTACCTTGCAAAAAAGAATCACAATAACCTACATGGGTACCAGAACTGATTATCTTGAAAAGTCATCTAATTTCATCTGGAAAAAATAGATCGTTTTATCTAAAAGTATCTGAAATGAATGGATCTTTTATCTAAAATTATCTAAAAAAAATACCAACTTAAGATTTAGGCATTGTTGGTCCAAAATGACCATAGAAACCTAATAAAGCACATTTAAAAAAAAAACAAAAAATGTATTGCAGTGCCGAGTGGTGTACTAATGCAAATAATCAAGGTTGTAGCCCCCAAAAATAGGACCTGGAGTGCCCAGAGTCACAAATAGAAGCACAGGCCAACACACATGCAAGCAAAAAGAGAAGAATCTGTAGCCTAGTTGGCTAGATGGTTGGTCTCGCCATCAGCGGAGCTATGGGGATTCGATAAGAGCAACAAAAAAAAATGAAGAGATTGAATTTAATAGTCTGAACACCTCTTCAAAAGCTAATTTTCAAGTAGTATACTTTACATAGATTAGAAACAAAAGATTCTGAACTTAATTATCATTTTTATCATCGTATATGCTCTGCTATGATAGATATGATAAGTATAGGTATTTTGAGGATTACTTCTCTCTGCGACTCATCCAAACCCCCTTAATCTCAGAGTTGAGCTCTGGTACACAGCACCCCAAACAGAATACCAGAAAATTGGACAAATTTAATATCTGCATAGTCTTTTTAAAATTTTAAATCTAAAATGTCTGTCTTATATACTAACATATATGTTATCTGCAATTGTTTTAAACTAGTTACGACCAAATCATACTAAATGCAATGATTTTCATATGATAACCAAATTTAAACAACATTGAGCCTAGTTTGTACCTAGATAAGTGACCGTCTGGGAATACAAGGTGCTGTAGAGAGTCACCTGTGGTGATCCAATTGATCCTCCGAGGGAGGAGACCAATCTCTATACTACACACAATAATGCAAGCCAAAGGCAACCCCACCCTTTGGCTAGCCTAGCTGTGAATGACAAGAAATGGATGAATTAATTTTTTAGATTAATTAGATATCTATCTTTTTTCCCCTTATAAATGCAAAGTTTTTCAAAACTGTTAAGATTGGATATCAAATTCCATAAGAAGTATCTGGTTAAATTTTCCAGATCATACTAGAAACTGTCAACCAAAACTGTCATCATAGGTTTCTCCAGTTTTTAAGTTGGACTGGCTTGCTATGTATGTATATATACACATGCAGGCAGCACCTACTGAGCTAGAGGGCTGAAAATTAGACATACTCTTTATTATGTCAAAAAAAACAGCATTTCAGTAGGGTGTTCATTTTAGCATATAATTTTATGCTAAATTAGTCCCTTGGTTTGTATCCAGCAGTGTTCAGGCTTTAAAAAAATTTTTTTTGAATTGGTCTTTTTTAGCAATCACGGCCCAATGAAAAGCGAGAGAAGTGAGATATTCATTGATCCGCTTTTTTCCAATTTTTAATTGATCGCCCTCAGCATGACATGCTGCCAAAAGATGTGGCTCACCTGATGGAGTCTATTTAGTGACTAACCAGACCTGTTCTCCTTTGACTCTGAGCAAATAGATGTGTATATGTTTACAAATATACATAGGTATGCATTATTCTTCATGATGATATGTATGCAGACAAGGGTATGTTGGTTGACACACAAATACATATACATACACATACCTTTGTTCCTGAATATATATAGACGCCTAGACTGATAATTTACATCTACATATTTATATATTTTTGCATGCTCACACATGCATGTATGTACCCATTAATTATTTGTTGTGTAAGTATATATCCATCAATAACTTTATATGCTTTTTACTATATGAGAATGTACATATATATATATATATGTATATATATATACTTATGACTGTGTTATATTATTTGAGATGCTATTCGAATTGACCTCCTGTTGTTACACGGAGAATGAGTAACTTAGCCTAGACAGCGTCACTAAAATAAATGATTAAAGAAAAATGTGGCTTCTGCATGAATTTAATGTGTGAACAATAAAATAGCCGCTTCAATGTAACATTGCTCTTAACCATTATGCTAAACAGCCTGATGGGAAGGCGAAGGACCAATTAGCCACTTTATACCCACTCTTCTAATTTTGTTCATTAACCGTCCACGTCTGCATTGTTGTTTCCAATGCTGACAATCATATTATTGAGAAATGGATGTATAGTCTAACAATGTTTATGAATGCGTTATATTAATTGTTTATTCTGTTTACACTGTTCAGGCTGAGTGACTCATTGCCCATGTAACAACAGGAGGTCATTTCAAGTAGAGTTCCATATTCATAAGTATTCTGCTGGATTGTATACCCATTTCTTGAAAGTATAATTGTCTGCGTTAGATATGGATAGTGAATGAACAAGATGAGAAGAGTTGTGATTAAGTGGTTATTTGGGTCTTTGCCTTTCTGTCAGGCTATTTAGCTTCTGTCAGAATTTTCTTAATAATATGTATATATACATATAATTATAAATGTGTTATATTACTTTTGAACTCTATTTGAAATGATCTCCTGTCATTACACGGTGAATGTATCATTTGGTTTAGACGGCATGAATAAATGAAGAAAATAGGAGCAGAAGGTAGCTACTTCAATGTAGTGTTGCTCATATTGTTGAGCTAAACAGTCTCTGGTAATGAATAGGCCCAAATAACTGCTTTAACTCTAAATTCTCATTCTGTTCATGTACTATCTATGTGTGCTCTATTTGTTTCCCAATGTGGTGAATTATATTATCCAGAGATGTATGTACAACCCAACTGAAATAATTATAAATGTATTATATTACTTTGAAACTGTATTTGAAATGATCTCCTGTTATTACAAGGTGTGTCATTTGGTCTAGAAAGCATAAATAGAATAACAATGAAAGAAAATGGGGCTGCTGCAATGATAGAACTTGCGACCGATAAGGTAGCTGCTTCAACATAGCATTGCTCTTACCATTGTACAGTTATTATTTCTGTCAGATTATATATATGTCTTAGTAATATATATATACATAATAATAATTAAATAATTGAATCATCCACTGACAGTTGTTTTGTTCTATTACAACTCTTCAATGTGGCTATAGACTATCTATTATCCCATCCAGTACCACGAGGTAGGATTGAAACCTTCGCTTCAGACCCAGAGGCTGGCATTTTACCCCAGCCCTTTGCATAAATGGACGGTCAGTACGGCTGAACTTGAGCAATATATTTACTTACGCACAATTCCCCATCCACCAGAGTGCTCCATTTCAGAGTTAGAAGAGCATTGCTTATATATATATATATATATATATATATATATATATATATGAAAATTGTTCTTCGTGGTGACTCTCAATTTCGTGTTGGTGATGCATTTTCTATGTATATCTATTCACATATACTCTATTCCTGATATCAAGCACCCTTCACATATAGATAACTCAACCCTCAAAAATAATAACATAATATATATATATATATATATATATATATATATATATATATATATATATATATGTGTATGTAAATAATGTGTGTACTTACCTCTATTCAAATATGAACTTGTGTATATGAGGAGGTGTAAAGAGATAACTATCTCATTCTTGTTAAAGACTTCAAGTATCAATTTATTTATAAGATATTCCTACACCAACTGAAATACAGATTAATACATATAATTTTCATTAGAAAAACAGAAAAATGTATTCCATCTCATCAAATAAATCACACTTCCTCTCTGGGTATATTTAATTAATAGCCAACAAAGTGAAAAACTGAAAGAAAGTTCTTATTAATGATATTACATGTCTAACTTTTCTGATATCTCCTTTTTATGTCTTTTATAGCAAACGCTGTAACAAAATAATTGCCATCAGCAGAAAATTCTATTAGTTTTAAGTATTTAACATTTCATACGATTTCATTCGTTTGTTGGGATTATTATTTCAATTTTACTTGCCTTTGTCATTAAACTGATCTGGAATCAAACTGTATATGAGGTGTGTCTAAAAAGAAACCGAACTTTTAGAACAGTGCACCAATGAAATGTTGCTATTAGCTTGATCTTTCTTATAAAAAGTCTGCATCAAGCTACAATGGTTAGTATTTGAATTAGACAAACTAGAGTGAACATGTGCATAGTTTTCTTGGCATTTTTTCTCTCCCCAAGTGAACAATGATGGATCTAAAAGAATAAAGTTTTGGGGAAATTCTATCGCAAGTTGACAAAAACATCTACAGAGACTTTTCCAATGTTGCAACAGGCCAACACAATGCATCAAAATTGTGTGCCACAAACTTTTTAAGATTCCTACCTCTTTAGAAACTCCTGGGACTGCCAGGCGATGGTTTCCACAAATCTCAATGGGATTGTCATCTATTGCTTTAGGATGAAAACAAAATACACACAACACACCCATTCACTCAACACATGAAACTCAAGCTCTTAGCAACATGGTATGAGTTTTTGTTATACGGGAGGCCAAGGTCACTGTTACACAACATTTTAGTTGTGAGCATGCTAAAATGTCGCATTGTCACACTGTTTTGAAACTTCGGACACACCTTGTACACAGAAATATCATTTAAAATTCTGAGATGAAACACTGTCTTTTATTAATACTTTTTGAGGGGAATTTCTTTAATCTTATTTATGTTGCTTTATCCTACTTAACTTGAATGGTACATCAACTTTTAGTTGGTTGAAAGGAGTTTTAAAATTGATAGTTTAGAAAATTAAATTATTTTTCTTTTTTGTTAAAATCCGCGTCCATTCAACTGGTTGTGAAATAATATTTCCTATTTTGTTTATATGGCCTTGTCACCTAATATTATCTTTACAAGACTTGATGTTATGTTCACTCCTAAGGGCTGGTGTTTGGGGAGGATGGGGAATAAGTTCTGTTAGAAGCTGTCCTGATTAGGTTTTAAAGTTACTTTTCTTCATCTTACATTCAATAAATACAGAGTTAGTGACAAATTACAATGAAGACCCTTCTAATCTTGGATTTTTTTTCTTTTTAAAAATAAGGGAGATTTTACAGTGAGAAACAAATGAACTTCATTCTCAACCTGGACAATATCGCCCACCAGTGGACAATTTCAACCATTGGGTGGACGGTGAGAAACTGTGAAAAAAATCTGTAATTCACGATACATGAATTAACAGCAACATTTTCTATTATTATTAATTCACTAAGCATCATGGTGATATCTCATGTTGGTGCAAAGAGAAATCTGTAAATGTTTTTATAGATGTGCGTATGTCTGTACTAAACTCTCTGTAGGCAGGTACATGTAACACTCTTGAAAGATTATCAATACCAGACACTGGGATTGCATTGTTGGTGTGTGTGTGCCAAACATTTGATGTTATCCCAACTGGATTGTCATTCTATGATCAATAAGTTTTTTTCTTATCTGTCTCAGACTGCTCATATCTACCTTTCCATCCAAGTTCATTCATGATTATCTCTATATCTATATGATTTTCTTCATATCTATTGCTTTGAACAACAGTCTTTTCTTATATAATTGTATTAAAATCTCTTAGAAGCAACATTATCAATTATTATTAATTTTTTACCAGCTTTCTATCATCTTTTTTTAGTTGGCTTTATCACAATCCCCAGAATAAACCCCTGGCAATATTTGAACTCACAACAATTATCTTTGAGAACCTACCTCTTCATGGCAATGCCTTACTGATTGGGTTTCAAAGGCCAACCAGTTTGAGTAATCAAAATTTAGCCATATAGCTTTATTCTTCACTTCCTAACTTTTATGTTTACACTTTACATTTGACTAATTAGATGTAATATCAAATCACTGTAGCCCCATGGATGGCCTGCTATGGAATTTCAAGAAACGCATATCGAACAACCAGAACAAATGGATGGATGAAACAAAACGATTTGAATTAGATAAAACACTGTGAGGCTGCAGCTGCCCTCAAGAGCTATTTTCTGATGTTCTCATCGGTTGTAAAAGAAAAAGCAGAGATAGTACCCCGACTATGTTTCCCATGATATCTGCTTCCATAATTAACTCTTATTTCATTTGTACATTTTTTCCTGGTTTAACATTTTTTGTTTTATTTTGTCTCATACCAGTGAAAATTCCATAATTGATGCTCTCCTTGGTGTCCATCGGTTTTTTTTTAGTGATCACTGATGGAGAAAAGGCGAGAGAAGTAACTTATTCATTGATCACCCCTTTTTCCAGTTTTTCTAATTGATTACCCCAACATGGCCTGCTACCAAAAGACGGTTGCGTGACTATTTCCATTTACTGCCTAACTAGACCTGTTGCAACTCTTACGTTGTTATTCTATGTCCATTTAATAAGTATCATGGATTGGAAATAAGAAATCAGATTTGAACTTATTCCCTGGAAGCCTGTCGAACCTTGGTGGTGCCTTCACTGATTCAGCCACAGAGGGTTCATCATCATCATCATCATTCAAATAGTCTATATAACTATATCATTCTTTTTAGGTGGCCACACTTTTTTTAAGATGAAAGGAATACAACACAAAAATTTTAAATATTAATTATTGTATATACAGTCTTGATTAAATTCTAGTAAATGACTCATATAGTTTTTGACTAAATTTAATTACTATTGCTACTTTGAGGGAAAGAAGTTTCAGTAATTACTCTAAAAAAGAAAAAAAATTCTGGAAAAAATTTTATTGCTGAAAAAGTCATTTTTTTTTCCCTATCCATAAAAGAACATATTGAGACTTAACAAATGATAATTAAGTTTTGGAGAAATGAAGTGTATGTATTTTTTTTTATTACCGATTTTGAAATTGACATTTAAGACCAATTTAATAGTCATTCACCAATTTTTATAGAATAACGGTAAAAAGTGAAACTGTTGAAAATTGATATAAACCCCCCAGGGCTAAATTGACTTTGTCTTTTTAAAAACTCTGAACTACACACAGACACAACCCAACTTTCTTATAAGAAAAATGAAAATGAGTTTCAGTATTTGTTGAAAATTAAAAAAAAAAAGATAGGTCTGGTTAGTCACTCAATAGAAAACATCACATGCCCAATGTCTTTTGGCAGCATGCTGTGTTGGGGGTGATCATTTAAAAAATCAAAGAAATGTTAATCAATGAATGAGTTGCATCTCTTGCTTTTTGTTGGGTAGGTGATCAGTAAAGAAGGCCAAATTTCTGAGAAACATGTGTAAAACACTGCTGGACTCAAACTGAGGGACCAATGAATCATAAACTTACATTGTAAATTGAAACATCCACTGAAATACTATTTGGGGGGAAATTTTCAAAAAACAAAAAAAAATTTTCCAGATGTAATAAGGAGTAAATTGGTGCAGCCGGCATGTGCAACATATACATAGATAGACAGCCAGCCAGAATCACTTAAAAGTTCAAGAAACCTATGTTGGTTGATAGTTTTGTTTGACTGTTTCTAATATCTAAAAAATTTTGAACGGCCATAAACTATTATACAGAGAGTGTAAAAGTGGGTTAGACAATCTAGAGTGGACAGAAAAAATTCTATAAATGTAGAACAAAGTTATATCATATCAAATCTCCATAGCCCTGCAAACGGCCAGCCAGACCAACAAGTCAAGTGGGCCACAAATTTTCCTCTCTTTGTTGTCTGTGTGTCTGTCTGGTCTGCTCCAGGTCACATTTTGGGGGATACAACCTTGAAAATTAATATATAAGAATAACACAAGGCACCAGCTAAAAATGTTTTTTAGTTTTTTTTCCAAAAAGTGCTTTTAGGGTCTCTATGGTCACTTCAGACCAACAATGCTCAAATCTTGTGCTGGTATTTAAAAAAAAATTATTTCAGATAAAAGATCTATTATTTTAGATAACTTTTCAGATAAATAGTTCTGTTTTTTTTTTCTACTTGGTATGGACATTCCAATTCTTTATGTAGAGATTTTGTAGAAGTGCGTCAGTACAAAGTGATTGCTGAGTGTCGTAAATGGAGTTTCGACAATTCTACTTTCTGTGCTGTAAACTAAAAGGCCCTCTGAACCATTGGTAGGTATGTAGGAACCAATCATTAATTGATCTATTGGTAGTGAGGGAAGTTGGGCCAGTAAAGTCAATGTATTTTGGAATAGTGAAGAAAGCATAAGGATCTCTGAGAGGAATTTTATAAGGAAATGCAAAACTGTGTTCAGATCTGCTCTCCGCACATGCTGCACAAGTATCGTCATCCTTCTGCTGTCCTCCTTCTACTGGTTATCTCCATTTGAGCACGACATACTATATTTATCCACCAGTGAACGATTGTGTCAATATATTTCATTAATGGACATATCTTATTGACTTTGAAGTTTTGATACACTGATCCATCCACGCAACTCCCAGAACCTCCCCTGGCTCTCCAGGCCCCGGTGCAATTCATTGGGTGCGTCTCTCTCACAGAAGCCTTGCTAAGCACTATTAGTTAGGAAGAAACAAGTTATATACCGATATATATATTTATTAATAAGGTGATGTAAATGCACTTACTCAGTAACCGTCAACCAAAAATGTTAACCTGGGTTTCTTCAGTTTCCATGTTTGTCCTGCTGGTTGGTTAACTATGTATATATCACACATACAAGCTGCACCAATGGAGTTAGAGGGCTGAATATCCAAGTATTTAATACTTATCATGTCTTTGGAGAACTGTTTTTTTCATTTTTTCAAAATTTTCCTTCAAAGTAGGTTTTAGTGGGGAGGGGGTTCAATTTGTTTTATAAGCTAATCCTAAATTGATCACTTACTTTGTGCCCACTCATTTTTGAAAATCCAAACTTTCTATTCTTTGTTTTAAACTCATATTTCCTTTTTTTTTTCACAGGTGAGTGGATTTTTAAAACAATTCTTGGTTTCTGCTGTAGAACTGGCTGTTATTCAGGTGTGTAAATTCTTATCTCAAATTCTATTACATAAAAAGCAAATATCATTGCTTTTATCACTGTTGAATGCATTTTGTTTCTAAAAATTCCGAGTGTTTCTAACTGATTAAAATTTTGCATTTGTGAATCAAACATCCATCTACTTGGTATTTTTTTAGTCATAGGGTTTTATTTCCATTTTACTGCCTGTAGGATAAAGATGTCTACTATATTAAAGTTATTTACTGTGCTTAACTCAGTTTGGCTCTCGGCCATAGTAGCAATGCATTCAGTCAGGATTGAATCCAATACCTATGCAAATTGGTTTGTCAGATGAATTTACTGACCACCATGTTATGTTTGGGGCGCCTTATTTACCAAGGTCAACTTTGTCTGGCAAAAGGCCACTGTAAGTTGAGGGCAAACGGTGAGGTTTGAACTAGAAACACTGAAAAATTGGCTGTGAGATGAACTTGCCAACCATCACAATATAATAGGGTTCATTCAGTCACCAAGATCACTGCACAAATTGGTCCATGAAAACTTGTCACTTTATCTGAGGAGCTCTTTATCCACCAAAGTTTTGTTAAGTTTGGTATAAGGCCACAGTAGTGGGACACCCGATGAGGATTGAACCTACTCAATTGGTCTATACAAAAAACTTACCGACTATTGCTCTATGGTAGGCGCTGCTGTATAGATATTGTTTACTTGAAATTATTGTATTTGATGGAATGTATGAACCATGAACATATAAGAATGTCCACCTAGCTTCCACCACTTCAGCAAGCACTATGAAGAATAGCATTTTAGTATATCGAATAATTGTCGCCCTACAATTGGCTCAGCTGTTTGTGTATGTGTGTGTCTCTTGCCCTCATGGTGACTTTTTGGGGTTAAAACCTTGAAAAATGTACACCACTACGCACCACCTGAGAACATTATTTTTTGTTTTTTCAAAAAAGTTATTTTTTTTGGTCTCTATGGTCATTTTGGACCAACAATGACCAAATACTGTGCTGGTATTTTTTTTTTTTTTTGATAATTTTAGATGAAAGATCTTTTCATCTTTAGATAACTTTTCAAATAATGAGTTCTGGTACACGTGCAGACTTCAGCAATCCATTTGTGCGAGATATCAATATTTATAGGTAAGAATTTAATGTTATTGATTCATGTATCTACAGTATAGATGGGGAAAAAAACTTGGCCAATATATGTAACTAGGACAGCTGCAAAAATCGTTTTAAAAAAGAATATTGCTGTGATTTACGATAGAAAACAGAAGCAGCTTTGATATATCCAAACTTTATACATTAGACTAGAAGAATATTTTAAGCCACTTTTAGCCATTTTTAGCAAAAAAAAGGGTGTTATTTGCCGTCAAATATTGTTGGTCTGTCTTATGAAGGCACAATCTGTTATTCCTTTGTATTAGTTTCTGTTCTCAGTAATTTCTAAGTTCATTTGTTTTTGACATTTTTGTTGGGTTGTGCCAATTTTGGCACAAGACCATATTCCTGGAGCACTGAGTGAGGCATAAACTCACTAGCAATGGCTTGCCAGATGAGCATGTGAAACATTGCGCTGTGGCGGGTATTTTTAGCTGACTTGTACTGTGCGAAAGCACCATCAAACTTTTCTAGTTTTATTTTCTACTAAAAATAGCTAGTGTATCCTTTAGTTAGATCGTGAGTATCACTCCTCTCTGATTTTGTGGAAAAAGAGAAAAAAATATAACTTGTCTGCTTGTGGCTATTTTTACATTATCTGTTGAAGTGTCTGCTCTTTACCCGAGGGCTTAACCTTGTAAAAAGCTCTTGTATCACCTACAACACTTGAAGACAATAAAATCGTTCCAGGTTGGGGATGGGGTTTAGTTAAATTGAAAAAAAAAAAAAAAAAAAATTTGCACGGATTGTGGTGGATGAGATGTTAATGGGACAAAGAACGGGGAGGGCTCCAGGAAGTGGCAAAGAAAACGGACTATTTCTTGCTCTTTTTTTTTTTTTTTTTCTTCTTTCTCTCTTCGATTGTATTTCTCGCAGGTGGGACGTGCCAATAGTGCAGATTCGAACAAAAGCAAGAATCGCTTTTGAAGAATTGAGTAGAATGTTTGGTTGGAGGCCATGAAATAACGTTTTAAATGCCTTTTACTCTTCTCAGTTACAGCTTCCATCCGCACATTGCACATGCTTTGGGTGGACGCACGGTCACAGACGTGTGCACGCATAGAATTTGCAATGTTATTGTGTTACACATCAAAATCTCAATGTGCTATGGTATCAGGATACACAGTGTTTGTATAAATTTATATACCTTTTGAGACACAAAGAAGAACGTAGAGGTGTGTTTACATGTATGACAATATAAAATTATAATACCTGTGTGAGTATATATATATATATATATATATATATATATATATATATCTTTTGAGACACAAAGAAGAACGTAGAGGTGTGTTTACATGTATAATAATATAAAATTATAATACCTGTGTGAGTATATATATATATATATATATACATATCTTTTGAGACACAAAGAAAAACATAGAGGTGTGTTTACATGTATAATAATATAAAATTATAATACCTGTGTGAGTATATATATATATATATATATATATATATATATATACCTTTTGAGATACAAAGAAGAACGTAGAGGTGTGTTTACATGTATAATAAAATAAAATTATGATACATGTGTGAGTGTATATATATATATATATATATATATATATATACCTTTTGAGACACAAAGAAGAACGTAGGGGTGTGTTTACATGTATAATAATATAAAATTATAATACCTGTGTTAGTATATATATATATATATATATATATATGTTCATCATCTAGAAAGCTTTACAGCTTTAAACACTAAACACATTAAAAAACTTTTTTTTGTGTTACTTCAGTCACTTATTTCCCAATATCTGTTAATGTAATTTATGTAATTTTCTACAGTGCTTTTTCATGTTTGACATATACTCTGTTATTATGGTACTATGTAATAAATATATATGTATATTTTTAAGAAATGGATATATGATCTGACAGAATATTTATGGATGCGACTGATTTAGCTCAATGTCTAAGAGTGATGCTACCGGCGGCTGTGTAAATCAATGGTAAGAGCAACTCTACATTGGTGCAGCTACCTCATTGACTGAAGGTTCAATTCCTGTAGCAGCTTAATTTTTCTTTTATTGTTTATTCTATCTATGATGTCTAGACTGAGTGATTCATTCTCAGTGTAAAAATGGGAGGTCATTTCAAATCGAGTTTGAAATAATATAACATGTTCATGAATTTTCCATCGGATTATATATCCATTCCTTAATAAGATAATTGTCCTTGTTAGAAGACATGGACACTGAATGAACAAACTTAGAAGAGTGGGTTTAAAGCAGTAATTTAGGCCTTTGCATCACTGGCAGCTGTTTAGCTCAATGGTGAGAACATTGCTACAATTAAGTGGTTACTCTATTGGTGGCAGATCCGCTTCATGCTGTAGCACCATTTTCTTTAATTATTTATTCTATTTACACTGTCTAAATTGAATGTTATATTAATCATATAATGAACGGAGATCATTTCAAATAAGTTTCTATGCAATATGATGCAATTTATAATTCATATATACATATATACATAGTCATAAATCTTTCATAGAATATCAAATTTTATTATTGTTGTTTAAATCAAGATTCTAATCAACATTAAATATTGTTGTGGGTGCCATCAGCTGTTTAACTACGGACCTGTTTGGGGGATTTAAAAACAGAACAGTTCAGACATTCTTCTGTGGCAACCCCTACCTGTGTGGTTACAACCTCCCCACCTGTGTTCAACTTTAATATTTAATTTAGGATGTTTATATCTTTTTTTGTTTGACTTTCACTTGTCTATCATCATTTAGATTTATAAAAAAAAATAATTGGGTAACCAATGTAAGTAAGCCCTGTATTTAGAAAAAAAAATTAAATGATGTGTAGTATAAAATAACATCCATTTACAATACATTATGATGATAAATTTTATGAAAAACAAACTACATGTAGTATGACAAAAGGTATACATTAAAATCATAGTTGAAAGTGGGTGGAATTTGATCAACACTGTTGGGAAGCCATGTTGATATAAATGTTTTCAAATCCCCAAAACAATTGCATGGTAAACAACTGATGATTCCGATAAGGAAAATTCACTTACAGTTCCATAATAATAAGATCTACTTAAAACATTAAAATAACACAAAATGAAATTACATAAATTAACAGATATTAGAATATAAATGACTGAAATGACATAATTCAAATTTTTTTAAATATTCAGTGTTTAAAGCTGTAAAACATTCTAGGCTATATATATATATAAATATGAATATATATATATATATATATATATATATATATATATATATATATATATATATATAAAACGCTCCCTTATTTAGGGTTGAGCACTCTCTAAGTGAGGTAACTCGTTCATTGTAAGCTCATGCAATGCTCTTCCTACATGGAATGGAGCACTCTGGTGGATGAGGAATATATAATATATATATAAATAAATATATCGCTTAAAATTCAACCTTACTGACCATCCAGTTCCGTGGA
Source organism: Thysanoteuthis rhombus (assembly GCA_963457665.1). Taxonomy (NCBI): domain Eukaryota; kingdom Metazoa; phylum Mollusca; class Cephalopoda; order Oegopsida; family Thysanoteuthidae; genus Thysanoteuthis; species Thysanoteuthis major. The sequence continues at coordinate 9,389,020 of OY735242.1, forward strand.
GTAGAGGGAGGACACTAGCCTCTGGGTCTGAAGCGAAGGTTTTGATCCTGCCTCGTGGTACTGGATGGGATAATGGATAGTCTATAGCCACACTGAAGAGTTGTAATACAATGAATCAGCTGTCTGTGGATGACACAATAATATATATATATATATATATATAAATATATATATATATAAGCATAAGGATCTCTGAGAGGAATATATAACATTATTTTGGCAGCATTTTTTCTTTTGAACAATTGTTATTAAATTTGGTAGACAAGGTTTTTTTTGTTAAGTTTCTCTATTCAACCTTTCCTGTTGATAAATGAGTTTTTGTGAAACTGGGTTCTGATTGTATAAAAATTGTCTAAAGTTCATTTTGTTTGTCCAGTTTGAGTATTTTCCACCATTGTTGGTTATTATCAAGAGCAACTGATGTGTGTAATTTTAAAGTCTCGAAATTGTGTTGTCATATTAAATTTAGTGTTTATTGAGAACATTATAATTTTCAATTTTTCTATTGTGCGTTTATCATATTTCAATGATATAATTTTTGTTTTGAAAGAAGGCATTTCAAAATGGTGGTTCCTAAATCGAAAGATTTTTTCTTTCTTGTTGGTAGTTGCTTTTATGAATATTTCTTCTGCTATTGAACCACAGGGTTCTATTTGTTTGTGAGTTCCTGGGCTTCTGGCCATTTCATCTACAGACTTCAAGATCAGTACTCTACAAAACGTCTTCTAAAAATGTATTCGGGGATCTTTGAAAGAAAGCTTTTTTGAACTTTTTATCACCTCCTTTTGACAGGTTTATTAATATCATTTAGATTTTGGAGAATCTAGATGTTTCTAGATATTTTTTTAACTCTATTTCAGATGCTTTTTAGTGGAAAACGCCTGTTATAAAATGAATTTATTCCAACCATATTTATTCTTCAGTGGAATTTTTTTCACATGACAAATTTTGTTGCTATGGTTGTTCAATTATTCACTATGATGGCAGGTCTTTTTTTTACCTTTACTTTCATTGCATCTTCATTTTCCATTCAAATCAATGGTAAAGTTGTTTTCAGTTCATTTCTGTCTTATATTTTTAATGCATTTCTAAAGTGAAATCCCTTGCAATGCTTTTATATAATACACATAATCTTATTACTGTTGCCTCAGTTTCAAACAAATATCTGTTTCTTCATTATTTTTAATGCACAACAATAATTGAGTGCCAAAACTTGCTGAAACAAATTTTAGAGAGAAAAAATTACAAAGTGCATTGTTTAACTCTTAAATTCCTACAAAGTAAAATAGAATGTCAACATCAAGAGAGATAACTTCTCAGAAAAATGATCTCCTGTTGACCATTTGGTGATTTAAAAAGTTTGTTTCCAAATTCAATTCATAGAGGAGTTCAACCATTTTTCATACTATTCATTGCAGACTTCCACTGTCAATTACAAGCGGTTTTTTGTGGTTTATGAATTTAAGAGTTAATCATCATTCCCTCTCCTCTTACTACAAGGAATAATTAGTTTGTTAATACAGAGAATGACCAATGTTATATGTGGGATTGATAGAGCAGTGGTTGAGAGTTGTTCTGTATCAGGATTGTCATAATCTGCTTTTTATTATCCGTCGTTGGACATAGACCTTCCCTAACATTTGCCAGACCTCTTTATCATGGGCGATACAGAACCAATACTTTCTGAATTTATCCGAGTCTTCACACCATCCTATCTTTTGCCGGCCTCAGCTTCACACATAATCTCTTGGGGTCTACATTGTGAGTCAGGTCCAGCAGTTGTCTGACATTTTTACAACATGACCAGCCCATTGCCATTTGAGTTTTTTTAATTGTTTTTTATGATATCTCTGCTTATTGTTTGTTCTCTAATATCACACTGTCTTATTATCTCTCAATGTGATATTGAGCATGATTCTCTCCAGTACATGTTGCATGGTTCTCGGTTTGAAGTTCAGTCTCTTGGTTAGGTTCTATGTTTCAACTCCATAAGTGACTATCGGGAGGACGCATTGGTTGCAACCCCCTTCTAATGGCATTTTCTTGTTTTTCCTGCACAATCTAAACCTTGCCAACCTAGAGTGATTCTTTGCTTGATTTCCGTCTTCTCTTGAGGGTCTCATACAAATTTGTTGTCCTAGTAGATGTAGTAGTCTACTTTCCTCAGTTCTGCATTTTGGATTTTGATCATAGTATCTTTGCCCTCAACATGTTTGCTGGACATGCCGTTTGTTTTACTGAATTCCATGTGAAGAGCAAGTTTCTTGCTTTCTTCATTCAGTTCATTTAGAATTATTTCGATATCATAAAGGTTCTCAGCAAAAAGGATGATGATGTCAGCAAATCTAAGGTCATTTGGAATTTAATGTCTATTCTGATTCCATTATTTTCCCAGACTAATTTATGGAAGAGTTTGGGAGAGCTTGATATTGCCTTGTTCAATCTCTATTTCAAGCTGAAAGGACTCTGAGTCTTTATTCAACCTGATAAAGGACACATGACATACATCTATAAATGCGTGTAGGTGGAGAAATAGCTCACACACAGACACACACACACACACACACACACATATATATATATATACATATATATATATGTATATACATATACATATATATATTGAAAAATGGTTCAACCATGAAACACATGTAGGGTTTTTCATTCTAATTTTCTGTGATTATCAAATATTGCTGTTTTGATTTTCTAATACCTTGAGCACTCTTTAACTTGTATTTTAACTACACTACTATTATCATCAGAAGAATTTGTGGATAGAGTAGTATTATTCATATATATATATATATATATATATATATATATATATACTCACATATATGAATATATATATACACTCACAGACATATATATACATACATACATATATATATAGTACATTCACATGCTTGTAAGAATACATATTGGTAGAGCACAATAAGTATGTGCTGACAAGAATATTGTTTCAGATTGATAAAGGTCTGTGTGTATGTCTATATATGAATATATATCTCTGCATTTCATTTTTTAAGTATATATATATATATATATATATATATATATATATATATATATATATATATATATATATATATCTCCAAACTTTCATAATATAGATTCCTTGATGTCTGCAGTTACGAGCTGTGTGCTAGGGGCATTTTTTTCTTTTCTTTTTTCAAGATTCCTGATTAAAACAACCTTATGACATACAGAGAATCACATGGGAATCTTCTTAAAAGAAACCAAAAAAATAACAAAGCACTGTGTTAGTTTTTACTTTTTCTTTAACATATATAGAACATATACCCAAATGCAGGCATCCTCCATTATAATGCAAGTGTTGCGGTCCAAGAAAGCTAACCACATCATAATTGTGCCGCAATCAAATTTAGCTATTTGGGAAATATTAATCTAACCCAAAAATAGCTATATCAGGCTATTTTGGAATTGGATTAATTTTTTGGGGGGGGTCCATGATTCATCCAAGTTATGACACAAACCTTGCTATAATGAACAATTATGATATGATGATAATCATAATAATTTTATTTCGCCAATAAACATGACATATCATGTGTATAATTTTTCCACATTTTTGTACATCATTGTTGGAGAGGTTACAAATAGCAGTACCCACCTTTGTGGTTTCTCATAATATAGTATCTTGTGTTATATACATATTTTTTGGACATGTGGAATCATCATTTCAATACTCTAAGAGTAGCCAGCGAACGCAGGTGGCATTCCCAGAGCAGACAATAAAATTGAATTGAGTAGACAGTAATTGATGAATAAGATTCTATGAAATATATTTTGAGGGTTTGCGTTTTAACAAGGGAGGCCTGTATTTACATACATTTATAGTTTTGTCTCCCATAGAGTCTTCATGCTGTTAATTTCTTGGGTTCTTCGAGATAAGGTTTCTTTGAATAAAATATAATAAAAATTTGTTTTATAAAAAATGATTGTTCACCATTTGAAAAATGATTGGTTAGGAAATGTTTGGTTTTAATGCTTCATTTATCATATATTTTCCATATGAATAAATTATCTATCTAAAATGATTTTTGTTTTATTTTACGTCTTATCAAAATCAAGGTGGCAGGGGGTTGTTCGTAAAATATAGGTACTGGTTCTGCTATATAGGGGAAATTGTGTGAGGGTTCTGTTACAAAATGAGTTTAGGAATCGCTGGTATAGAATATGTAATCGGTATTTAAGGCTCAAATACTGAAGTAGGCATTTGTCTGGTGAAAGTGATGTAAATATCACATGTATCAAATTTGCAAAAAAAACGAAAATGATTCAGATGATTTTTTTTTGTCAGAGAAGCTTTTTATAGAATGCTGTCATTTTTTTTGCTGAGGAGGAGTGTGAGTGAAGAGAAAAAAAAAGCAACAAAATCTTTCGGATTTGAACTGTTTGAACCTGTTTGTCTGTTTCTTTATGTCGGGAGTTTTTTTTTTTTTCTTTTGAGTCTTTTCTTTCTTTGCCTTCATGACGATCCCTAGTGTTGAATGGTTGAAAGATGAAAAAAAAATTGTGCTTGTAAATCTCATTCAAACTAGGGCCATTTTTTTCAATAGAGGTTTGAGAGAGAGAGAGAGAGAGGTAGAGGTAGACTGACAGAAAGAGAAAGAGAAAACAAAGCCTTCTGGTTGTAATGCATTTCTCCTTTGAGAATTCAGCAAAAACAGTTTGTACTTTTATTTTTATTGTTCTGTGGAATACTCTGTGTAACATATTTTTTCTTTTTTAGTTCCTGGATAATAAGTGTTATTTTCTAATTGATTATGTCTCAACAGAATAGAAAATGTCAAATATTCCCTTCAAACTTTGCTTTCACAACCAGAACAATGATGATTTGAAATCTACTTATTTCTAAATGGACAACAGGTGAATTTGCACATTTTCAATCACATAGAGTTAGAAAAACAGCTACTTATAGATATCACTGTCCTGTTAACAAAAGAAAGTTCGAAAGGAATGATTACCATTTTCTATACTTTTTACTCATAAACAATCAGAACATGAAACTCACTACTCCAACAAAAATCAAGTTGCACGGTTTATATATCTATCTCTCAAGAAAGTGAATTTTGTGAAGATTGAGAAGAAATCAAGCAAAGAATCATTTGAGAGTGACAAGCCTTCTGTTGAGCAAACACAACCTTCAAGAACAAAGATATTCTATTAGTCCTAAAAAGAAAAGTACACAACAAATGTATTTTCCTGATAGTCATTTAAGGAGCTGGAAAATGGAACCTAACCAAGAGACTGACCCGCAAACTGAGAATCATGCTCAACCTGACCTGGAAAGACCACAAGACAGCACAGTGTATTAAGGGAAAAACATGAGTCCAGGACATCATAAAATCTATTAGAAAACTCAAATGGCAATGGGTTGGTCATGTTGCAAGATAGTAAGACAAACGGTGAACATCACGACTCACTACATGGATCCCAAGAGATTAGATGCGGAACCAAAGCCGGTAGAATATTAGATGGCAGAATGAACTGGACAGGCACAGAAAATATTTGCTCCATGACGCCCATAATAGGGAGAGATTGCGAATCCTGGGAAAAGTCTACATCCAACGATGGACGATAAAAGACTGATGATGATGATCTGAGGTCAATTCATGATAATCATGACAATACAGGTTCATCACTGATTTTCTGGTATTTCTGGTTCCAGAACTGTGTCAGATTCATCATTTTGCTGAACCAACAGAGATCATGCAATAACAATTCAATAATGCTCCTCTGATCCTATCATTATGCACACCATCTTTAAAAAGCATTAGGACTGTTATCAACTTTAATTCAATAAATATCATATATGAATTATATGGTTGAATGTAATACATTGATATAAATGAAACATTTTATCAATATAAATGATGTAGTTTATCAATATAAAGAAATATATACTGGTACAGTAGACCCTCACTATAACAAACCTCAATATAACGAATTTCGGCTTTAATAAACATATGGATCAAGACCAACTTTCTTCAATTAAAATAAAGCCATAGTAATGTATGAAATTAAAAACAGGAAGTCAATGTTATATTTTGTTGATGAAGGATTGATTCTACACTTTGATATTGAACTAAATGCTGTAAAAGGTAGAGTAGTACCACAAATTTTCTTCGTCTCATTTACTGAATGATGTAAGGTAAGGTCAAAAATAGAATGAGGTGCAACCAAACTGCCATTGGATTTACCAAACATAAACAATGTTTGTTAAGTGCGGAAAATCACTGAACTTCTTATTTACCAAAGAAGGGACGATCATCGGGTCTAATGAACAAGTGGCTTTAAAGATAACCCCCTTCTCACAATTAGTTTGGTATGATGAGGGTTTACTATGGATTCATTAGACAGTTCTATTATCTGTGCTATGAATCGTTTGGCCTATTGCACCCCCGCGGAATTTCTTGAGTTGAGTCAAAGCTAAGATGTTTCTATTGAAACATTTTCATTAACATTATTCCTTAATTTGAAATATATATGTGCCAAGACTGCTGTCTTGGAAAACTCCTGTGAATCCTTTGAATTCTTTATCTGTGAAAAGAACAACATCTCATAATTAAACTGATGTTTGAAAAAAAATCTTTTCTGTTGAATAATTGTGATGCCTGTCACTCTTACTTGACAATATTTTCCTTGGCTTTGTTACACACCATCAACCAAAACTGTCTCCAAAAGTTTCTACAGTTTTCAAATCTATCAGGCTGGCTATCTGGCTATATATCTATCACAAGTACAGGCAGCACCAACAGATCTGGGGGCTGGAAATTAGAGCGTTTACTCTTTATTATGTCTAGAAAAAAACATTTTTTTTCTTTTGAAAATCCCCCTCCCTGCCCTGTGTGAAGTTTTTAGGGCGGGTGTTCAATCTGCAATGTAAGTTTATGCTAAAATATGCTTAGTTTTTGTGCTACAGTATTCACTTGTTTTTTTTTGAAAATTCATACTTTTTTAATGATCTCTGCCCATCGAAAGCTGAGAGAAGTAAGATATTCATTGATCCCTCCTTTTCCAATTTTTAATTGATCACCCCCAATATGGCATGTGACCAAAATATATTGTTTATGCAATGGTTTTTATTGAGTGACTAACCAGATTTGTCACTATTGGGTAGTACAGCGGGTTGATATAACTTCCATCTTGAATCAAGAAATCAGGGTCACTAGTGCATTACTGATTGGCTAAATTAGGTGACATCAATCGTCTTCTCTTCAATTCACACCATCTTTCATTTGATGAGAGTTTACTCTCTGTTACCAAATTTTTTCAAAAACCTATACAGGCCTGCCCCATTATAATGCAATTCGTTAAAGCATGGTTTGCATTATAATGTAAATTGATCGTAGACCTCAAAACATTGGGATGTTCTAAAGGTAATTACGTATTTTTGTGTTTGGAAAGTAATTAGGTATTTCAAAATCACAAACGCTATTTTAAAACCTTTTAAACCGCAGCTGTAGCTGTAATATTCTCTCAAAATTCATACAGTAAGCAATAGCAAATTAGCTGATCTTTAAAGTCTTTATCCTCCCCTGTTTTAAAACTTACTATACACTAAACAACACATTGCCAGATAGAAGAAATGGTGAACTGAATCCAGACGTTGTTTCATATGATTTAACCCTGGTCTTGCCTTAGTGAGTTGGCTTATAATCTATTGTAGTGAAATATATAATTACTTTCCAAACATAAAAATACATAATTACTCTCCAATACCCTGATATTAATCTTGATCCAAAATAGCTGAACACACATTTATCGTAGCTCGTTTATTATGCGATTTGTATCTTGGACTATAACACCCACGTTATAATATGGGACACCAGTATTGTTAACATTATAGTAAACTTTCTTTTCAGCTGTATACGAAGGGAAAATTGTGCATTATCATGAATCTTTATTTATGAGAGAACTTAGTGTTAGTTATACAAGAAGTCATGAATCTAAATAATTGTTATCTTATATTGATTTATCAAAAGCTTTGATGGATTATATATTACTTGTGTCCCTCGGCTGAGCTTTAGTAAGGCTCCCCCTGGCCTTGTTCCCTTCATGAGTTAGTGTAGCTGCTGCAGTATAAAATTCCAAAAGCATCAATCATAAATATTTATCATCATTATCATCATCATCATCATCATCATAAGCCTTTTAGCATCTGTTGCTAAGATTCGCAAGACCTCTTCGTCATTGGTATTGCGGGGCCAATACTTTCTAAACTTGTCTAGTTTATCACACCATCTCATATTTAACCGGTCATATTTTTGCATATGATCTCTGGTTATCCATATTGTGAGATGTGACATCCATCAGTTGTGTAACTTTCTTGCAACATGTCCAGCCCATTGCCATTTGAGTTTTTTAACAGTTTCTGTGATGTTTCAGACTCCTGTCTTTTCTCTAATGCACTGTGCTGTCTTATGATCTCTCCATGTGATGTTGAGCTTGATTCTTTCTGGTGCACATTGCATGGTTCTGTTTGAAGATCAATCTTTTGATTAGGTTTCATATTTCAGCTCCATAGATGACGATCAGGGGGATTCATTCATGTATACCTTCTGTCTTCTCTAATCATACACATCTCATATTTATAAATAATTAGGACTGTTATTAACTTTAATTAGATAAATAGTATATGTGAATTAAATGGTTAAATGCAATACAATAATATAAATTAATCATTTCATTAATATAAATGATGTAGTTTATCAATCCAAATGAAATATATACAGGTACGGTAGACCCTCACTATAACAAACCTCAATATAATGAATTCCAACTTTAACAAGTTAATCTTAAGTTTTGTTGATGAGGAACAGATACTAAACTTTAATCCTGAGCTAAATGCTGTAAAAGGCTGGACCATGAAACTGAGATAATGGACTAATAGGATTTTCTTGTTCTTGAAGGTTAATTTTGACAGCCTAGAGTGGAGCCCAATTCTGAAAACAAAATACAATTTCTAATTCAGTAAATTCCCAATGTACAATCTGCTACATAGATAATCAGCATTCTTGATTAAGCTTCTATTTCAAATAAAAAATGCATTATCCCATGTTTACTTTGTATTCCTTCTATGATCTGATTGGCATCTCTGGAATGTCGGATGTTTGCCGCGAGTCAATGAATATGAATTTTAATCTAAGCCTCAATAGGTAGAAATATTTTTTGTCCTCAAATGTACGCAAGTTCGGAATGTGTGTGCGTAGCCGTTCCGTCGTAACAGTACAATAGAAATGCAGTAGTAGAAGACTTTAAAACATCAAATCACCTGACTGTTAGGCTTAGAAATCAAAACGTTTTTCTTTTTTCTCTTTTAGAAATTGAAAGTAAACTTTTAGAAAAGAGAGTTTAAATTATTTGAAAAATTAAATTATGAATTAAAATCAAGAAAAAAATCAAAATTAAAATCAAAAAGAAAACTTGAATATATGAATCCCAATATATATAAATATTCACATGAAAATGATGGAATTTTGTATTAAATTTGGTATTTAATTATTGTTAATTGAAAAATTCTTTTGTATCAAAATAAGTTATTGTTTTCTTTGTAGGTTTTTAATAAATTAATCTCCTCTACCCACAACACTTATTTAGACTATTCATGCGTTCTGACATTTATATATATCTGAGTATCAATCTATCTATCCATGCATTCATAGTAGACACTTGGAATTTTGCATACACATCTCTCAATAAGTTGGGGAAAATAATTTTTTGTTTTTTGAAAATCTCTCTCCCAAACAGGTTTTTAGATAAAGGTTGAATTTCCAATGTAAGTTTATAGTAAATTGATCCCTTTGTTTGCGTCCAGTAGCATTCATGCTTTTTTTTATTTTTAAAATTTGAAATCATATTGCCCAACAAAAAATGGGAGAAGAAACTTATTCATTGATCCAACTTTTTAATTGATCTCTCTTAACACAATATGCCGCTATAGATATCGGTCTCTCAAATTTTGAGAAAAAACACATTTTTGCATATACATCATTGTTATGCTAACCAGCAAAAAACCTACAAAGCAAACATTTCTTTTTAGTCCAATGTTATAACTGTTGAGCTATTCCCCTGCAGTAAGTCATCAACATTTTCAGTCCAATGTTATAACCATTGGGCTATTCCCATACCATAAGACCTCATCAATTTTAGTCCAATCTTATAACCATTGGACTTATTCCCATGCCATGAAACCTCATCAATTTTAGTCCAATGTTATAAACAAGGTAGTTTAGTGAAGGAGTAGGGAGAGAGAGGAGGAGAAAGGGAAGCTTAATTAGAGGGTAGTAGAGGAGTGGGCAGAGATGGATAGTTAACCGGGGGTGTAAGAACATTTTCATATATTGAACTAATCCAGGTTTGCATGACATTTAGATAAAAGCATTGACCAACCACAAAGATTTGAAGGGATAAGGGAGAGAATGAAATGATACAGGCATTGGGTTAGAGAAGAGCTAAGGCATATTAAATTTTATTTTAAACTTAGTTGTCAACAACCACAGAGTTTCCATGGGGCCGGCTTGTTCTTTATAATTTTTTTGTATCTAAAAATGGATGTTGCTTTGGCTTACAACTGTAGCTCCTGTTGAGATTTATGGGCCTGGGTTTTAAAAATATTCAACTCAATAAAAAATGCTATTTTAATACTTAAGACAATAAGTATAGAATTCAATATGAATATGCTTACTTCCTACTTTCTTTTCTAATAAAGTGAAGAATTATTTGAAAAAAAAATGTAATATTTTTATTTATACAATTGAGGTGCTTCCCGTAAAAGATTTGGAAAATTTTTAATGCAAAATATCACTTTTTAATTTTGATCTGTATGTAAAAATTTTAGGTTCCTTTAGATTCTGAAACACATGTAATAAAATATATAAACTTCTAACAAACTTAAAATAAGTGAAGCCAAGAGGGAATGCAAAAGGCAAGCTTTATCATTTATCATCATTAGTAGAAAGAATACCCGGCATTGCCTGGGGAAATATCAACCTCAAATATAACATCACTGTTACCATTTTACTTTATATACCTAAAAAAGAAAAAAAAAATAGTAATAAAAGTTCCTCCTTGCTTTTAACCCCTAAGAGTGATAAAAATTGATTTTGACCCATAAAAGAGAAAAGAAAGTTCCCCTTGATTTTGACCCCTAATAGTGAATAAAAAATCCCTATTGATTTTGACCCATAAAAATGGATAAGATGTTCTTCTTGATTTTAACCTCTAAAAGTGAAAAAATAAATTCTGATCAGTTTTTCCCTCTAAGAGTGGAGGAAAAGTTCCCCTTTCTGACTCTTAAAAATGGAAAATGATTTCATCATGATTTTGATCCCTGAAAAATAGAAATAAAAATTCCTCATCAATTTTGTCCCCTAAATTGAAGAAATCTTCCCCTCAATTTTGACCTCTGAAAGTGAAATAAAAGTTCATAGATTTTGACCCTGAAAAGTGAAAAGAATTGTTCCCTTTTGATGTTAATCCCTACAATTCAAAAGTATCATTCCCTCTTGATTTTGAGCTTTAAAAGTGAAAGAACAAGCTCTCTTTTGATTTTGACCCATCAAAGTAAAAATAGAAGTCCCCTCTCTATTTTGATCTATACAGAAACTCCCATCCCTAAATTTCATGATTTAGAAAAATAATTTATCAATGAAGTAAACAGAAGTGACCAAAATATTTGAAACCCCTAGATTCATACGACGGATTGAAATTAAGATCCATAGTTACATAGTAAATTACCCCTAAAACCCCACCCCCAAATTTCTTGTTCTATAAAAATGATTGACAAGTAAAAAGAAAATAACAAAAAAATAATGTCGTCTAAGTACGAAGTCATATGAAAAAAATCTTTCCAAGAATAAGTGTGGTCAGAAGAAATGTTTAGATTATTTATGTATTCTTATACATATGTATCTATGTATCAGGACTTTGCCCTGCCATAACTGTTCAGAGTAGAAACTTGAAATTTTGCACGTACACTTTCTTCTAGGAGTGGAGAAATTGCTTGTTTTTTTTTTTTAATAAATTTCCCCACTCGTAAGGTTTCAAGGCGGGTAGTCAATAATGAAAATTAAGACTTTTTAGTGATCACCTGCCCAAGAAAAGAAGAGAGAAGTAACCTATTTAGCATCTTTTTACCAATTTTTGATTAATCATTTCCATCATGGCACAATGCCTAAAGACATTTGTCATGTGATGATTTCTATTGAGTGACTAACCACACCTGTTTTTTTTTTAATCATGAATCTATAGTTCAAACCCTACTGGTGGTATATTCCTCAAAGTACCTCAGTTTTACCACCACTGCCATCTCTAGTTAATTCAACAGATGAAAAAAAGCATCAGTGGGTGGTGGTGATTCATGATTTCCCTTGGAATGATTTTATATTGTGCATCGAGTTAGTAAAATATTCTTTGTTTAAATGAAAAATAAAATGATAACAGTCTGTCTCATGACAATGAAAATGATGAAAATTATGTTTTGTATCAAAATAAATAATTTTTTGATAAATTTATTGTGCATCTCGTAGATAAGATAAAGTTTGTTTAAATCAAAAATGAAATAACAACCCACTGTCTCGTGGCAACAAAAATGACAAAACTATTGTTTTGGATTGAAACATATAACTTTTAATAAATTTACCGTGAGTTTAGTAAAATATTGTTTGTTTAGATTAAAATTATAATGACTATATACAAACAGTAATGAATAGGATGGAATTCATTTTGCTGCGGATACTTTTTCTTATAACACTGATGTGATTTCAGACGGGCTTTTTCTTGGTGTATGTCCAGTCCTGGCTTCTCACAAAAAGCCCAGTTTTCTATATCATCGATTTCTGATCACCATCATGTTTTCAGTGGCTGTTAAATAGACCTTCTACACCCAACAAACAATGCTGTAAAAATGTTCTGCATTAGGCTTCAATGTATAATATGCACCTTGATTTCTCAAGTCAAAATTTTTGGAAAATAATGTGGATTATACAGTATTCCTGATGGGGAAAAATATATATTACATATTTCAGATGAGGGAAAAAGATATGTGAAAAAAAAAAACTGGACTCTTTGTGAAGGCAAGAGGAAAAAAAAATGGTTGATACCTACGTGTACACTCATATCAACCAGTTTCTCCTCTCATCCCCGCCGACCTTCTGGGCCTTTAGCCTGATTGTTAATTGACCACTAGTTCAAAGATCCTAACATCATACAGTTCCGCTCATTTTTTGTATCTTATCTTCCTCAGGTATGACTTGACAAATATGGTAAATATTCAAATTAGAATTTTAGTGTTATATAAACAAGGACCAAAAGTTCAATGAGGTGTCCACTATAAAGTTTAAACACCATTATTGTCGGATCATCTGATCCTGAGTATAAGATAATTTTAGGTAAGAAGCATCTTATCAAGGGAAACACCTTTGTATCAAGTTACAAGTAAATCTGACTTGAAACAGCTGACTAAGTCGATTTTAAAGAGTAAAGTTTAAAGGCCATTATTGTTTTAGGTAAGAAGCATCTAATCAAGGAACATCTATCTATCAATTTTCAAGTAAATCTGAATTGAAACAGCCGAGGAAATTGATTTAAAAAAAGTTTTAACGCCATTATTGACAAATCACTCAACTCTGAGTGGAAGATTTTTTTTAGGTAAGAAGCATCTAATCAAGAAGCACCTTTCTAAGTTTTAATTAAATCTGACTAAAAACAGCTGAGAAATGATATAGGGGACAGTCTTTTTGATCAACTAATGGACAGAGAGAACCTCATAGAGAGGTGAGGATACCTCAACAAAATCCTGGGGATACACGATAGATTTCTCTCATGGAGCAGTGATTCTCAACCAGAAGGAATTTTTAAAGGAGAGGTATCTTAGCTAGGAGAAGAACATTCATTGAAAAGTATAATGTTAAAAAAATTACTGTCTGATACTGGAGCTAGAGTGTTGAAAATTTTAACATTCACGCATGGCTTGTAAAAACCTTTTTGTGTATTTTTGGTAATTGCCCCTCCCCAACCCCCAAATAGGTTTTTAGTGGGGGAGGAGTCAGTTTGTAATGTAAGTTTATGCTAAATTGATCTGTTAGTTAGTGTCCAACAACATTCATGCATTTATTTTTACATCCAGGCTTTTTTTCCGGGATCCCTGCTCCATGAATGGGGAGAGAAGTAACTCATTCTTTGATCACCCCTTTTTCCAATTTTTTAATTGATCACACCCATGCTGCCAAAAGATGGTTTTGTGATAGTTTCTATTGAGTGACTAACTAGACTTGTTTCTTTTTTTCGGTAAACAAACTGCATACAAAGGACATGAAGACCAGAGGTTCCACAGTTCATAAATCAACTCCTTTTGAATCTAGATCTAGCTAAAAAAAATTGCTAAATTGGCAACTCATTATCACGGCTCAGTTTTACCGCATTTGGCTTTCTTGAACTCTAACACGCATGATATAACGGGACACACCAGCAGTTAAAGAAATCAATTTATTGTCTGATTCATGAACTCTATTCTAGAAACCAGGGTTATTCTAATTAAAAGGCTTCCGGGTTTAATTTGAAGAACAATAATGTGAAACCCTGCAAACTATGAGGATTTTGTCCTCGTCATTCAGGAAACAAACTGGATGATGAAAACCTGCGTAGCTAACAGAAAAGAAAAAGTGCACATATGTTCATTAGACGTTTAACAGATTCCGGGCATGAATACAGTGTGAAATTGTCTGAGAAATATTGTTTATAGCCGTGTAAGCCGAGCAGAGTGTGTAATTCAAATAAAGCCGATGGAACTTTTCACTGTCACAAGTCACTGGTTATTTAATGAGATTATTCTCATGAAAATAACATTGCAGCATTGTTATGTCACTCAAGGGCCACGTTCATTCAACCCCAAGTAGAGTTTGTAAATTAAATAAAGCCAACAGAAGTGTTCATTGTTACAGGTCACTGACTGTTTATAAAATTATCCTTACTACAACTCTGAATATTAACAATAATAGAATGGCATGATATACGACAGCAACTACAGAGATGCTTCGAAAGCCCCCGCATCGAGCACCCCAAGAGAAGAGGCAAATCAAATCAAGTTTGGGACATTTCTCATCGCTATGAGTCCCTTATTGTTTTAATGAAATTATCGCCATGCTGTAAGTCCTGTGGACTTTTCTAGGGTTGTCTATGGTTTCAGTGAACCTAGTCGTCTTTGTCTGCATTTCAAGACTTTGTATCTCTCCAAAGATTGAATCAAGTCACTTAAGGGTATTTTCTAAACTTAGCTTTGTCAGGCACCCTGTGAGGATTGAAATCATTACTCAGTGGTGATGGTCTGATAAACTAACTTGCTAAGCAATACTCCATAGTGAACCAACTGATCTTAGATAAAATGATATCATTATCAACGAATGTTGGCAAAAGGTTACTATTTCAAAAGGGTCATATTTAGATTAAATATCAATTGATTTTTGTTGTTTATATTATCCTTTTTCTCACTACTCAACAAACAACATATCTTGTATAGCTGCCTAACATATTTTGGCGAGAGTTTAGTTTAATGGTAAGAGCAAGGTTACATTGAAGTAGCTACCCCATTGGTTGCAGGTTCAATCCCTACAGCAACCCCATTTTCTTTAATTGTTTATTCTCTGTAAGAGTTTCTATATAGAATAATGCAATTCATGATTGACCAGTTGGATCACACACCCATTTCTCAATACGTAACTGCCGTGTTTAAAGAAACAAATCAAGCTGATGTAGACCAAGAATAAATGAGATGAGAATTTGGAGTAAAATCTGATGAATGTACATACATAATTCTTTATATATATATTTATTTTATAGTCTTCGATGTCTTCAACTGTAGCAAGTCTATTATATAACTACCATTCCAAGGGAAATTATGAATCATCACCATCCATACAAGCTCATTTTATCACGTAAATTTAGCATAGATTTATATTGTAAATTGAACACTCTAATGAAAACTTTTGGGAGATTATTTAGTCTTCTCATCTTTTCAACTGTAGCAAGTCTATTATATAACTACCATTCCAAGGGAAATTATGAATTACTGCCATACATACAAGCTCATTTTATCATGTAAATTTAGTAAAAATTTATATTGTAAATTGAACCTCCTCCACTGAAAATTTGAGGGGGATTATTTAAATCTCCCAGTGATCAATGTCTTTTGACAGCATGTCCTGTTGTGGTGATCAATAAGAAAATTGTAAAAAGGGGTGATCAATGAATAATTTACTCCACTTTCCTTTTGATGAGCACTAAAATATCAAAGTTTTCAAAAAACTAAGGGACCAATTTAGCATAAACTTACATTGAAAATTGGACCCCCTAGTTAAATCTCATTTTGGAGGGGAATTAAAAAGAAACAAAAAAATATTTTCTCTATTCATTGAAGGGAGAGTGCAAAATTTCAAGTTTCTACTATGAACGGTCAGGGCTGGGTAAAATCGAGATACATAGATACATGCAAACGTCAGACCTAAACCCAACAACAGTATCTAAACCAGTGGTGTTGTGGGTAGCGGTGATTATCATAATAATATGTAAAATTGAGAACCATGTGAAGTTCAGAAGAGAGAATCATGCCCAACAATCACAGAAGCACAGCACATGAAAGAACAATCCAGAGTCAAATAAAAAATCCATTAGAAAACTCAAGTGGCAATCGGTCGGCCATGTTGTAAGAATGTCAGGTAACTGCTGGACATCACGACTCACAACATGGATCCCCAGACATCATATGAAAAGATATGGCCTGAAAAATGAAATGGAGTGATGATTTGCACAGGTTCAGAGGGTATTGACGCTGTGACTCTCAAGAGCAAGGAAACTAAACAGATATAAAGGAAAGTCTAATGTTAAAAGGCTGATGATGATCATTATTTTGTTCATTTCATATATAGTACTGAATTCATTTTTTACCATTTTTAAACTAGTATTTCAAACTGTCAATCTCTCAGTTTTTAAGTTGGTCTGCCTGGCTGGGTATGTATGTATGGAGCTAGAAGTCTGAAAATTTCAACATTTACACTTCGTAATGTTGGCAAAAACAATTTTTTCTTTAGAAAAAAAACAAACAAAAAACACCCCAAGAGGTTTTTAATGAGGGTTCAGTTTACAATGTAAGTTCATCCTAAATTGATCCTAATTGGTGCCTACTTGTTTTTTGAAAATTCAGTCTTGTTACTGACAATAAATTAGAAAAAAACAGAAGAATCCAATAGAAAATTCAATTGGCAACGGGCTGGTTATGTTGCAAGAATGCCAGACAACCACTTGTCATCGCGACTGATAACATGGATCCCCAGAGATCATATGTGAAACTGTGATGGCGGAAAAAGAGACGGTGTGACAAACTAGAGAAAGTGGGGAAAGTATTAGCCTGGTGACACTCATGGTAAAGAGTTCTGATGAATCTTGGGAAATATCTATGTTCAATTACTGGTGCTAAAAGGCTGATGATGAACCCATACATAAGACATTACACTGTGGACGATAAAAAATCATTCCTGTCTGTACTTTTTGGTTTCTCATTAATTATCAGGGCCTCTAGGCGCAATTTTATAAGATGGTACAAAGCTGAAACCCTCCACCCCACCCTAGCAACACACACTGCACAAACACCCTCATCCTTTAGTCATCCTGTTTTCATCTGCTATAACCCTTCTAGCATGCTATACTATGTTTGCTCGCCAGTAAACAACAGAATCAACCTATATTATTTACAAACACATCATTTCGACTTAGAGGGTTCGATACACAGCTCTATCAAAAAACTATCATGAATCTTTTTGGAGATGGATGAGGGGAATAAGTGATGATGAGTGCATATATCTGTTTGCTGGGTGTTAGGGTGCCAACTGTGTTATAACAAAGCCGCAATCAATTCAGCTTTTTTTTAGCTAAATCTAGCTATTCTAGACCTAAATCTACCTATGTTGGAGCTAGAAATACCTATTTGTTAAAGCTAAGTGTAACTTCTGGACCTGACTCTAGCTATTTTGGAGCTGAAAGTAGCTATCTGTCATTGCTAAATTTTAGCGATTTTAGAGCTAGATTAAAATTTGGGTGTCTACCATTCACCCATGTTATAATTCAAACTGCACAATAATGAACAACGTTATAATGAGGATGGCTAGTGCAATAGGTCATTGAGTGGCATGGTTATTTGAGGAAATAGGATGAGCTGATATAATTAATATCTTGACTGGTATAAAATTGTTGTATATTTGTGTAAGTTGATAAATCTTGTTCTTTGAAGCCCTTGAGGTATCCTACCATTAAGTTGTACCTTTACTCTGAGTTAGGTAATTGAAGTCATACGCCAGAGTTGATTGTATCACAGAATTGCTGGTATTGATTAAGACACGCCAGAACGTGAAGCTGTTATAATTTACTTCCTTAATTTCAGAACAGATCTCTGATAAGATTTAAAACTGATCTAATATTAAATGGTGTTATGTAAGTCTGTAAGCTCTCTTTAGTGTGTAAAGTATCAAGAGAAGATGATAGTTATTTGGTGAAATTTATGTGTTTCTTGTGCTGTATTCTTGAGCTTTTTGGACATGATTAGTCGTGATGTAAAAAATACTGAGAGAAAAGATATGAAAATTCATTAAAAACTTTTCTGTGGAAATTCATTATAAAATTATTTATCGAATCACCATAGACTCAAAAATTGCTCAACATGGTAGCCAAGTGGGTTTCAGTTTCTTCTCTCTTTGCATATCTGTGTGTATGTATGTCTCCAGGTGCTTCTAGTGACATTTTGGGGGAAGGAAAATTTGATTGAGTACATCACTGGACACCATCTGAATATATATTTCTTTGTTTTCTTCAAAAGAGTATCTTTTGGTTTATCTATGGTCATTTTGGGACCAACAATGCCCAAATCTTTTGCTGGTATTTTTTAGATAATTAGTTCTGCTACACAAGTGGTCTATGGTGACTCATTTATGCAGAGTGTAGATATTTACGAGCAATTTAAGATGGAGAGGACTGGTGAATCCTGGGAAGGTCTGTGTCAAATGATGGATGCTGAAAGGCTATTGATGATGAGTAGCAAACCTGGTTCATGATTGGCATCCTACCTGCAATTTGTAGCGTAAGCAAGTATGATCCACTGTATGATCCCGGTGTTAGATCGTGCACGACTGTTGATGGAGATTCATGACATAACCCCATTGTGATCAATGATTAATGATACGTATTTTTATATGGGAACATTAGGTTGGGATTACATAAAACAATTGTACTGCACCATTATTGTTTCAAGTTTTATACCCCTTTGCTCTTGGTGAAAAGGCCTGATCATTTCCAGCCCCTCCCTATCCAAGCAATGCCCAAGAAAGCCTGTATATGGAATCTGAATTTCAGCATTTTCATAGTTTATGAATAGATATAGTGTATTTGATATGAATTCTGAAAGTTTATTTAATACTTATCTATGGTCTAGTACGCATGGGGGAAACATACGCCTGCAGGCTGGATTTGGCCCATGGTAACATTTTTTGTGGCCTGTAGCCAATCTAGGCATCAATTCAAAATCTATCATTTTTGTCAGAAAGTTTGTTTTATAAGTTATACTGTAAGATTTATATTGTTTTGACTTCACAAATCAATTATATAATAACTAGCATATATCTGACAAAAATGACAGAGTTATTTATGAATGGATCGGCACCAGGGAGAATACAGCTGATTTATAAAGCAATCTATTTTTGATGATTCAAGAATTCTAATTCTAACTTTTTTCAAGTCCCAACTGATTATCAAACATTTCTTTCAGTCAATTACACACAATTTTTTTTCTTTTATTCTAGTTTCAAACATCCAGCAATTCTGTGCCATATTTTTCATTGTTATGTTGTAACTCATTTTAGAACCCTATAATTATTTTTATGAGCTGTGTTAATCTATTTTACATGGATCAGTACATCATAATTTTTAGGTTATAACAGGAATTGGATAAAACATAGATACAACCATACAATCATAATTGAAGGTATTAAGTTGCATATATGCCTTCTGTACAGATAGATAGTAATTCATAAAATAGAAATAAAGTATGCTTTTTGCAATATATTTTGTAAACAAATGTGTGGCCCAAATAAAGATAAAAATGTCTTATATGGCTCACTAGGTCAAAAATGTTGCGCTTGTCTGTTCTAGCAGAACATAGATAAGTCATCATAAGTCTTTTAATGTCTGTCATTAGAAATAGACCTTCCCCAGGATTCGCCACACTTCTCTATCATGGGCGGTGCGGAGCCAGTACTTTCTGAATTTGTCTAGCTTGTCTCTTCATCTGATATTCTGCTAGCTTCGGTTGCGCATGTGATCTTGGGGGATCCATGTCACGAGTCACGATGTCCATCAGTTGTCTGCCATTCTTGCAACATGGCCAGCCCACTGCCATTTGAGCTTTTTAATGGATTCTATGATGTCCTTGACTCTTGTCTTTTCCCCGGATGTACTGTGTTATCTTGTGGTCTCTCCATGTGAGGCCCAGCATAATTTTTTCATGTACGCATTGCATGGTTCTCAATTTGCGGATCTGTCTCTAGTATAAATGCACAAAATTCATTGTAAATAATTAGATATCAACCAATACAATAATTATGAATATGATATATTGAAAAGAAAAAAATATGAAAGAAATAACTTTAT
This sequence comes from Thysanoteuthis rhombus, assembly GCA_963457665.1. NCBI lineage: Eukaryota > Metazoa > Mollusca > Cephalopoda > Oegopsida > Thysanoteuthidae > Thysanoteuthis > Thysanoteuthis major. Next base: position 9,409,735 of record OY735242.1, read on the forward strand.
AAAAATAGACCTGCTTCTTTGACTTCCTTTTTAAAACGTATTATACCATTTCTTTTCTTCTATCTTTTTACACTGAATTTTTCTTTAGATCTTTCCTTCCAGTCTTTTCTTTCTTTTGGTCCAAAGTTCAGTAGAACCGGTTTAGTGTTTATGACCCCCTTCTGCACTCAGGCATATATCAACCCACAGATGGTCCAATCGGCCCCCAGGTGTCAATATCGACCACTCTGTCTACTTTTGGCTAGTGTTGGTCAAGACAAGTGCATAAACATTAACTTTCAAAGGACATTAACTCTTGAAGTCATGGACAGCTTGTAACCGCATATAATTGACAGCGGGATTTTCAGTGAATGCAAATGAAAATAATGGAACTCTTCTGTGAATTGAATAGAAATGAAAAAATAAATTCTCTAAATGGTCAAAAGGGGATAATTTCAGTTAGGACTTATTTTCTTTGATAATGACATTCATTTAAAAAAAAAATTCCGGAGTCAATCATAACAAGGCATTATGATGGGCAGAATTAGGCTCCTATACATACAATTTCCAAATGCAAAAAGAATTGTTTAACCATTGGTTGAGCAAAATTTCTCTTCGAATCAAGCCTTGAAACTTGAATCTCTGACAAAAGAACCTGATATCTTTACCAGATAAGCAACACTCTCCACCCTGGATGATTAAAAAAAAAAGTAACAAGCAGGTGTAAACAAACAACATATACTTCATGGACCCTCCTTCCAGCTCTCCTTGCTGCTCTGTTTTCTACCTTTAAATTGAACCCGAATGTATAAATCAATAAACGGAAACTAGGCGAGCTGGTTAGATAAACTTGATTGTATATGATCTGATTTGAAAAGTTCTGGTTTGTCTCTCAATAGAAACCATCTCACGTCTGACGTCGTTTGGCGGCATGCTGTGTTGGGGGTGATCAATCAAAGTGGGAAAAAAAGTGTTACCTCTCTTGCCTTTTGTTGGTTAGTGATCACAAAAAAAATCTGAATTTTCAAAAAAAAAAATGATATGAATGCTGCTGGACACAAACTAAAAGTTCAATTTGTCATAAACTTACATTGCAAAATCAACCCCTCCCCACTAAAAACTTATTCGGGGGGGGGAGAGTTTTGAAAAAACAAAAAATACTCTTTCTAGTTATAATAAAAAGAGAATGTTGAAAATTTCATCCCTCTAGCTCAATTGGTGCAGCCTTTATGCTTGATACATCGCAATCCAGCCATCCAACTTGGAAACTGGAAGAACCTATTTCGATAGGTGTCAATTTTGGTTGATAGTTTCTAACAAACAGTGACAAGAGTCCTTCTACAATTAGAGCCTGTTGTGGTTCTAATGACAACACGTTAGGCCTACGCCATCGGCTATCTATCCATGATTAGGGTTCCTATCTTTCATTCTCTTCTTCTGTGTGTCACACTCCCCTTTCACTCTCTTTCCGATGTTGCAGGCTTGGGAGGAAATGATGCTAGAGTCGATAATAACAAAGCTGTCGATCCCTTCCTTTTGTGAATTTGTACATTAAGCTGTTTAGGTCAACTTCATTTTTACACCATTGTTTGCGATTGTGTAGAGTTGCCTAGAAGTGGGCAAGTGCAAACAACAGACTGAGCCAGGGAGAGCAAGTGCTGAGAAAAATCCTCACTTCCGCAGACTCCATCCCATCTCCCTCTTAGTGGAGAGCCATTGCAGGCAGGTATTGTTTTGCTTACAATTATGCTAATGGTTGAGTGTCCACGCAATGGGTTTCAGATCAATGTCGTCTTTTGTTCTTATCGCACAAGACGACCAAGATTGCTCTGTGAATTCCTTTTGTCTGATCAACTTGTTGTTTACTCTTGTTTGTTTTTTAATTTGTTTTTTTTTTTTCAGTTTGTCTTTGTTGCTCTTTACACGTATGTTTTTGTCTTTCTGGTGCATTATGTGTCTGTGACATTGGTTTGTAGCTGGTAGAAGTGCAATTCATTTATTTTTTGTCAATGAGTAGGTATATCTGTGGTGTAGTGTGGTGTGGTGTGTGTAATGTATCAGTACAAAAAGGGGAATATATGTGACAATGAGTATGTATATTGGGTGGGAGGTATGTAATGTACCAGTTTAAAGAGAAAGGCATGTGACAATGAATGTGCATATCTGTGGTTTGTGGTGTGTGATGTATCAGTAGAAAGAGAAATGCATGTGTCAATGAGTATGTATATTCGGTGGGAGGTATGTAATGTACCAGTTTAAAGAGAAAGGCATGTGACAATGAATGTGCATATCTGTGGTTTGTGGTGTGTGATGTATCAGTAGAAAGAGAAATGCATGTGTCAATGAGTGTGTATATTTGGTGGGAGGTGTGTAATATATCAGTTCAAGGAGAAATGTATGTGACAATAAATGTATATGTTTATTGGGAGATATGTAATGTATCAGCTTAAGGGGAAATGCATGTGACAGTGAGTGTGTATGTCAGTGGTGGGCGGTGTGTAATGTATCAGTACAAAAAGAAAAATGCATATGACAATGAGTGTGTATATTTGGTGGGAGGTATGTAACGTATCAGCTTAAGGAGAAATGGATGTGACAGTGAGTATGTATGCCAGTGGTGGGCGGTGGGTAATGTATCAGTTCAAAGAGAAATGGATGTGACAATGAATGTATACATTTGGTGGGAGGTATGTAACGTATCAGTTTAAGGAGAAATGCATGTGACAATCAATGCGTGTATATATTGTTGGAGGTACGTAATGTATTAGTAGAAAGACAAATGTTTGTGACAGTGAGTGTGTATATATCTGTGGTAGGAAGTAACAATGCATGTTACATTATGTATGAATATAATGTGTCTCTGACACGAATGCTCATCATGATCTGTGGTTGGATGTGTGTAAAGTTGGTACACATGCAAATATGCATGACTGTGTATGTCTATGTATTAAGTGTGAAATGTGTCAGTGCATTCACAAAATTGCATTACAATGAGTAAGTGTATATGTGGTGATATGTGTGTAAATTTGATACATTTGCAAATATGTTTGACAGTGATTGTGTATATCTGTGGTCAGATGTGTGTAATTTATCAGTATACACACAAATGTACATGGCAATAGATGTATGCAAGGTGGGAGGTATGTAATGTGTCAGCACATACACATCACAAATTCTCATTCATTGTCATCAATTAAATGGTTGGAATCATATCAACTTGTGTGTGTATATATACATACATACACATACGTGCATACTTACATATGCATACACACATGTGCCCATATACTAAACAAAATTAAGTGATTTTTTTTCCGTAGGATACAGGTGTTTTTCTTTCCTTTCCTTTTTAGACCTGGATCTCTATACCTTGTCCCAATTGAGCAGTAGAGACCACATCAGGTAGAACTCCACGCTTATCTGACATCCACACAGCTTGTCGGCCTGAACTCAGCTTGTTAGAAAAACTTATTGAATGTTAATAACCCTTATCAAAACTATAGAATATATATATAAGATATATATCTTATGTTTAAGTGAGAAGTGATTGTCACTTTATATACATATACATGGGATATATGTATATATATATATATATATATATATATATATATATATATATATATATATATATATACTTGAGGAAGTTTGTATGCCCATGTTCTTCCTCTAGACCATGCATTGTAGCCAGAGATATTGAATAAAAGTACCCCAAAAATGTGCTAACTTGAAGAATGTATTTGACTCCAAACAACTATGAAGGGAAGCCATTTCATTTCTGACATAAAAAATAACTTTTCACCGGGAATCCAATTGTGTTTTATAATGCAAAATATACCTTCGTTAGCTATAATCAGGCCTTTTGGAGTTACTTTCAAGTGTAAATAATGCTGGGGATTCTGCTTATATATATATATATATATATACATATATATATATATATGTATATATATAAATTATTCATAGTACAAATTCTTTTTGAATTGACACCTGGTTTTCATACGTGTAAAAAACAGAGTTTTGGTTCTAAAGAATTCCCATTGATAATTGTGTCTTCATAATTATTCTATTGGATTAAAATATCCATTTTTTTTAATGATTCATTTACACACACACACACGCACACACACACATATATACATATATATATATATATATATATATATGTGTGTGTGTATTGAGACAGCATCTCTTCTTTCAAACATGTTATTAAAAAGCATTGATATTTTATGTCTGTTCATTTCTCTTGGAAGTTTTTCTAGTTTTTTAACGTTAGCTCCATCTATGGTAACATCCATTGTGTAAACATATTTGTGTCATTGTATGATATTGTATGCATTTATATGAGATTTTGGCTTAATGTTGTAAGGTGTCATGTGTTGATGGAAATAACCATGTTTTTATTTAATGAGCTAATATATATTTATATCCGTACCTAAAGATCATTAGAAATCTATGAATAGTAAATCTCTACCTCTTACAAGTAAATCTGGAATTTGTAAATGCCTGCACTCGTTGGTTGTATCCACTGTGTTCATGGTTACATCCGAGATTGATAATGTTTATGAATAAATCTACTTTATGTATTTTTGTGAGTAGGGATCTTTGTGTATACACTAGTGTATGAGTTTGTATCTGGTGTATATGAGGTTACAACATTTAATGTTGGAATATACAACTTCATGTAATTTGTAGATCATCATCATCATCATCAGCATTTTAGCATCCGTCATTGGCCATAGACCTTCCCTGAAATTTGCCAGACCTCTCTGTCATGGGCATTGCAGAGCTAGTACTTTCTGAATTAATCTAGCTCGTCACACCATTTTACTTTCTGTTGGCCACAGTCTCGCATCTGATCTTAAGGATCCATGTTGCATGTTGTAATGTCCAGCGGTTGTCTGACATTTTTGCAACATGTCCAGCCTGTTGTCATTTGGATTTTCAAACAGTTTCTTTGATGTCTCGGACTCTTGCTTTTTTTCTGATGTACTGTGCTGTCTTGTGATCTCTCCATGTGAGGTTGAGCATGATTCTCTCATATCTGCATTGTATGGTTCCCAGCTTGAGGGTCAATCTTCAGGTCAGGTTCCATGTTTCAGCCCCGTTGGTGATTATCAGTAGGATACATTGGTTGTATACCCTTCTATTCAGGACTTGTGGGATCTTCTTGTTCTCAAGAGTTGAGCTTGCCCTACTGAAAGCTTGCCAACCTTGTGTGATTCTTTGCTTGATTTCTTCTTTTTTTGATGACTTCATGGAGATTTGCTGTTAAAGATAGATGTAGTGGTCTACTTTCTCCAGCTCTGCATTTCTGATTTTGATTGTTGTCTTTGTCCTCTATACGTTTATTGTACATAACTTTCTCGTTAATATGAGTCTATTATATGTTTGCGCATGTAATTGAAGGTGTTTATTTTTGTGAGTTTGTGTCTATAAGAATACAAGTGCAGATCCATGCATAAAAAGTTGATTATGAGATGTACATCCATACTTTTCACAAATGGATCACCAGAGTTTGCATGTGTACTAGAACTGATTATCTAAAAATTTATTTAAGATAAATAGATCTTATATCTAAAATCATCTAAAAAGTAGATCTTTTATCAAAAATTATCTAAAAAAATACCAGCAGAAGATCTGGTCATCAGTGGTTCAAAATGAGAAAAAAAAAGAAAAAGAGGAGAGTTTTTAGATGGTGCCTAATGGTATATATACACATTTTCAAGGTTGTAGCTAAAAAAATGTGGCCAGGAGCATCTGGAGATACACAGAGATGGACACAGTCATACAGACAAGCAAAGACAGAAGAATCTTTTGACCACTAGGCTGGTTGTTTGGTTGGGCGATTCATGGGGCTACGCTGATTTGATATAGGCCTGCTTATTAATACAAATTCATGTGTATCTATCTCCATCTTGCTGAAGTGCCTATAGACTTGTGTACGTGTGCCAGTGTCTGCTGAGATAAATTTATTATCGAATACGAAGTGTACATCCTGTAATCATTTCTAAGTCTCCATAACAAAACAAATGTTATAAATCACCACCTTTATCTCGTGCAAATAAATCTCCTCCCAACTTCCTTCTCTCGGTGGTCGTCATTTTCAGCTCCTTAAAGGGCGAGATAACTACCTTCCTCGTCCTTCTGTATTTGTCAGACTCTTTCCGCTTTGCAAGATGTACGGCTCGTAACTTAATATGCTAAACGGTAATAAGGTGTTTGCTTGCCTGCTCTTACAAAAGAAAAACACTGACCAGGCTGCAAAGTGAATTGGAGGAGCAACTAAATCCTGGCAAAATTGAATCAGAGGGCAAAGTGTTGAACTTGGCCACGAAAGAAACTTTGTAATTCTGTCATTAGGAAAATGAGACTTTCTCTGCATTAAAGACCTTACTGAAATAAAGTTTTGCTGGACTGTTAAGTATTCTATCGATTTAAAGTTGAGGTTTGTTTTGTACTAAACTGATTCCCCATTTTGTGCCCAATAGAAAAAATTCTAATAAAGAATCGTTGGCTGGGATAGTGTTCAGTTTTGTTATAATTTAAGTACTAAACCGATCCCCCATTTAATGTTCAATGCAAAATGTCTTATAAACAATTGGTGGCTAAGGTGAGTGTTCAGTTATCATTTGAGTACTAAACTGATCCCCCACTTAATGTTCAGTGGAAATAGAGGAATAAACAAATGGTGGATGGAGTAAGTATTCAGTTTTGTTATAATTTAAGTACTAGACTGATCCCCCACTTAATACTCAATGGAAATAGTCTAACGAACAAATAGTGGATCAAATAGGTGTTCAGTTTTGTTATCATTCAAGTACTAGACTGATCCCCCACTTAATGCTCAATGGAAATAGTCTAACGAACAAATAGTGGATCAAATAGGTGTTCAGTTTTGTTATCATTCAAGTACTAGACTGATCCCCCACTTAATGCTCAATGGAAATAGTCTAACGAACAAATAGTGGATCAAATAGGTGTTCAGTTTTGTCATCATTCAAGTACTAGACTGATCCCCCACTTGATGTCCAATGGAAGAGGGTCAAGTTTTGTTATTTTTTAATGTCCTAATGTGATTCCCCCATTTTATGACTAATAGAAAGAAATTATTATATTACTGGTGGCAATCAGGGTTCAATTTAGTTCTTATTTGTGTACTAAACTAATCTCCCACTTCATGTACAATAGTCTGATAAACTTTTGGTGACCAGGTGTGTTCAGCTTTGTCATTATTCAAGTACTAAACTTGTCCCCAACTTTGTCAATCAGAGAAAATTTAATCAATTATTGGTAGGCAATAAGTTTCTGTATTATTTTTCAGGTAGTCAATTGATCTCAATTCTATCTTTTATAAAATGATTGGTGGCCAGTAGAGGTCATTTGTTAGTTTCTTCTAAGTGCTAAACTAATGGCCACTTCTTGTAACTTTTGGTACTAAGTAGACTTCATGTTGGTTTTATATGAATCGGACTAAGACAATGAGTGGCTTGAAATGTTATCATCAGTGTAAACTTGATAACAATAATCGCTATTTATTTACTGAGAAGATACAGACCCAAACCAGAACAAAATGTCCGTAGCTTGTAGCAGTTATTCGTCTATTTTTGATAAAATGAGCAGAATATATGATGCTTAGATATCATCTCAAAGAAAAGCCAGAATTAGTAGCAACCGATGCAGGATTTTAAATTGGTAAAGCCTTAAGCTATATAACCTTTTAAAAACTTATGCCACAAGATCTCAAAAAACTTGAAAATATACATACCATTCAAAATCTGGAATTTTTTGTGGCCTCTTTAGATTGTGAGGCTCTGAGCTGTAGCTCTGCGGTTTTTAACCTGGGGTGCATGTAATCCCAAGTAGTGCCTGAGGCAATTTTGAGGTGTATGAGAAGAGGGTGGTAAACTTTTATCTTTATTGAAAAAAAGCAACAACAGTCAGCACATTAAATGGCTATATTAGTAATATCTTGATACAGACTTTCAATTTTGACATATAATGTATTTTAACATTTTGCATTTATACGTTTTTATATTTACTTTAAAAAAAAATTTAGCCTTAAGATTGAGAGGGTCAAGAAAGATTTTGAAATCTTGAAGGGGTGTTGGAGAGATTTTGAAATCTTGAAGGGGTGTTGGAGAGATTTTGAAATCTTGAAGGGGTGTAGGAGAGATTTTGAAATCTTGAAGGGGTGTAGGAGAGATTTTGAAATCTTGAAGGGGTGTAGGAGAGATTTTGAAATCTTGAAGGGGTGTAGGAGAGATTTTGAAATCTTGAAGGGGTGTAGGAGAGATTTTGAAACCTTGAAGGGGTGTGAGAGAGATTTTGAAATATTGAAAGGATTCTAGCCTTGAAAAAGGTGAAGACCCCATTCTTATCTTATGCTTTAATCTGGCACTGACCTCAAACTTGTAATTCCAATATCTGAAGAGAAACATTTCCTACCTAACTTTCAAAAGGGAAAAGAAGAAATTTGGGTTTAAAATATGTTAAAATGTCATCAGCTGTTAATTATCAGTGGAGTTAATCGATTATTGATAAAAGCCTCCATACACTTTTACTCTGTAAGTAAAATGGCTATAGTCAATTACAGTCTGCATTGGCTTGAAAGTGTTTGCTGCTGCTATACTTGGGCAGTAATTATGGACTTTATTCATGCTCAATATTCCCTTTTTTTGTATTTTAATCAAGTGCATTTGGGTGCTGTATGTATTGGATGAATGAGGATTCCGGGGAATATTCTCTTGGATCAATTTGTCAAATGAGGACCCAAGCCATTTTGTGAAACCCAGATCAAATCTTTTCTTTTTTTGCAATCTTTAAACATCTACTTAGAGTACACACCATAACCTTACAAATGGCCCACCTGACCAACCAGCCAAGTGGGTGAGTGTTTCCTGATGCTGCTGGTGACATTTTTGGTGTTACCATCTTGAAAACCTGCATGAGTGCATCACTAGGCACCATATAAAAACATTTTTTTAAAAGATTCTTAAAAAAACATGCTTTTTTGGTCACTATGGTCATTTTTAACCAACAATGCCCAAATCTTGTGCTGGTATTTTTCCGGATAATTTTTGATAAAAGATCAATTTTTTAAAGATAATTTTGAATAAAAGATCTTTTTTTTTAATTGATAATTTTTTAGATTATTAGTACTGGTACACACACAGGCTATGGTGATTCACTTATGCAAGGTACGGATAATATTTTATAGATGTTTGATTGTACAAATAAACATGTCATAAAACAAATGATTAAATACTTATGCTTTCTAGGAATTTTAGATAAAATCTCATTTACCTCTCCCAACCTCATTGGAAGAGGCATATGCATTCTTCCATGTCCGTCAAGATAATATCTCCAAAAGTGCCTAAATCTCTGGCTGGTATTTTTAGATAATTTTTGATTGAAGATCTATTTTTTGTAAATATCTAGATACTTAGTTCTGATATGCACTCAAGCTATGGTGATTCATTTATGCGGAGTACAGATATTTTCTCCAACTTTAAGGGCCATTAACACTCGAACTTTTGTACGGATAATCCAATCTCTTTCCCCATTTTTGATGTTGTCAGCACAACATTTCTACAGGTCCATTCTTCAATTCTCATTAGGTGTGTGATTCAAGACTTTTTTTTCTTGACTCCAAGAAATTGGGCAAAGCTTTTCTTTGTATGGATGATTGTACATCTAACAAAACATTGACAACATAAAAAGAAGAGATTTGATCGCTTGGACAGAAGTTGGTACCTTGGATGCATAATGACTTGCTGAATATCTTTGTGCATAGAATCTTGAAGTTTATTTCATTTGACATTTTCATTTGAATTTATTGACAAACGTGTTGTTTATTAAGAGTGAAATGATAGATGATCACCTTTTTCTTGTGGACAGCTGATATTGTCGTTTGGCAATATTTTATGTCTCAATCATCCTGATCAAGTGAAGACTTCATTAACTGTCAGTTCGGGGGGGTGTGGTGCTTTATAGCTCTATTAGACTTTCATTGGTTGGGTAAGGTGGGGGTCATGTTTATTTGGGATTTAAGTTTGGCTTCTTTCTCTTCTTTGGTTATTGATAGTGTCTGTAGGTTCCAGGGCAAACGTTGGTTCTTATGGTTTAATAAAAGTTTTTCTTTAAAGTTTTTTAATCTTATTTCTGGTCTCGGTTTTTTGATGGTTATTTTGGCAAAAATTTTGGCCTTTTATTAATTTCTTGCCTGTCTGGCTAAAGTATTGTTGGCAAACTCTGAAGAATTAGAATGATGGAGAAATATAAAAAACCTCTCACAGGTTGAATTGAATTTTTTTTCTTTTAGAAAAAGAATATCTTCCACTTGTACTTTAGGTATTGTGGGGATGAGGGTTGCGTTATTTCATCTGTCAGTTTTTAAATAACTCACATTCATTTTACTTGAGCAATTCATCATAATCCATATCTGGCTTACTAGGTCCATCAAAGCTTCACCAGAGCCTTATTTGCCAGACAATTAGTAACATGTTCCCTACTCTGTCCATCACCAGCCTCTCCTGATGCTGGCCAAGAGGTTGGACGATACCAATCTGGAATCAGAGTTTTCTGTTTCCCAGACGGTTTTGGAACCAAGGCTGAAGATTCTAGCCTACCTGGTTATTTACCCATAGTTTTGAGGGGTAGAGAAGAGATGGATTAATGCCTTTCCCAAGGGCATCGGTGTGAAGCAAACTCCAATGTGCTACAGCTGGAATTTGAACTTGGTTCACTGATTCTAGCTAACAATAAAGCCATCTTTTTGTACTCAAAGGTATACAGTGATTATATCAGATGAAAACTCTGATGAAAATACCACATGAAAATTCGGATAATAACAATATGTGCATGTGTATGTATGTGTGCTTGTATCTCTTATGCAAGCAGAAAGTATATGTGTGTATGTTTTGGTATAATTAAGTAGTTGGAGAAAGACACATGGGTGTGTATAAAAATTTATACACAGAAATGTACGTATATATGCATATATAGACATTTACACACTCTCACGTATGGATAATGATATTCATGAATCAAAAGTATGAATATCTATACATGTACATGTATGTGAATGAGGAGAGGCAGTTTGAGAAATGAGCCCTGGGTGGGATTTGAATCCGCAGCCTTTCCCATTGCACTCCCATGAAAGGGAGGCTTCCTATGCTTAGCAATGCCAAGCCTCAGAGACCTATTATCAGCCACGGCATTGCACTGATGCAGCCGAACTAATCAACTTCTCGGCCCAAAGGCTATCAAAAAACAGATACTACACTTTGATTTTAATCAAAAGATTAGGAGGACTGAGGAAAATGTATATATATATATTCATATAACACGTACACAGCAGTACATCTAATTTGTTTTGGTGACTGAGTTAGACGGTGGTAATATTCTTATCTGTTTATGAAGAGAGAATCGTACATGAATTATGATTTTGAGTAATTTTTTCTTCTTGCCACATAGAATGTTGATTCTTGATTTGACTACAACTATAAGAAATATTCAATAGGATGAATGAATTGAATGAAAAAGTTGTTTCTATGTAGAGTCAGACTTCAAAGGAGTTTTTTCAACCCTGTTTGGAACCTTCACCTGTGTTAACTGTTCATCATGTATACATCTCATATCCGACTCAGTGACAGGTAAAATCAAGAGACCATTTACAGTGATTTGCTAAGAGTTAGGAACCTTCAGCCAAATAGGTTTCTTTGGTTTTCAAGTTGGTCCTGCTGACTGGCTGTGTGTGTATCATGAGTACTGGCTTCACCAGTGAAGTCAGAAAGCAACAATTTTCAACATTTGCAGCTTGGAATGGCGAGAAAAAAAATGGCTCTTTTGTTTTTCGAAAATTCCCTCCATGATAGGTTTTGAGTGCAGAGTTTAATTTGCACTGTAAATCCATTTAATGAAAATCCCTCAGTTTGTGTCCAGCAGCATTCATGTTTTGAAAATTCTGACTTCTTTGCTGATCACTATCCAATAAAAGGCAAGAGAAGTAACTTATCCATTGATCACCCCTTTTTCCCATTTCTAATTAATCACCCCAACATGCCAAAAGGGTTGGTCATGTGATGTGGTCTATTGAGTGTTTTTTTCTCATTTCATATCATGAGGTGTTCGGAACTAATTTATTGATCTAGTGAACACTCAGGGTATCTTTGATGACTGGTTTTCTGTTCTTGCTGCTCATTGTTGAATATTTTATTTCGATCAGATATCCAAGCCATGGCCTGCTTTAGGGACAGTTTTCAATTATTGGCTATACATGAATTGTTTTCTCGGATCAGATCTCCAGAGCCATTGTTTTGGAAAAGGCCTGATGCTAATTAAAAACAAAACGGCATAAAATCAATCCCCCAAATCAATAATTAAGAGGGATTATTGGAAATTTCACTATTGTTGTTCATACTTGAATTATTATATGTATAATGGCCGTATTCTCTCAGTAATGCTTGCATTCATTCTTCACTAATAGCAAACCCTTTCTTACTGATTTTGAATGCTTTTTATAATAAAATCATTTGTGATTTTGTATCCATTATTCATACAATATCCACACTCTTTTAGTAATACTTGCTTTAATTCTTTACAAATAGCTACCTCTGTTTAATCATCATCATCATCATCATCATCATCAGCAGCAGCCTTTTGGTGTTTGTTGTTGGATATAGACCTTCCCCGGGATTTGCCGGACCTCTCTGTAATGAACGTCACAGAGCCAATACTTTCTGAACTTGTCTAGTTAGTCATGCCATCTTCTATTTTGCTCACCACAGTTTTGTATATGATCTCTAGGGATCCATGTTGTGAGTCGTGACGTCTAGCGGTTGTCAGACATTCTTGCAACATTATCAGCCTGTGGCCATTTGAGTTTTCCAATGGATTCTATGATATCCCTGACTCCTGTGTTTTCTCTGATAGTCTGTGCTGTCTTGTGATCCCTATGACATTGAGCACGATTCTCTCCTGTGCACATTGCATGGTTCTCAGTTTGAGGGTCAGTCTTTTGGTTAAGTTCAATGTTTCAGCTCCTGAGGTGAATATCGGGAGGATGCATTGGTTTTATACCCTTCTTTTTAGGATTAATGTGATTTTCTTGTTCTCTAAGGTTGAGCTTCCTCTACGGATGGCTCGCTCTACTGGAGTGATTCTGCGTTTGATTTCTTCTTCTGAAGGTTTTATGGAGATTCGTTGTCCTTGGTAGATGTAGTGGTCTACTGTTTTCAGGTCTGCGTTTTTTGTTTTGGATTTTTGTTTCTTTCAATATATTTTTTGTAGAAAAATCATTAGCAATACATTTGTATTATCAATGTAATAACCGTATTCTATCGGTATGGCTTGCATGAATTCCTGACCACTGACAATCCCTTTCTTCCCTATTTTTCAATACATTTCTAACATGGAATTCATTCATTCTAACTAAACATATAATAGGCATTTATGTGAATTAGTTTGTCTATCTATCTACAGTATTCACGTTCCTGATATAACCTAATGTCCATAATGGACTCACCATAATCTAATACATTCATGTCAAAGACATAATATGGAATAGGGGGAGAAATGGGCCGGTTACTGTTATAGCCTTCTTATTATGACATAACAATGGAGATTATGTTATAGAAACTCTTAAAACTTTGTCTGATCACCCTTTAAAACAGCTTGAGTTGAGTTGAGAGAGAAAAAAAATTACTACTAGGATACTTGAATTATTGGAAATAAATTTCCTAATAAAATAGCTATAGGCTCCTTAGTGTCAATCCATACATAAATAACCCCATCATTTTTTATGTTATGCATATAATAGTCCCATTTAGACAGCAATGTTTGCATTATTTCTTATCTAGTAGCAATTCCTTTCTTGGCTATTTGGAATGATTTTCAATAGTAAATTTATTTGCGATCGATTTTCATAATACATTGAATAGTGTTAATTAGAAATCATCAAAAAAAACTGTTAATATAGGTTTCTTCAGTTTTTAAACCAGTTTGGCTTGCTTGCTGGCTATAGATTATTGTACCATGCATATAAGCCACACCAATGGAGCAGAGGGCTAAAAATTTGAATATTTACTTCTCATTATGTCTAGGAAAAACTAGAAAAGAAAAAAAAAAATCCCTACCCCCAGCAGGTTTTTAGCGGGGTGTTCAATTTGCTATGTAAGTTGATTATGAACTGGTCCCTTTCTTTGTGTCCTGCAGTGTTCACACATTTTCAGTGATCACTACCCAACAAAAGGTGAGAGGACTATTCATTCATCGTCTCTTTTTCAAATTTTTTAATTGATCACCTCTACATGATATGCTGCTAAAAGACATTGATCACATGACAGTTTCAATTGAGAGACTGACCTGACCTGCCTTTCAGTAATGATTGCATTGTTTTATAACTATTGTCAATCCTCTTCTTACTTATTTTCCATGCACAATATTGAATTTTACCCCTGAACTTTGCTCTAACAAATTTTTGGCGAAAAATTGTAAAATCTGGTGACCAAATCATCGAAATCCACTTTTAAACACTGATATCGCTAAGGTAATCATCATTGATTCTGAATCCTGCAAATAACCTTCTTGTACCAAGACCAATGCTTACCAAGAATGGTGTATAAGAAATTGCTCTGTGAGGCAGGCCAAAATGAGATTGTCATCCCTATACGATGAGGCTTTCCTGATTCTTTCTTTTAGACAACATTATCTGTTGTTTTAAAGCATTGACCTACTCTCTTGATAGCTGAGAGAAACAGGGATTTCCTCTGCCTTGAGGTTTTGTGATTTTCAGAATAGCTGCAGTTGGCTTGATGAAGACCAGCTATGCAATTTTAGACAGCAACCCTGTGTGACATTTTGCTTTTCAGAGGGGCTCACAACACTATATACTGTAGGTTTAGTCTATGAGCTTTAAATACTAAATATTTCGCCATTTTGGGCTTGGACAGTTTTTTTGCCCATGAGTGTATATTGAACCATTAGTGTGAATGACAGTTTTGACATACAGGTACCCCCGACTTACAACTGGGTTCCATCCTGACAGGTATGTCGTGTCTCGAAAAGGACGTAAGTCAGACTAATCTTTTTTTCTGAAGCGTTTATATGCTATGCTTCACCATAAAAAACCAAGTGCAATGTCACCTTTGCTATTGTATTCAATGCAGCCAGTTCAAATACGATTTTTCAATTCTTCAATTCTGCAAATCACTCTCTAATTTAAAAAAATCAAAAAAAAAAAGCATCTTAATTGGTAACACTGGACTTCAGATCATAAAAGATTTTTCAACATATCTAAATATTGCCCATGTAGGACTCACAAATTCGAAAAAACAAAAAAACATCTAAATTAGCAACATTGGCCTTTAAATCATAAATAGAAAAAAAAAACTGTCCAAATATTGGCAACATTGGATTCACTAATTCGAAAAAACAAAAAAAACATCTACATTAGCAACTTCGGACTTAAAATCATAAATGTAAAGAAAAAACGTCTAAATATTGTCGACTCACAAATTTGAAAGAGACAAAAATCATCCAAATTGTCAACATTGCTTTTATTCTACTATAATTTAAAAGAAAATGTAATAGAAAGCAAATACGTTATCGTATTTTGAAGAATGTGAGATAAAACTGAAAATAATGACAAAAACAATAAACATTGTCTTTCAAAAAAAAAGTTCAGTAAAACACAGTATTTGAAAAATATGTATTATACATAGTATTCTCATTTTAGAATTTAACGCATTCCAATCTTTCATTGTGTGTTTCATAAGTAAAATATTGTTTTATAAAATGGGGAAAAAAATTTACGACACAGGTACAACCAAGATAACACGTATTCATGGTATTTATATAATATGTATGTTTTTTTATTGTATGATTATAATTTATATTCTCTTTTGCACTTTATCTATTCTCATACACATGTACAATGAAGCAAATTTTTATATTTGCTTATATCTTTTAACCTAGGAGTGTCACTTTTATATTTACATGAATTTTTAATATCCACATATTACGGTTATAAGTTGGGACTACTCGTATTAGTTGAATCAATTCAACCTGTGATATCAAAGATTACGTAAACATCTATTTAATGAATTGTTTGTTTGGTTTTTCATAGAGTATTAACATTGAGTTATGTGAGCATCTTCAAGGATGTTCATCATGAGGTATTTTTTGGAACCATGTGAATACTTTCGTTCTTCGGCCATCTTGTTTTCATCTGCTATTTCTCTTTTAGTTCATCATTCTACATTTGTTTGCCAGTAAACGATTGTCAATGGATATATATTGACTTGGAAGTTTCAATACTCACCTTTCAGTAACTCACAGGCCCCCCCTTTGAGCCACCAGGCCCCATTGTGATGCACTGGCTGCATCCCCTCCCTCTCAGAGAGGCCTGTGTTAATTGTATAATTCAAACCTACTCTCTTCAGGATCTTTTGAAACTTTTTCCAATGACTTTTGAATCATGTTAGTAATGACTTGTCAGAGAAGATTTGAAAAAAAAAAAGCCAAATGTTTTTTTTTTTTGTGAAAATCAGAGTTGTACTTATTTTTTTTCTTTTTGGTTTACAATTTTTCACACTCACACTTTGTAAGCCTCTTTTCTGCTGTTACGGCTCCATTCATCTCCCCACCTTCGACTTTGATTCGAACTCTTTGATCTCGTGCAAACTATTACTGCGTTGTCTTTCGTTTGATTCCCTACTTGTCGTTGTGACCTTCACTTTGTTCCTACTCTGAGACTCTTTACAAAGTAGGAACCAATAACATTTTTTCAAAAAAGAAGTGATTCTAAGTATGTTTTGTCAAAGTGCTGTCAAAATGAAAATAGAAGTAAGAGTGTTTGTTCACATTGTGTAACTCCAGAAAGTCATGGAAATAGGATCTGAGAACATTTCAGTATTACACATGGTCAAATGAGGGCAGAACAATTGATCTGGTCATGTGATTTATGTATATGTAGGCTTTAACCATGAAAATATATAAAAAGCAACCTGCAAGCCATCATAGTAGCAGTAGCCATGAAATAAGCATGTCAGAAGTCAGGGAAGGGAAGATTCTGCTTGGGTTCTGCTGCTTTGCCTTTCCGTGAGGTTGGAGATGGTCGGACTAAATAGCTTCCTTATTTAACTGAAGAAGAAACCCAATCCATTGTTCAATTTCTCATTTTCTCTCTAACCAACATTTTGAATAGAGCAAGAACTCTCAATGACAAAGGTCCAAGTTATATTTTGACAGCTCTACCACTAAGACAGAGTATCATTTACCTACAAAATGGAGTATTTTGTTGCATTACTTCAGTTTACCAAATAATCCAATAATAAGATCTTGACTTTGGGTTTTTTTGAAGGGTTGTAGAGAAAGAATGGTTCATGATAGAAGGTTGCTATACAGGCATGAAATAACCAGTATGACGTAAAGTTTAGTTGGGAAAAAATATCATTAATTTGCCTAAGATGATGTCATATATGGCAATCTTAGATTTTATAATTTTTACAACAACTTTCCTGCCATTTTTCAGAAAAATGATTCGGCGTCTCTTTTAATCCAGATGATATTTTGAGTGGACACTCAGTGGCTAAGAAAATAGAAAACAGGAAAATAGGAAAATTCATTTACTGCTGTTGAGACAAGAAATGTAGAGCCTTACCCAGGTTCAGGTGGCTATTCTTTGGGTGTGGTCAGAGTTTGCCTCTAAAATGACAAGCAACTCTGCCAAATGAGCCACAACCTTTGCCACTGAATGTAAATCTCATCAATTTGAAAAAAACTCAAACATTTGCCCGTAAACTTTTGTACATTATGTCAAAGAATTGATGATATAAATGTCATTTGACATAAGAAAA
>OY735242.1:9432574-9437574 GCA_963457665.1 Thysanoteuthis rhombus
ATAAAATAGGTAAGAAGTAAGGAAAGGCCAAACTGGTTAGAGATTGATTGTTTGTATACTTGTGAGTGTAATAGGTTTTTCCTGCTACCTGAAAAGAGATTATTCCTATAAAAAAATAATTTGTAAGCTGTAAAGTGTAAAGTGAAGAAACAATTATTATTGATTTGTATGAAAATTTTTTTTCAGTGTTCATAGACTTCAAAAATAGTGGTGATGGTACTTTAGGCTGAGTTGTTGAAAGTTTGGGTAGTGGTAGGTATAGTAGACTAAGTTATAGTCAAGAGGGGAATAGGGTGCACACTGCCTCTATAACTGCCAGCTGTATGTCCAACGACTGACAATCAAAGATTGATGATGATGACTTTTCACTCTCTGCCTTTTTTCATGAAAGCAAAAAGTTGTGTAAAGCAAACTTTCGAAATACGAGGGATAATCATCTAGAGGATTATCTAAGATCATAAAAAAAATGATCTTTTATCAATAATTATCAAAAATTTTTTTATCTTTTATCAAAAATTATCGAAAAAAATGGATGTTGTATCTAAGATTATCTAAAAAAATAGATCTTTTATTTTAAATTATAGAAAATATGGATCTCCCATCTAAAATTATCTAAAAAAATAGATTTTCTATCTAAGATTATCTAAAAACATAGAACTCATATTTAATAATATCTAAAAAATAGATCTTTTATCTAAAATTATCTAAAAAAACGCATCTTTTATCTAATGTTATCTTAAATAAAAGGTATTTTCTCTAAAATTATTTAAAAAATAGATCTTTTATCTGAGAATAACTACAAAATATCAAGAATTTTCTAAAAAAATACATTTTTTATTTTTTTATTTGATATTATCTTAAAAAAAAATTCTATCTGAAATTATCTGAAAAAATAGATTTTTTATCTTAAATCATCTAAATGTATATTTGCACAAGATTTGGTCCCAAATGACCAAAGAGATCAAAAAAGGCACTTCGGAGCCTCATGGTGTACTCCTGCAAAATTTCAAGTTGGTAACTCCCAAAATATGTCCAAGAGTACTCAGAGATATACACTGACAGACACAGAGACACTGTGATGAGCAAAGAGAGAAGAATCTGTCGCCCACTTGACTGGTTGATCGTGCAGGTCATTTGTAGCCTAGGTATAGTGGTTCAATATGTATTTGCTTTTACAGTGACGGGAAAATTAAGCTTTGTCTTTGGGAAGTCGCAAAATAAGTTTTTTGTTGCTTTATATTCATATTTTATACACCGTGACCCATATTGATATTGATGAGCAGGAAATTGGTTTTCATATTGATATTTACCTCTGTTTTTAAGCTAAAAGCCATGTCTAGACTTGTTTAATGTCCAGTCTACTTTAGCAAACATATTGCTGGTCAAGGATGCTGCACTTTACTTTCAAAATTACATCCTTTCCAGGAACCTCTCATCAATGTCACACTGTTTAGATTTGGTTCTTGGTAGGGAGCCACCCCCATTCAACTTTGGGGGGGAAGGATATGTAAGTGGGTACTCTATAGAGAGGTTGAGAAACAGAGATGTAATGTTGATGTTACATTAATAGTTACCGAGAAGCAGTGGCGTACTGATGGAAGGTAGGGACAGTAGGTTACACCAGCAGGGGGTAGTGACAACATGATCTTCAAGCAGCGCAAAAGTTCAACATTTGCCGCTACTTTAAGCTCTATTTTCAGTGATTTTAGCTATTTTTATAGCCATTCTAGTCATTTTAACTGTTATAAATGGCTACATGTTTTTAAGCGCATTTTTGTGTTTTTTGACAATTTTTTTAGGTTGATTTAGCATGAAAACATTTTTTGATTTGACAACACTAGGGGTGACACCCTGAGTTACCATCCCGGTTAACACTAACCCTAGGAACGCTACTGCCATGGAATATGACGTCAGTCAGAAAATATCCAGTCATTTTGAATACCTGGAGAACCCCTTCACCTTGATGAAACTTGACAGCCAATCGGTGCAGACCTTACTGTGCATGCATAAGCAGGTACTCTCCCATAGGGTTCCTCAGTAGATATGTCATGGAGTGAGCTTATATACTGTGAGATTGTCACATTCATGATGACCAAACCTACCCATTGTTTATGTCTTATGCAGGGTTTTTTATTTGGCAGAACATTGCCCCACCTAGCAGCCCCCATTGCCCCCTTGCACTCCAGATATGACGATGCATCTTCTGGATTTTTATGGTTGAAAAGATAGAGATTTCAGACTGCGGGTGAGATTACAGAAAATGTGACAAAGCAACTGATGGGAATCCCAAAAAGGGACTTAGCAGTGCAGACTGTTTTGAAATGTGGAAGGGACACTGAGGTAAATGTGTGAAGTCCATAGAAAGCACTTTGAAGAGAACTAAGGTGGCGTTGCCATATGTCTGCTATTTTTGAATATCAGAAAACTGGATACTTTGTTGACAGACCTTGTATATAATTAGGGCTATGTATTTGATAGACTCTTTGTTTTAAACTCTTTTTTTTATTTTATTTCCCCCAGGTGAGTGGATTTTTAAAAAAATTCTTGGTTTCTGCTGTGGAACTGGCTGTTATTCAGGTGTGTAAATTCTTATCTCAAATTCTATTACATAAAAAGCAAATATCTTTGCTTTTATCACTGTTGAATGCATTTTGTTTCTAAAAATTCCGAGTGTTTCTAACTGATTAAAATTTTGCATTTGTGAATCAAACATCCATCTACTTGGTATTTTTTTAGTCATAGGGTTTTATTTCCATTTTACTGCCTGTAGGATAAAGATGTCTACCACTTGTATGGATATTAAAGTGAGGGCTGGATTAAGAAAGTGCATGAACTAAAGCATATACTCTAAAGGGGTCTCAAGTTCAGGAAATACACACTAACATCCATTTTTTGTTCAAATGAATCACCATAGCCCATGCATGTACCAGAACGAATTATCTAAAACGTTATCAATAATTATCTAAAAATATAGATTTATCTGAAATTATCTTGAAAAAACTAGATCTTTTATCTAAAATTATCTACAAAATTCCAGCACAAGATTTGGGCCTTGTTTGTCCAAAATTACCATAGAGACCCCCAAAAGCACTTCCTATAAAATAATGTTTTTTGATTGTGCCCACTGGTGTTTTTATGCAAATTTTCAAGGTTGAAGCCAGCAAAATGTGACCAGGAGCATCTGGAGACACACACACATACATAAAGATAGATAGATACATAGACACAGCTTCTTAAAGAGAGAAGAATATGTAGCTCATTTTGCTGGTTGGTCAGGGCATTTGTTTGGCCTCGGTGATTGGATAATAAGACACTACATCTTCAACTTGCGCAGTAAAGTAAATAATATCTCATTTGCTATACAACTGGATTATTTGACAAAGTCAGTAATAGCATTACTATTTTTTCATTTTGATGCTTGTGCTGCAGCTATGACTGCAGTTTCAAATACCTTTGTATTTATGAACCATTTAAGTGCAGAACCACTCTGAATTGGAATGGATAGCCTGCAAGTATTTAGCGCGGGGCCCGTAGCATATGCTCCTTAGGCTACATAGTTGATTCCGAACTGATTAAAATAATGACTCTATGGACAGACATGTGCATGCAGAACAAATTTCAACCGTAACATTGTCATAAGAATGGCTTGTAGGTCATAAGAGTCTAGATTTGACTTTTGGTGCTAGTTGCATAGAAGGTTACAATGATGGGAAGCTACACTGCAAAGATATGAGGGTGGGGCAGTATTTCTGATAGATTTTTGCCGTTTCTTTTCATTCCACCTGACAATCCCACCCTCTTCAGCATCCAGCGAGTTTCTCTCGGACAAAAGAATGGTATTTGGTTTTGTCTGATCTACCTTGGATTTAGTGTTGAGTCTCCGGGTTGCGTTTTGTCTCCTTTTCAATGTGAAGAAATGGTACTATGGGTAGTTTCTTTCGTCGATGACTTGTGTGTCACACCATTGACTGTTGTTTAAATGTGTGTACAAGAGGCTGAGGTTATGTATGACTAATGTCAACACAAAAAAATTTATATATGTGTATGTGCACGATTGTATCCACACGTAGGATGTGTTTACTCCGTGCTTTATTTATTTATGTATGTATGTATGTATATGTGTAAATATGTATATATAGACTAGAGAAACTTACAAAAAAATTGAACCAACAAAAAATGTCTATTCAATAAAAAATATATATATATATATTTGTATATATTGTTATTATGTTGTTGAGGGTTGAGTTATCTATGCATGAAAAACATATCGGGGATAGTGCATATGTAAGTAGGTGTACAGAGAGAAATCAGATCTTTTAAATTCAGTGTTACTGTTTGTTTTTGTCGGCAATCCTGTATATGATGTGTGATGGGTTTATTTCATACAGTGCTACATACAAAAACATTTAGTTAGAGTGGATCTTTAAATAAGGTAGAATAATAGATTTGTTGTAGAGGCACGCTTATGTTTCTTCACTTTGGGCTTCACCAGAAGAATGATTCGATTTACTTGGATCCCTATTTAGAAAGCTGTTATTGGGAGGTGCGTATTTTACTGTTGTTCTTCCTGAGTGGAAAGCCCTGTCCTATTATATACTTCTTTTCACTGTTTCTCTTGTTCTGGATTTTTCTATTTGTTGTATTTCAAGTTCTGTTTTGTTAATTGCATTTGAATTTTTTTAATTAGATATTTTCTTGCAATCAATTTTTCAAAATTATTTTAATTCATTTTTTAGAATATTTTTAATATATATATATATATATATATATATTATATATATATACATACATTCAATGTGTATATATATATATAAGATGTGTATGTATATATATATATATATATATATATATATATATATGTAAATAAATAGTAGGTTGTGAATTTGCTACACAAACTAGCTCATGTTTCAGCCCTTTTTGAACCTCAACATGAGCTAGTTTATGTAGCGAATCCACAACCAACTATTTATTTCCAGCTCTACTCTAAAACAACTCAACTC
>OY735242.1:9440074-9467574 GCA_963457665.1 Thysanoteuthis rhombus
AAGTTTAACCCCATGGAGGATTGAGGTTTTAAAGAGCAACATATCTGACATTGTTTACTGTATAAATTTGAAAGGGAAGTACTGCAATAGTGTCAATGAGAAACCTTTGTGAAGTGTGTCCTGATGCTGTAAAGGCTTGTAAAAGCCAGCTATGGTTTAAAAGGTTTACAAGTGGTGATTGTGATTTGGAAATACATAATTACTTTCTGACCACGAAAATACAAGATTACTTTCCGAACACTGTAATATTTTAGAGGTGTAGAGTGGCCTAACTGTTATGGTCAATGAAAGTGGAAATTATGGCGGATCA
This sequence comes from Thysanoteuthis rhombus, assembly GCA_963457665.1. Classification (NCBI taxonomy): domain Eukaryota; kingdom Metazoa; phylum Mollusca; class Cephalopoda; order Oegopsida; family Thysanoteuthidae; genus Thysanoteuthis; species Thysanoteuthis major. Next base: position 9,440,385 of record OY735242.1, read on the forward strand.
AGTTTGAATTCCATCCGTGGTAGTTCCGATCACTTTGATGTAATTCCTTTTGGAAAGGCATGAATCCAATTGTTGCCCCTGTCCTCAGCTTTGGGCAAAATGATAGGTTTGATGAACTCCTTCAGCCCTATTAGGCAGTCCATCTAAGAGAAGGCTGATCTGAAAGAAAACTTACATCTTGGCAGACACCTTGGCTGTCTTTGCCAGTCGAATTACAGAGTAAGGAAACCAAGCCTAAAGAATAGACTTGGTATGTGCGAACTGATCACCACCTAAAAACACAGACAACCAATGTAGACAAGATAAGAGTCCTCCCTTGATCCTTGCAAGCAAAGAATTAGCCAACAACATTTCAAAGATGAAAGGTCTGGTTAGTCACTTAATAGATACTTTCACATGACCAACATCTTTCAGCAGCATGCCATGTTAGGAGTGATCAACTTAAAAATTGGAATAAGGGGGGATCAATGAATAAGTTATTTCTCTCACCTTTTATTGGACCACTTAAAAGATTTTATTCTCAAACAAAAGCAGGCACAAACTAGTAACCGATTCATCATAAACATACATTGTAAATTTACCAGCCACTGTAAACCTATTTGTAGGTTCGAAAAAAAATTAATAAAACGTTTTTTTGTTGACATAATAATGAGTGAATGTTAAAAATTTCAGCCTTCTGTATAAATTAGTGTGTCCTGTATGCATGATACATACTTAAGAAGCCAGCCTAATTTGAAAACTGAGAGAAACTTACATTGACTTAGTTCATTAGTCATTCTTTTGAAACCAATAACAGTATGAAAATCTTCCCAAGACAGTATTTACTGACTTTGGCTTTGTTGAGCACTTAGGGTCCAATTTACTACAGTATGATTAGCAAGATATTTTTCCTTCTATAATGACTACTGAACATATTTTCTTGCTTACATTCTCTTGGATTCGTAGTCATTCATTCAGTTATGGCCTGGCAGAATATTGCTTAACTCCTAGGATTGAAAATTTACTCAGTGTGATCATATATTGACAATCCAATGTACAAGGAAGAAAACATTGGAGATTATTTTTTTACTCCAACAAAAGGGACAAAAGAGGTCTTCTTGGTGTCAGTTGGATAGAAGTCCGAGCCATAGCTTGGTAGTCTCCTTGGTCTTCTCAAACTACCAAGCTACTGAGGAAGAGCTCTAAAGAGTGGACTTGGTGTGCATAAGTTGATCTCAACTTGAAAAAAAAAAACAAAACAGCACAGGCGGGAGAAGAATCCTCCCCTATCCTTGTATGTGAGAAATAAGCCAATAACATTTCACTCCATTTTTTCCTGTCCCTAAATTTTGAAGATGATAGCCAATTGGGCGGGGTAACCGAAGAAAAATCATGTAAACAGAAATTTTCATTAGTAGTACTCTTGAACCCTATAACAGCATGAAATTTTTCTCCACAATTGTATTTACTAAGCTTAACTTAGGCCACAAGTGTGGATCATCCTGGGAGGATCCAAATTATACAGGTATGATTAGCACGACTTGTGCCTTGACACCGGGAAATATGGTAAATGTAATCTAATAAAGAGTTGAATCTATTCCGTTGATATTTTCCTGTAATAATGACCGCTAGACATCTTTTTATTTGCTTACATTCTCAAAGATTTTCAGTCACCCATTCAGTAATGGCTGGGCAGAATATTGCTCAACTCCTAGGACTGCAAATTTACTTGATGTGGTCATGTATGGAGAATCTAATGAACAATGATGAAACATATGAGATTTTTTTTTCTTATTTTGAAAGGAAACTGGTCTGGTTAGTCATTCAATAGAAACTATCGCATGACCAAGGTCTTTTAGCCACATGCAGTGTTAGGAGTGATCAATCCCTAAATTGAAATGATAGATCAATAAATCAAGTTTGAATTTTAAAAAAATAGTGGGCACAAACTAGTGACCAGTTTAGCATTAGCTTATGTTATACATCGGACCCTCCCCACTACACACACACACTAAAAACCTATTTTGGAGGGATCAAGAGGAAACTAAAAAACATCTTTTGTAGACATAAAGATATATGTTAAAAATTTCAGCCCTCAAGCTCCCCAAGTGTGGCCTATACGCATGATGCATACATACATACATAGCAAGCCAACTGGACCAACTTGAAAACTGAAGAAACTTATTTTGACAGTTTTGGTTGACAGTCTCTGAAAAATAGTAGGATGCTCTTGTTGACAGTTGCATCCAAGTTGGAGGTCTCAACTGTCCCTCTAGTATCTACTTCGAGTCTAGCGTCCAGGATGTCAAGTTTGGGAAGGTAAGTTTTCTGGGGTCAACTTGGCAAAACAGCTATTGCCTTTGATGATGATTGAAGGCTATTGTACTCGATTCCAATCCCATGTCCAACCTTTCTGGTATGGAGAGAATGATCGAAAGAAATGGGCCATTAAGTGACACGCAATTGCTGGACCTGAAAAGTGTTTTCCAGAAGCAAACCTATTGATTGATCTCGAGTATATTGAATAGAGCAAAGATAGGCAGCCAAGCCAGATGGTGCTTTTTTGTGCATGTTTTACATTGGTGGGAGAAAGTGAATTTTCATAAATGGCTCTACTACTGCATGTACATACGTATATGTATATATGCAGGTCACATATTGATATTGACACATTCTGCTTTAGAAATATAATGTCAATCAATACCAGTGTTGTGTATGTGTGTGCATATAGATGTACAGTCTAGAAAGCTTTTCAGCTTTAAACACTAAACATTAAAAAACTTTTTGAACATTTTTTTTATGTCACTTCAGTCACTTATTTTCCAATATCTGTCAATGCAATTTATGTAATTTTCTTTCATGTTTTTTTTTTTTCCTGTTTTACATGTACTTTGCTTTTATGGTATTTATATATTTATATACATATATATATATAAATGTTATTAGGAATGAATATATTTTTGACAGAATGATTATGAATTGTGGTATATTATATTGAAACACTATTTGAAATGATCTCCCGTTATTATGTATTGAATGTATTGTTTGGCCTTGACTACGAAAATAGAATAAACTATTAAAGAAAATGAGGCTGCTGCAGGAATTGAACCCGCCACTTAGTAGGGAAGCCACTTCAATGTAGCGTTGTTCTCATCATTGAGCTAAACAACTGCCGGCAACGCAAAAGCCCAAATAGAGATCATTTCAAAAAGAGTTTTAATATGCTATAACAGAATTTATGATTATATATATACATATATATATATATATATATATATATATATATATATATATATATAAATCTATATCTATATATATATATGAATGCATTATACTATTTGAATCTCTATTTGAAATGACCTCCCATTGTAACATGGAGAATGAGTTGCCTGGCCTAGACAGTATAAATAGAAGTAAATAAGTAAAGAAGAATGGGACTGTTGCAGATATCGAACCCGCAACCAATAAGGTAGCCATGTCAATGTGGCTCAACAGCCATATGAAAAGGCTAAGGTCTAAATAATCACTTTATACCAGACACGGACAGTGAAAAAGAACAAAATAAGAAGAGTAGGTTTCTAAGCATATTTTGTTAGGTTGGTCATGAAGGGAGGGTGATGGTACTGTAGGGTAAGATATTCCGTATGTGAGTGTTTTGTTCGATCGTCTTCTGTTTCTGATTATAATCATTTTTATATATTTTCAATATGTTAGTGTTTAGTTAGAATTAATTTTCATTTTGAATTATGATTAATCATTTCTAATTATTCTCAATATTAATGCATGCTTCCCTATGATGATTGCTGTAGTTTGAACTTCTAATTTCAATTTTGAAAAATATATTAGTATTATCGTATCATCTTAATTCAAGTTTGGGTATCAAAACTATCTTGATATTCATTGTAATTTCTCAGGTTAAGTGTGGATTTGTATCAGGTCAGTGTTTAGGTACCTAGGTGGCTATAGGTTGAGTTTTGGCTTAATTAGTTGTATTTGCTAGTTTGATTTGAATAGCTTAAGATTATTGAAGTTGGTTAAAGCCTTTGGGGTTGATATTTGTATAGTCTATTGTAATTTGTGTATAGTATATATATATATATATATATATAATGTGTACTGTTGAGAGTGAGACAGACTCGGGAGTAAGGTGATTAGAGGTAAGGTTTATTAATCCTTAGATGTAAATTGTCCAGACATGTTTCGGGATTTATTCCCATCTTTAGTGGTGTGTGCTGTGTGAGTCTGTGTTAAAAGATCCCATATATATATATATATATATATATATATATATATATATATATATATATATATATATATATATACATATATATATATATATATATATATATATATATATATATATATACTAGTAATTAATATTTGTACGTAGTATTTAGCATTGATCGAATTAGGTTTATGGTGTGAACCTAAATGAGTTGCAGTTAGTGTGATTGTTTATTATCATATTATGAGTAGCAAACACTAACATAGCAAAAGTAAATAGAAATAATCATAATCATAACTAAAATTGGAAGATAATCAAATGATTACTGATTCTGTTTTGGTGAATGAACCAAAGCCCGAGACAGATCAATCTATTTTCCTGAGGGGATGTGTTAAACATACGTCAAAATCATTTATTGAGTTTTTTCCCCAAGATTTCTTTGTCTTGTGCTTAATATAATATGTAAACATATACTCCATATTATATCTAGAAAAAAAAGTCTTATTTGTTTTTTAAAATCCCCCCAACACACAGAGAAAAAGTTTCTAGAGGGGTAGTTCTATTTACAGTGCAAGTTCATGCTAAACTGGTCCCTTAGTTTGAGTCTGGAAGCATTCACGCATACTTCTTTGTAGGAAATTTGGACATTTCAGTGATCACTGCCCTACAAAAGGGGAGAGAAGTAACCCATTCATTGATCACCCTTTCTTGTCTAATTCTTTTAATTGATCACCCCAGCAAGGCATGCTGCCAAAAGACGTTTACATGATGGTTTCTATTGAGTAACTAAACAGACCTAGATTTATATTTTTCATTAATAATGAGAAATAGACTCGCACCTGAAACATTTTAAATACGTGTTTGCATTTATGCCAGTATTATAATATCACATACCTACTCAAGTACATAATGCCCAAGGACAGATATATTTTCACATAAGTACAAGCGAGAATAAATATATCAAATTATGTATATCAATTGTCCACCTCACAAAGGTGCCTTTTAACCTATCTTCATCCTCTTACGGACCATCTGTCGTCATCTCATATTTCATTTTGTTGTTCCTCATTTCACTCTTTATTGTATACTGTAAAGTTGACCGCATAGTTCTTTTATTCTGTCATATTTTGGCATCGCTGGTGCCAAGGCTCCAAAGATGGTTTGCATGATTTCTGCCTTCAACCCTCAGAGGAACATCCAACGTTGAAAGGTTCGGTTAGAATGGATACTCAACAACTCCCATCTGCCTCCTCAAGAGAAATCTCTGATCAAATCGAGTGAGTAAAGAATGGTGATGTCCATTTGGGAAGGGGAAGAAGACTGGCTTTTTCCATTCAGCCCAGACTGAAAGAAAGAAAGAAACGGAGACAGCCTGAGACAGGGTGAGTGTCCATAGTGGTTTGATCTGATGCCTGAGGCTGAAAAACAAGGAAAAGCAATATATGACAGTACATGCTAGCCCTAAAACTTCTAAGTTGACACCATGAAGATGTCCTATCTTCTCTCTGAATTGAAATGAGATACTTGAAGCAGTGTAAGACCTGGTTTAGCCAGTAGGTTGTTAGAGTAACCATTGCCATCTGGCAACTTTCTGGTTAAATCACCACACTAAAATCCAACTTGTCTGACTGTTTTCAAAAAAAAATATGACCATTTGTTCTGAAGGAAGTACACAATGATCCAAGGATGCTGGAAGTAATTTAGGATGGGATCAGCTTTTCTATAAAGGCATTTTCCAAGATGTATTCTTATTGTGCAGTTGCAAGGTTATGGCAAAAAGAGCAGGGAGTGGTTTCCATGAATCCCTGAGGGTCCACAAAGGTATTGCAGCCATAATGACTTTTAAAATTGAAAACAGGGAAATTATTGCCATGTTTCATTCATGTGAGAAGAACAGATACTGCATTTTGATCTTGAACAATAGGCTGCAAAAGGCTGGACCACGAAATGAAGATAGTGTCCCAAAATCAAACTTTCATAGAAGATATATATATATATATATATATATATATATATATACATATATATGTATAAATATTTAATTCACTGAATGTCTTACACTTTCTTTTTTTCATAGGGGGCACTAATGCTCCTGCTGACCCCATGCCAAGAAAGCAGGGTAGCAGCTCGCCATGTGATTCCGGCACCCCTGTAATGAACCATCATAGCCTCTATCCACTGTTTATGATGCTTTTACTACATCATCTAGTCAGCGTAATCTGTGGAGGTTGTTCACAAAGCTTTGAATGAATTGAAATTGCCATAATAACACTTGTGCTTAAAAATGGAATATGATGATATAATCAGCAAGTTTTGCAGTTCTTGATCTAAAATATGTTTGAGAAAATTCCAGCCTTCTATCTGTACATTGTGCATTGAAAATAAGGCAGAAAGGGGTTATCAAAGGTCAGGAAATAATGCAAGCATTGTAGACAGAATAGGGTTATCATATGTTTACTTGGAAAGAAAGTATAACATCTTCAGCCTAGAGATCTTTTTAAAATTTGGATATCAGGAAGACGTTTTGTAGTCTCTCTCTTTATTTTCGATTGACTCTAGTCGGAGCAAGAGAGAGAAAAATGAAATCGACAAAACAATAGTGGCAACTCATCTACTTAAAAGGTGATATAAGTTTAACCGCCTTTGTTATTGGTTATCGGAACCCCAAAATAATGCCAATAATTTTCGACTCAAAGCATAAGCTTATCAGATTTGGATTTGGTGTCTAACATTGAAAAAAAAAATCAGATGTCATTTTAGAAAGTCTAAGAAAAGTCTAGTTTCGAAATAATCTAGACTAAATGTGATTATTTGTTTATTTATCTATCATTTATGTGGAGTCTGACAATCGAAAAAAAAAATGAACGTCTTTTGAAAGCTCTGAGAAAACTTATCTCAACGGATGTAATCAAAGGGTTTATGCACGGTGAAGAAATCTATGACTGCACCGAGTATAATCTATTTTCTTTTGTAAAATTTTGACTGATTTTTACCTTCATCTCAGTTTCTTTCTATTCAAGCCATTGCCTGTATAGCTACAAAAAACAACTGAAATTAAGATAGATATACAAAGTAGTGAAAATTTATTGAAGAAATAATGTTACAATACCTCATTCAATAATAATAAAGATTGATGCATTCTACATTGTTCAGGAAGTGGAGACTTAGGTGCGAGACTAAGATCCCTCCTCTCAACCAATATGTCATGAGCCAGTATGGCAGAGTAAGGCTCATCACTTCCTATGTCTTATACTTACAGCAACCGATCTTGGGAAAGGTCTATCTCTAACGACAGACTTAAAGGTTGATTATGATGTCGGTGAATTGTTTCTATAGATGGGCCTCAAAATCTTATTCTATTTATTTGAACATCCACAGGCATTTTATCAGGGTTTGAAGTTGTTATTGAATCTCTCTAGCCTTTCAAATGACCTGACCTACCAGCCAAGTGGGCTACAGACTCTTCTCTCTTTACTAGTCTGTGTGTTCCTCCGAGATCTCCAGGTCACTTTTTGGGGGCTACAACCCTAAAAAATATAATCTAATAATGCTTTTTGTTTTGTTTTATCAAGAAAATGCTTTTCTGGGGTTTTATAATCATTTTGGACTACCAATGCCCAAATCTTGTGCTGATATTTCCTATTAGACAACTTTAGATAAAAGATCTCTTCTTTTAGATATTTGTAGTTAAATTAATTCTGGTACATGTGCGGGCTATGGTGATTCTCTCATTGGAGTTACAGATATTCAAACATAATTTTGATTATAGTGATTAGGCCATGTCTCATATTTGCAAACTTTGATTCTATCTGAACAAAATATCAGGAATGTAGAATTCAAAAATGATGTCCATTCCCTTAACTTCATTGGCATAGATATGCACATTAAGGCAGTATCTATTTCCACTGATAGATGCAACTGACGTAGCCTCTTATTTTGTCTAATTCAGAACAATGCATTGTGATGAATGGAGACAAGAACATATCAATCAAAAGGAAAATAGGATTTTCTCAGACTTATTTTCTAACCAAGAATGAATCAATAACAAACAAAAATGGCTAAATTTAGTGCTGAGGAGTTTAACCGCAAAATAAAAGGTTTTCCATTTCGATCCTAGAAATTAAGAGAAATAGGAACGACAAGTATTTTTCTTCTCTTTTCATTATTCCTTTTCCAAAACTAATGGGTTTCAAAACAGCTTAAAAAAAAAATTTGTATGAATGACAACAAACTAGTTGTTTGATATGGATAAATCAAAACTTTCATTCCCTCTAGAATATAGAAAGTAAGAAGACGCCAACATTCCCATTTTGTATTCATTAGACTAGAAAGCACCTGGAGAGTGAATACCACTGCCAGAGCCATTGTCAGGAACACTGTTTGAGCATGTATCTGTTTCAAAACATAGCCACTTCTTTCATCGCACATTGTCCACCTTTCCATAAAATATCATTAAAATTCATTGTGAACTTCTGGAGATATTGTGTGCAAAAATATGGAATTTTGGCAATATAATGTGGTTTGGACATTTATGGCTATGATGTTTGGGAGATAATTGTGCACGGACCCCCCCCCCATTTCATCAGTTCTTTCATCCTTACGCTGAATATCATAGGGATTCATTGAGAATTTTTCCACGTATCATGTACTGTTCGCAGTCATATAAATCTAATTGAAAAAAAAAAGCAGAAAAATATCTCTCCCCTGGATCCATCCCAAAATACAGTATCACATTGCGTACCTTTCTACGAAATTTCATTCAAATTCATTCCGAATTATATTGTGCGGACCGATGAACAAACAGACAAACATTACATATACCTATTTTCAACTTTGTTGACAGAGATACATAAATATATCTAAATGTCTATTCACTTTAATGATTAGATATACAGGAAACCAAGCAGCTGGAGATTTGGGGACCCCTGTGGACTTGACTCTTCGAGGGGTCCACTTAAACGTTTAGATAGTTTTGTTATTGTATAATGTTAGTAGAAATGCACTAGATGAACTACTATTCAGAAAGTTTTTTGGGACACATTTGAAAATCGCCCCCCCCCCCCCACTCTCAGCTGTGCCCCTGAAGAAATCCCTGATTTATGTGGTTGATCCATCCTCAGGAAGCGTTGTGATAATCATGACCATGTTTATCTGAAAAACTGATGGGAAATAAAACAATTAATCTTGAACTTATATGGGAAAGGAAAATGATTTCTAAGATATTTTTTAAATACTTTTAATTTGATTGATTTAATTTAATTCAAAAAAATTAATTTTCAGTGGATATATTCTTGTAACATTCAAAGATATGCAATGTATCTTAATTAAAAAAAAAAGAACTAAAAACTTTCCGTACAATGTCTGCTTTATTACATTTTGTACTTTCTGATTCCGAGCACATTTTCTATATCTCCAGTTGAAGTTTAGAATAAAAGTTCAATTGATTCAATTCATCAGTTGACTTATCTTCAGAGAAATCTCAATATTCAGAGCGTTTGAATGATACTTTAGCAAGTCAGTGCTCTTATGCGAGCTAAAAGAATGAGTACAGAAAATTTTATCGCAATCCAATCATTAGTTGATATTTGGTGTATCTTAAAAATCTTGGTGTAATTTGTCTTTTGCTGTCATTAAAAGTGCACACACATGTACACAGGTTTGTTCCAACCATAAAGAATATTTTCAAAGAAAATAGAGTAAAATATAAAAGTCATTATATTATAAACTGAATAATTTTGAAATCATCTTCAGCAGCAGCAGATTTGCAAGACCTCACTATCATGGGCATTGCAGAGCCAGTACTTTCTTAAATTATCTAGCTCATCGCGCCATCTTACCGTTTGCCACAGTTTCATATATGATCTCTTGGGAAGCACATTGTGAGTTGTGATGTCCAGCAGTCTCCTGACATTCTTGCAACATGTCCAGCCCATTGCCATTTGAGTTTTTTTAATATTTTTATGATCTCTTGGATTCCTGTTTTTCCTCTGATATACTGTGCTGTCTTATGATCTCTCCATGTGAGATTGAGCAAAATTTTCTCACGTGCATGTTGCATGATTCTCAGTTTGAGGGTCAGTCTTTTGGCTAGGTTCCATGTTTCAGCTCTATTGGTGGCTTTTGGGAGGATGCATTGGTTGTATACCCTTTTTAGGGAGGACTAGAGGGATTTTCTTGTTGTTGAAATTTGAGCTTGCTCTATTGGAATTTTGCCAACCGAATATGACTCTTTGATTGATTTCTTTTCTCTTGATGACTTCATGAAGATTCATTGTTCTAGGTCAATGTAGTGGTCTATTTTCTCTAGCTTTGCATTTTCGATTTTGATATTGTCTTTGTCCCCATAGATCAAAAATCTTAAATACTGCTTTTTTAAAAAATTTCTGTTAATCAAAAATGCACTGAGTGAAATTCTGGTAATCGAGGGTTTCTTGTATAGGAACAGCAAATGCTAACATTCATGAAATAAAGACATGCTAGCATTCCCATAAGACATTTATATTAGAAGTCAAAACTTTCATTCCAACTAATGATTGCTTATATAGCATCACAGCAAATACAGGCCGCCTTGATTTTTTGCTGGGATGCATTCCTGAAGGAGGCCGCAGAAACAAAATCGATGATAACTCTTAAATTCATTAAAAGAATTAAATACTATTTTTACAGGAAATAACTCTTAATCAAAATTATCTCCCTTTTACCATTTAGCGAATTTAAAAGATTTTTTTTTCTATTCAATTCATAGATGATTTCTATTATTTTTGATTTTATCCATCAAAGAGTTCCACTGTTATTTACAAGCAGTTACAAGTGGTCCATGAATTTACGAGTAAATACAAGTTTTTACTAATAAATATAACATCAATTTATTTTGATATACTGGAGGATACCCATTTAATAAGTTCATCCTGTTTCATGAAAATTTTCAGGAGGTTTAAACTTGAAATGATGAGACACTGTACTTCATTTATTGATAATGTCTTTAATAGCAACAATCAAAACAGAAATATTTTAGTTAATCCTAATAACAATCAAAACACAATAAAAAAATTGCTGTTATGTCATTCAATTATAATTCTATTTAATCTTATTTCTTAGAAAAATTTGCTAAAAAATCCCCTGATTTTCTCTCACAATTGTATTCCAAAACAATTAGAGATACACATTGCATCACTGAAATGACATTTTTTGTTGTCACAAAATATGTATTCATTTCAGTATTGATTTCTATTGTAAATCGAGCACCCCCTCATATCAAGACCCAAACAATTTTAAATTGGATACTGCAATGTCTAGTGCATAGACCAACATGTCCGGTGAATATCAACTTGATACAATGGCCAGTTGTTGAGTTATCTTGGTACATACACTCACACATGGATATTTCTCTAATTGTGGTGAGGATAAAGTTTATGAAAAATAATTTGAATGATGAAATTCTACCTGAATTACCACATTATTGTCAACCAGCGTAAATTGAAATTGGGGCTCCTACTAAAAGTATGTAAAGGGAGTAAGCCGAGACCAACATTTCCTTCAAAGATTTATGAAACAAATACAGTATATTTTGAGATGTTAGTCAACTGTGTGTCTAAGATGAGTCCATTATTTTGCTATAACGCTGTCATTTCTAGATATCACCTTCTTATGAATACACAGTTCATGGCACTTGGTCAGCTGTCAACATAACATGTATTTCTTTCATCTGTAATATATTGATTGTTGTTTTCAAGTCGTAAAAGTGAAAATCTCATTAGGGATGATCAATCAACCTGAAAAAAATTATTCAAAATTGGAATCACATAACGTCTATTGTATAATACCTACCTAGCATATCATTTATACTTACACGTATACATGTTCATTATCATACATATGGAGAGGAAATCCTCCCGCTTACCAAAAGTCACTTGAATGACATGTTTTTAAATTTCAGTGATTCAAAACAAAACTTTCAATATTATCATTCATTTCTCATAGTATTTCATACAAAACCTTTGTGATTGAGTGAGTTAAAATGACAGTATTATCGCTTGCTAATGCTTACGTCTATTGATATTGTATTCATGAAGGTATTGGCTATTTTTGACTGACCTGAGTATAAATCAAAATACTGATGTTGAAAACTAAGACACAACAATCAAAATCAGAGACATAGAACTGGGAAAAGCATACCACAACACCTACCTTGGATGATGAATCACCATGAAATCCTCAAAAGAAGAAATAAAGCAAAGAATCATACTAGGTTGACAAGCTTTGGCAGGGAAAATTCAACCTTCAAGAATAAGAAAATTCTGCTACTGCTAAAAAGAAGGGTATATAACCAATGCATCCTCCTAATAGTCACCTACGGAGCTGTTACATGGAATCGAAACAAGACACTGCCTCTCAAACTGAGAAGCATGCAATGTGCACATGGAAGAACCATCCTCGACATTACACGGAGAGATCACAAAATAGCACAGTATGTTAATGGAAAGACAAGAGTTGGAGATATCATTTAATTCATATGAAAACTTAAATTGCAATGGGGTGGTCACGTTGTAAGAATGGTAGACAATTGCTAGACATCACTTATCACAATGTGGATCCCCAGAGATCATGTACAGAATTGTGGCCAGCAGAATATAAGTTTACGTGACAAACTAAACAAGTTTAGAGAGTGTTGGCTCTGCGATATCCATGATAAAAAGGTCTGTCAAATCCTAGGGAAGGTCTATGTCCAATGATGGATACTAAAAGGCTGCTGCTGATGGTAATTATAATGACTCTTAATTATACAAAAAAGCTTTTATTACTTTATCCTGTCAGTGCAATATGTGAGAACAAGCTAGGAAAGAATTAAAATTGTCAAAATAACATTTGTGCTTAAAAGCCGACTATGATGATATAATTATCGAATTTTGCTATTTCAATTTGGTCTGGTTGGCTATGTTTGTAAGTATCACACGTCTAGACCAAACCGTTGGAGCTTGAAGGCAATTTACAAGTATTACTCCTAATTATGTCTACAAAAAATGTTGTTTTTTTTTCCAAATTTCCCCCCATAAATAGTTTCAGAGGGATGTTCAGATTGTTGTGTAAGTTTATGCTAAACTGAAGTAGATTACTACATCTACCTAGGGCAATGAATCTCCATGAGACCCTCAAAAGAAGAAATAAAGCAAAGAATCACACTAGGATGACAAGCCATTGGCAGAGCAAGCACAACCTTCAAAAACAAGAAGATCATATTAATCTCAAAAAGAAGGGTGTACAACCAATGCATCCTCCCGATAGTCACTTATGGAGCTGAAACATGGAACCTAACCAAGAGACAAACTCGCAAACTGAGAAGCATACAACGTGCACATGAAAGAATCATGCTCAACCTCACATTGCGAGATCACAAGACAGCGCAATACATCCGGGAGAAGATAAGAATCAGGGACATCATAGAATCCATTAAAAAGCTCAAATGGCAATGGACTGGCCATGTTGCAAGAATGGCAAACAACTGATGGACATTGTGACTCATGACATGGATCCCCATAGATCACATGTGGAACCAAGGTGGGCAGAGTATCAGATGGAGAGACAAGCTAGACAAATTCAGAATGTACTGGCTTTGCAACACCCATGATAGGGAAGTGTGGCAAATCCTAGGGAAGGTCTATGTCTGACGACAGATTGATGATGATGATTATCATCCCTTAATTTGTGTTCACCGGTTTTTTTTCAAAATTCAGACTTTTTCTAGTGATCACTGCCCAACAAAAGGCAAGAGAAGTAACTTATTCATTGATCACTGATGTTTCCCAATTTTTTTAATTGATCACCCCCAACTTATTGAAAGACGTCGGTCATGTGATGGTTTCTATTGTGTGATTAACCAGACTGTTTTTTTTTTACTATTCAAATTCAAAAAGTTCTATTCATTGAAGAGATCCAGTTTTCCAGTGTCTATACAAGCAGTCCATGAATCCAAGAGTTGAAAGCTCTCAAAAAAATTCCAATCAGTATTTTCACGAAGGTGTTATTTATGATAATTGTTTATGAGACTGGTCCCAAGTTTGAAGGATAATTGTCAGCTTCTTTTGGTCCAGCGAATGCAAATAATTGTTACCAGTTGAACATAGAGGAGATTTTATTTTGTTCTTTTTCACTAGTTTCTAAATGACAACGGCAGGAAAAAATTGCTCTGTTTACTGTACAGCCGTACCAATAAAGCAATTTCCATGCATAAATAGTTAATTATAACTGTTGCATAGGAGATGTAGTTTGCCTAACGAGGGGGTACTTGTAGCCTAATGGTTACCAACGCAGCAAATGGAATTGGCAAACTCTGGTTGAAACAGTTGGCCTTCACTTTGCATTAATATCCTTGTGAAAGGTATGGATCCATCTTTTCCCACCCTTAACTGTAGAATGATAACTGGGCTCTTCAACCTTGGTTTGCAACCAGTCTAGCCGACTGACAATTCAAAACTGGGAGAGTCAAACCCATTGTTCAGTGTCATGAGAGGCTTGGGAGGGACAAAGTGAGGAGCATGTTTCCGGAATATTCAGTTAACGGGGCTCTGGTGAAGTTTAAACTGGTGTAATTCGGAAGAAATAGATTAAAATATACAAGAAAAAGAACAGACTCTGTCCAAAACCTATGACGGTGTTTATACAATTTTTGACAGCATTCGGTAGCATTTGTTGGAGAAATAAAAATATGGATAATATTAAGAGATATTTGTTTTTGATATTTCATGTCAATCCTTGCTAAAACAAAAACAAATAATCATTGCATCAAAAATAAAGGGAAAAATATCATCTGAAATGCAATATAAATAATTGGCAAAGGAAAATAATGAATATATATATATATATATATATATATATATATATATATATATATATATATGAAGTGTATACATAAGTTATAAACACTGTTTAGACTGCTTTTTTTTTTCTTTCCTTCTTCCAGTCTTTTTTGTATTTTATTTTGTATCTCGGAAATTGATTTTTGAAAAAAGAAGTAATATGAAGTGGTATCGCATGAATAAATAAAAAAATTTTTTTTTCTTTCTCTCTCTTTTACGCCCCCCCCCCCAAGATAACAGCTTTCTTTAGGAAGTACGCCCTCCTTTTTGAGATTAATGTGATCTTCTTGTTTTTGAAGGTTAGGAATACTGTCTAACTCTCTATGACCTCTCTCTTAATTCCTTTAAAATGCTGTTAACCTATTCAAATCAGGTCTTAGTATGAAATTTCTGCCATTCTTAGAACTGTCTACTTATGTCACAGTTGATAAATCAAGTGAAAAAAAAGAATAAAAACGGACAGACAAAATAACTTACACTCTGTCTCTACATCCTTACAACACCCTAAGTACATGTGGGAGAAAACAAAAGAAAATTTTGTGACAGATTCTGCAACAAGTCAAAGTCATTTTGGAAAGAATATGCTTGTTTCACACCTTGACTATCACTTCAAAGAAGAATTTTATTTCTTGTTTTCTTTCTCATAGGTAGGTTGCGTAAACAAGCTGATATGTTGAATAGAGCCTTAAATTTCAGAATTTCGTTTCTTGTGTTTTCTTTTTCATAGGTTGTGTAAACAATCTAATATGCCGAATAGAGCCTCAGATTTCAGAATTTTATTTCTTGTGTTTACTTTTTCATAGGTAGGTTGTGTAAACAACCCAACATGTTGAATAGAGCCTCAAATTTTTGAATGTTCACTTCACCACTGAATATATTCCAATGATTGAACTATTCCTCAAGTATTTCATATTGTACCAATGCTCAGAAAGACTTGGCTGGTGGGCAAATATAATGCAAAAATTTCCTCATTATCTAGACACCTGCTGTTTGGCTCTGGCTCAAACTAGTTAATGAATCAGCATTTTACTCTGGTTGTTCACTAAATAGAGGTGGTAGATATCTTTAAGGAGTGTTCATAGTTTGATGGAATATCAGGTAATGGTGAAACAGTATTAGAAGTACGTGCCAGGAAGGACTCAATGAACACTTGATAGGCTTACAAATACAGAATTTCTGATAGTTTTATATACATGTATAAAACTTATCACATATTGGATATTGTATAATATTATATTGTATTGTATTCCTGATTTGTATTATATATATATATAATATATATATGTGTGTGTGTGTGTGAACAATGGGGGATGTGACAGACTCAGGAATAAAAGTATATGGAGACTATCTTTGTTAATTGAATAATTCATAAATGAATAAATTAAGATGCTATACATGTTTTGGGAGGGGCTCTCATCTACAGTAGCATGTGTTTCAATGGTTAAAATATTTTTGTACAGAACCAATTTTGCATCAGATGTTTTGCTTTGGAAGTGAAAATTGAAATCAAGAAAGAAGATTCCTTCTAGTTAATAACGGTGAGTCTGGAATATTTATATATATATATATATATATATATATATATATATATATATATATATATAATTTATAATTGAGTCATCCACAGGCAGCTGTTTTGTTGTATGACTGTGTGGCTATAGACTATCCAATATCCTATCCAATACCGCAAGGTAGGATTGAAACTTTCGCTCCAGACCCAGAGGCTGGCTTTTTACCCCTGCCCTATGCAGAACTGGGTCGAATTTAAGTGATATAATTACTTACGCACAATTCCCTATCCACCTGAGTGCTACATTCCAGAGTTGGAAGAGCATTGCTATGTGCATCTATGTATCTGTATCTTGCAGAAGTGAATCACCATAACCCGTGTATGTACCAGAACTAATCATCTAAAAAAATTATCTAGGATTATCCCAGATAAAGTAGATCTTTTATTCAAAATTATCTAAAAAATACATGCACGAGATTTTGGCATTGTTGATCCAAAATGACCTTAAAGACCCTCAAAAGCATTTTTTTTTTAAAACAAAAAAAAAGTTTCTAAATGGTGTATAGTGGTGTACTCATGCAAATTTTCATGTATGTAGATGCATGTGTATTCACTCATGACTGTCTGCACAATATTTCTGAAAGTTCTTAATGATTTTCATAGAAGGTTTGGCAATGGGCTAAAAAAGAATTGGTTAAATTCAAGGGCAGGTCCAGGAATTTCTTTCACTTGCCTTCCTTTTCATTGTAATTAATTGTTGAGATATTTTCATTTGGTTTTTACTGACTGAGGCATCCGCAGATGTAAGGGTTCTCAGGGTGCCTTCTACTTATTAAATTGTTTCTGTCTACTCTATTGGTTTTTGACAAAGGAGGTTTGATATTTCTAACATAGAATTTAGCAGAGCATTGCTTGGTAAGATCATGAGTGTGTGGGAACTCTTTAGTTAAGGATGGCAAAAAAAGGCTTGGTTTGCCTCCGAATTTACATGGTTTCACCTGAATTACACCGATCGGCCTGAAATTCTACACTGTTTCAACTAAATTGGAGTGAAGCACTCCCCCCATACGTTTATGGGTAAGATCATTTGGTTTCTTGTCATTAAGAAACTGGCATGTGATGATTTCTGATTTCTTCAGAATCGTTGAAAACCAAATATTGTGTAATGGTTCTCACTATTTTCTAATTTTCATGCAGTGTTTCTAAATTTGCTTACTTAGAAACCATCAACCACAACTGTCGATACAGTCAACATAAGTTTCTTCAGTTTTTTAGTGATTCTGCTTGCCCATCTGTGTATTGTTGTGTGTACAGCCTGTATCAATGGAGCTGCAAGTCTGGAAATTTAGAAATGGTGAGAGAAGTAACTTATTCATTGATCACCGCTTTTTCCAATTTTTTAGTTGATCATCCCCGACAATGCTGCCAAAGAAGTTGGTCACATGACAGTTTTTTGATAAAAGATCTTTTTTTTAAGTTGATTTTTTAAGATAATTTTTGGTAATTAATTCTGGTATATGTGCAAGCTAAGGTGATTCATATATGCAAGATACGCATATTCATTATTGGATTTTTTAAAGTTTTCTCCATAGATGGTGGTGCAAAGTACTAAGGGAGGTGCAGAGTGGTGTGATGGTTACCTGGACAGTTGGAGTTTCAGCTACTGTCTATGTTCAATTCACACTGGTACTTAGAGCAGGGGTTGAAAAACTTGCTTAACGTAAGACCCACATATGATGAACTTCAGATGCTTGAGATTTGTAAGACATAAATTTTCTGATTGAAAAGGTTCCCTAAGTAGTTGAACTTCGAAGACCACTGGACTAAAGGGATAAACAAAAATAAACAAACAAAAACAATAAAGTACTTAAGCTAAGTCGATTGAAAAAAAAGATGCAGAGATATACAATAAATCCTGTTTCAACCAGATCATCAATGGCACCAACTTTTTCTTCCCATAGGAATAATTTCCATATATTTACCAGAATAAAAAGTTAGAAGCATGCCACCAGTTCTATTCAAATAAAAGTTCTATTACGAGAAGGAAGAAGAGAAGTCTCCGCCTTTGTTGTGTCTATTCCTTTAGGGTGGCTCCTTTGTTTTTCCCTGATTCTTTTCGGATGTCTTTGCAGTTGGCCAAAGATGGAACACTTTCCAATCAATTCTTAATCTCATTTAAATCGTATAATTGTTTCCAGTCAACTGGCTTACCTTGTCTGTCTGTTTTTTTTTTGTTTTTCATCTTAGCTCTACCCTATTTTATAATTCATTCATCTATTTTTTTCACATTTGGCAAAGTTCTGTTCTTCGCCTCTCGTGTCACCTCTTGGAATTTGTCTTATGTTAGCTTTTCTTTTCTTGGAAAGATTCTGTCTAAATTGTTGCATACACCAAAAGTTGTTTACTTAGAGTAGAAAGGAAGACAAATAAGTTATGTGTCCCCTACCCCCAAATCTCTTTTATTTTGGTATTATGTTAATTACCAAACTTATTTGCTTCTTTTTTTTTTTTTAGTTGTGAGTTTTTCTTTTTTAGACTCTTAACTGTCTTTATTTATTGATAATGTTTTTTTCTTCCAGTAGGGAATCACACAACCCTTTAAAGATTGCACAATTGCATTGAGTTGTGCTGTGAGCATATTATAACATTAGCTCAAACTTATACATCAAAGTTAAGCCCTCTTTCAGCTTTGTTAACATAAGCTGAATGATTCTTTTGAGATCTATTCAGAAGAAAAAAAATCTATAATTGAATTCGAATGTATGGTCCGAATCAAGGAGATAGAGTTCTACTATTCCAAAGTGTTTGTTTGATTAAGCTTGTGACCACAAATTAAATGAAGGGAAAAAGATATTTCAAACCTGGAAAAGTGTCCTCTCATCCCTGAGTCAGTCTTTTCATTTTCCCCAGTGAACGAAAAAAGCACGGCAACCAAATCAGGAAAAAAATGATTCTAAATAATAGTGAAGGGCTTTTTTGAGAAGACTTTTGAAATTCACGGCATCTACAACCTGTAAAAATCTGTAAAAGTATTTGGGAGTATCATCATCATCAGTCTTTTAACGTCCGTCGTTGGACATAGAACCTCCCCAAGATTCACCACACTTCTCTGTCATGGGCGTCGTGGAGCCAGTACTTTCTGAATTTGTCTAGCTCGTCTCTCCATCTAATATTCTGCCGGCCTCGGTTGCACATGTGATCTCGGGAGATCTATGTCGTGAGTCGTGATGTCCATTGGTTGTCCGCCACTCTTGCAACATGGCCAGCCCACTGCCATTTGAGTTTTTAATGAATTCTGGCCCTAATCAAAGTCAAGAGGTTATCCATACCTCATATAAATGAATCACCGTAGCCTGTGAGCGTATTAGTTATCTAAAAGATTATCTTTAAAAAAATACCTGTGCAAGATTTGGGCATTGTTGGTCAAAAATGATCACAGAGACCCCAAAAAGTACATTTTTTGGTAAAACAAAAAGAAATGTTTCCAGGTGGTATTTAGGGGTGTAATCATGCACATTTTCAAGATTATAGCCCCAAACATGTGACCAGGGGGAATGATAAGGGCCAGAATCCATTAAAAATCTCAAATGGCAGTGGGCTGGCCATGTTGCAAGAATGGCGGACAACCAATGGACATCACGACTCACGACATAGATCTCCCGAGATCACATGCGCAACCGAGACCGGCAGAATTTTAGATAGAGAGACGAGCTAGACAGACAGACAGACACACGCACACGCACACACTAACAAACACAGATATACAGATGAGCAAAGAGAGAAGAATTTGTAGCCCACACCGGCAGGGAGATTGCGGGGCTACAGTAATTCAATAGAACTTTATTCTAAGTGCAAGATTGGTTATGCAGTTAAAAGATATTTTCCAACCAAGACAATTTCCTCTTCCTTGGCAGTGAATCAGGCTATAAAATTTGTGATATTTAATGTCACCTCTCAGAGAGCACTTTCAAAACTAGCCAGTTAAGGCACTTAATGCCAGTAGAGCTATCCCTGGGCACTGACAGCATGGAGATGTCACCAAGGGCGTCAGGTGCAAGGAAGAACCTGGTATGCATCTGAGTCAGAAGCAATTTCAAAATACTAACATAAAAATGACTAAATGAATAGATTAACAGCCAAAATATGAAAAGAGCCAAAATTAGAGAATTTTCTGTAGTCAGATTTTCCAGGAATACATATCAGTTAAATACTTTCTGTTGAGATAAAACAAAGAGAAACAATTGTAAAATGGCATTCTCATGACCAACGTTGCTTGTTTGGTGATAGAGTGCTGACATTTGTAAGGACCTGGTTGAGTTTTTAGATGTGACCATGCATTCCAATAAGATGCTTTTCAGTTGAATGGTCGGTCAGTCTGTTGCTTTCAATTTTTTAAACAACAGAAATAGGAAAGGAATAAGTGGTGTGATGTCATTAAAAGAACATTCCCTCTGTCAAATTATTTTACCTGCTGCTTGGATGTCGTAATGGGTCAGCATTTTTGTATTCAAAAATAGTCAAATATGACCATTTACAATTTTCATTGAAAATGATACCTACAGAATATTTCCATAATGCAATATTTTAGAAGTATGAAAATCAATTGCCTTAAAGAAAAACTACTTGCTTTTTCTCCTTGTCGTTGTCATTGCTGATGTTGTCTTTCATCTGCTACTACTACCACTGATCGTGGACGAGTCATTGAACTTATAGTTCTTGTTTATAATTTGTATCATTTGAATATTTCACATTTGACTCATATAAGACTGGCAGAAAATCTGTTTTAACCTCCTGTGTTATTGAACCAGTAAGAAGATTGAACCTCAATTTTTAAACTTGTTTTCTCCTACTTTAACCATTTCAATGTGCAAGTGCATGGGATTTTTCTAAATGTGTCCACATGTCTCAAATAGACACTTTATAGACAGTCAGTCTAGCTGTCGGTTGGTCCCAGTTACGGTAAACAACAAAAAGAGGAAGGAGGTGGGGTTGTGTTTGATTTACTTAAGAGGTCTGGTGAATCTTGGGGAAAGTCTATATCCAACAATGGCTGTGAAAAGGCTACTGCTGCTGATGATGATAATGTCATAAGTGGTGTGATGTCATAAAAAATTGTGATGTTATTAAATCTGTAATTGGATCTATTGATAATGTATCAAGCATTTGTTAATTATATTATCTAATGGCTAAAATCAGCTAAAATTTTCCATTTCCAGCTAACTATACAGGTAAAAATGTTATACAAATTTACTTATTTAGAGCTCACTCATTAAATAAAATATCCACACTCCAAGACTCCAGAACAAATTATGGATAAAAATTGTACTCTTACTTTAATTCAAATTACTAATTGTTTTACTTAATTGCAAGAGTTTCGGGTGAACCATCATACTTTCCTCTCCCTCCTTCCGCTACTAATACCACAACTAGTAATGCTACTACTACTTCGATTGGAATCCCTTTGGAATCAGAAATCACAGATATGGACATAAGGATGGTGGAAGCATCGTTGAATTTACGGCTCATGTTTTTATGGTACTTGATATCAAGAATACGTTTCTAGATTTAAGGACAGATTTGTAATTAAGGTATGTCTCTGTGAAAAAGTAGAACCTAATGATATATTGTACCTCGTCTTTAGTTGGATGTAGGTTTTCTTCCCAACAGCTGCCGCAAGTATGTGTCTTGTACTCTTCTCCACTGTCTTGGTTTGAATTTGTTGAGGTCATCATGCCATGTGGTCTTTTGTCGGCTATGACTTCACTCGTGGTTTCCTGGGGTTTGATTTGTCAACCTCAACGTCCATCTGTTGGCTATCACTCTTGCCACGTGAGCTACCCAGTTCTATTTTAATTTGCTAATGTTTTTGAGGATGTTGTGGATGCCAGTCTATTCACATATCCATTGTCTTCTCGTCTTGTCACTCTGAGTGATGTTAAGCAAAAGTCATTTGTGAATTTGTGGCATTGTTCAGCGTTTGCTTGGCTGAAGCTTTCAAGAATATAATGCCATTAGTAAATGAAAAATAGGATTTGGGTTTCAATAATTTGCAAGTGGTGATTTGACAAAACAAAGAGATTGGCCAAACCAACAATCATAAAGACTTGAAGATGAGTAGATTATCATGAAAAGGCTCTGTCAAAGAACTTGCTATAGGTTCCAGTGTATTGATTGGAAGTATTTCAAATTATTTAACAGCAGTTAATCAGAAGAGAATTCTAATGAATGGGTTATTAGATATCCGTTCAATGCATTAATGGATAATCATAGCCTGCACGTGTACCAGAACTAGTTCATCTGAAAAAATGATCTAGAATTATCTAAAAAGAATAGATCTTTTATCTGAAGTTGTCTAATAAAGAAAAACTGCACAAGATTTGGGCATTGTTAGTCCAAAATGACAATAGAAAACCCCAAAACCATTAGCTTGACAAAACATTATTAGTATATCTCTGAATTTTTGAGATGAGGTATTATCATTATTATTATTATTTCTATTATTATTCGGACCATCCTCATCATGGTTGTTTTTCATACGTTTCGGTAGGACACATAGCGTAGTGGTTACAGAATCCGACAAAATTACTGCAAATAATCTGATGGTTCTAGGTTCAATCCCAGTGTGAGACAATAATAATATACTACTAATGCTAAGAGGGGAGTGTGGTCAATATATCCCCGTTGGTTAAATAAAGGGTTCGGTTCGTTACTTCCCCACACCTACCAGATGATACCTGATGAAGGCCGTAGAGTACAACGGCTGAAATGTTGTATGAAAAACAACCAAGATGAGGATGGTCCGAATAATAATAGAAATAAAACATTATTAGATGGTATTTTTAAGGTTGTAGCCCCAAAAATGTGATCAGGAGATCTGAGAGGAACTTCCAGACAAGTAAAGAGAGAAGAATCTGTAGCCCACTTGGCTGGTTGATCAGGTCATTTGTAGGGCTACGGAGATTCAATTACAGCTCTGTCAAAGAACTTGCTGCAGATTTCAATGTTCGAATTGGAAATATTTCAAGTTATTTGACAGGAGTTAGTAGGAAAAGAAATCCAATGAATGGGTTATTAGATATCTGTACCACACATTAATGAATAACCTTAGCCTGCACGTTCACCAGAACTAACTCATCTGAAAAAGTTATCCAAGATTATCTAAAAAAATTAGAGTACAAATACACACTTGTTAGAATGTACATGGGTGACATGAAAAATCCATGAAGGATATTTGTACCACGAAGGATAGACTACGTCATTCTTGTAAAAGTATATATTTTCGTTGCATTATGTCATTCCAAAGAGGATGATTGAAAGGGATCAAGCTGTCCTGACAGATGTTGCTCTTTTCTGTACATCATTTTCATGGGATTTAAAAAACAGGACAACTATTCCTCCCCACCTCCAGCTGACATGCAGAGATCTGGTCTCATCAGAGCTCAAAGCCAGCCTGACTGACTGAAAATCTCTTGGGATTAATTCTTCCTCATCTGACCTAGATTCTTTGGACCTTAAATCCAAGGCTTTGTCCACCTACCTGTCCACACAACTTGTACTATTATCCCCCTTTGGCATTATTTTATGCTCTCTTTCTTATGATCTTTCTTTTCGTTTTCCTCTTCACCAACATCATGTCATAACAATACATCTTTTATCTAAAATTATCTCAAAAAAAAAAAAAAAAATGCCAGCTCAAGATTTGGACATTGTTAATCCAAAATGACCATCGAGTCAAACCCCCACTTATTTTTTGGGAAAAAAAAACAAAAAAAAAATTTTTAGATAATGCATAATGGTGTACTCGTACAAATTTTCAAAGTTGTAGCCCACAAAAATGTGACTGAGAAAGCAGACACAGATGGGCAAAAATAGGAGGATTAGTGGTCCACTTGGCGGATTGAATTATAAAAAATTTGTAAAAAAGAGGTGATCAATGAATAAGTTCCTTCTCTAGCATTTTCTTTGGGTAGGAATCTCTAAAAAGTATGAATTTTCAAAAAATAATGATCAATTTCACATAAACTTACATTGTTAATTGAAACCCCTACCCAACCCTACTGGACCTATTTGGGGGAGAATTTAAAAAAAAAAATTTTGTAGATATAAAAAGGAGTAAATAATTAAATTTTCAGCCCTCTAGCACCATTGATGCAACCTGTCTGTGTGAAACATACATACATAGCCAACTAGACTGACTTAAAAACTGAAAGAAACCTATATCTAATAATTGCACTGTGTTTTAAATTTGAATGGTAACATATTAAGCATTCTGTCAATGTAGGTCTATGGTTAATTCATGGCAACTCAGATCTGTCTCTGAGGCAGGGCTTTTATCTTGTAATAAACTACTTGCAATGGATTATTTTGGAATGGACAGGTCTTATATATCGTAATGGATAACTATCACATTTCCCACCTCAGTTCTATTTATAAGGTATGGCTTTTATCTTGCCATGAATTACTTGCAATACATTATCTTGCAATGGACCAGGGCTTTTATCTTGCAATCAATAACTATTACATCTGCTGCCTTCTTAACCATACTGATAGGGATGAGCCTGTCTCATCTATCCTTTTAAAAGTCACATATGCAAATGAGTATGTTTAACTGTATAAATATATGGTTGATTGCCCTGTTATATCTGATGAACTGGGATCTAAAAAAAAGAGGTGTAACAAAATGAGATTGTCTGTTGTGACATAACAATGACGATTATGTGACAGAAAGGCAGGATGTTTGAAACTAAAATCTAAGAAAGAAGTGAGTAAATACTTTTAAGAAATTACAGATTTGTCAAATTCAGATAGAGTTTTTTTTTGTATTTTTCAAAAAAAATTTTGTAATGAAATAGATTAAATTTCTTCCTATGACTATTTTTCATACAGCACAATATCAGTAGTAAATTTTCCTACATAACATTTTGTCTTGACACTTTATGCCTGATCACCCTCTAAAACAGCTTGAGTTGAGTTGAGATATTGAAAAAAGAATTGAAATTAGAATACTTGGATTATCAAAAATAAATTATCAAATAAGTTAGCTTTGTGCTCCTTAATGCTGATCTATGTATAAATAACACTATTTTTTTTGGACGGGTATATGATAGTTCTGCCATGTCTACTGGGCTGAAGTGAAGTTCAAACACATCAGAAGAAACAATGACTATTTGAGAAGGTTGTAAAATAAAGATCTTTGAAACTTGCATCGCAAGGTTAATAATTACGAATTGTGTTTGATAAATAAAACTGTGAGAATTTGAGAAACATCAAAAGTGAAACTGTTTGGACCCTAGGTATTTGGAAACTCTTCCTATAAGGGAGAGAAAGGCTTGATTTTCCTGAAATCTAAAACATTTCGCCCAGATATGGGGACAGGGGCACTTGCCATTTGTAAGATCATTTGATTTCTTGGCCTTGAGTAATTGGTATGTAAGGATTTATGATTTTTGCTGAATCATTGAGAACCAAATATTGCGTAACTGTTCTCACTTGACTTTTTAAAGAATTTGCTTACTGTATTTTCTAATTTTCTTGCTATGTTAGAAACCATTAACCCAAATTATCCTCCTTCCACTACCTCTGGCACTCAACCCGGCCCCCTGACTCGTACACTCTTGGACATGTTATGGTAAGGTTTAATCTAAAAAATTGTCTGAATTTTACAGCATTGCAGTCACATTGACGGAAAATATTCTGCATATATGAAAATGTTATTCTCCATCTTTGGATTAAGCTGTTTGCTGTCACGGACGAGATAATTAATCTTAGTCAGTCGTCTATCCAGTGCCAGAGACAAGATAAAATGTTTTACCATTGTGTACTATTCTTTAACAAACATTTATACTTATAACACATTCATGAGATTTGTAAAGGGTCCAGAATTGTTGTTAACAAAAGCATAATTGGCACTGCTGGATTTCCTATGAAAAGTTACTCTTCTTGTCAGAAATGAAATGTCTTTCCATTACATTTACAGCAGTCTGGTGTCTATTGTATTCTTCAAGTTGGCAAATTTTAGTGGTGAATTAATTCAATACAACTAGCTACAATGCACTATTCGGGAGGAAGGATGAACACACACAAACTTTCTCTAATATATATATATTAGATTTAGTTCTAGATATCAGTTGGTTCGTATGAAAATAAAACCCTCCATCAAAGTCATTAATTGAATAACCATAGCGTCAAAATTTGAGGTCATTTAAAAGATATTCCATTGAAGAATGAATATGGTCAAAATAAATTCTATTTATGACATCACCGGCGTTTTCCACTGAAAAGCATCTAAAATGAAGAAAAATAAACATCTAGATTCTTGAAAATCTAGAAGTTATTGACAAACTTGTCAGAATAGAGCTCCTAAATGTCAAAAGTGCTTTTTTTTTTTTTTTTGAAAAATTTAAAAAAAAAATTTGTCTAGTGGAGTACTTCTGCCAATTTCTTAGTCTTGAGACAAAACAGTATGGTTAAGTGTACTGGAAAACACTGGAACAAACAAAAAACACACAAACAAACACATATAAAAAGAGAATAGAACCCTTCACCATCTTTGATGGCCACAGTGGTTCAGTTTAAATGTGCAATAAAGATTTTCCATTTTCATCTATATTTTTACAATAAAAA
>OY735242.1:9472574-9585074 GCA_963457665.1 Thysanoteuthis rhombus
TTTCATAATTAGCTCTGCAATTAGCATTCATTAAGACTACGCTTTCATTTGATCTCTGCTAATTACTCAGTTTTGATTTAAATTAATATTTTGCTGTTTTGTACATAATCTGATTTTCACTGACATATTTTTCTGCTAACCTATGAGCTTTGAAGTAGTTTAAAAGTGCCTTACTGGCTGTCACACAGAAAAGAGTTGGTTTTCAAATATCCTCACGGAAAATAAGATTGCATCACCCTGAATATATGTTTCAATTTACGCAAGATTTAACATTCGGGTGAAATACCTGGATTATAGTAAACGATCACATATACAGATCGGTATGCGCATGGGTTCCAAAATTTAGGGTTTATCCACAGTATTCAGTCCCTATATTAATACACTGTAATCCTCCTTTGGTGTTAAGACAGGCATGTATTCTAAAATTCAGGTACATTTGATCCATTTGTATGAGTGTTTCTGTGTCACAAGACATTGAAAGTTTCATCAGAATATCTACCGCCCCCTTGCATGCAGGCCTATAGTCCTGTAAGGCAGTCCAACTAACAGAAAAATGAACCAGAAGTAGAGCCCCTGAGGCAAACTGGTGGTAATACTCTACCTTCCTTCTGGCAACTCCTGCCGTCAAAAATGCTGTTATGTGTGATGTCTGACAGTGCAACTGGAAAATGACTTTGGAGGCTGAGAGAGTGGGATAGTCTCTGTGCAAGGACCCTCCCACTTTAAAAAAACATCCATGTACAGGTTGCTGTGTCAAATTCTGCTCTGACACAGACATCGGAAAGATGATCAACCAATATAATCAGTAATTTCTGTTAACTTTATCATCAAAAGGGAATAATTCTAACTTTGGATTATTGAGTGCAGTTTCAAAGATTTTTTGTCAACTGAAAATGTAAATATCCGTGTTGGTTGAATATTTCAATCTGTCTATGCAAATCTGTAGCATAGATAATTTTAGAAGAAAATCAAGTTTGTAAACTGATATGAAGCCCTTCAGATATAATTTTCCACTATCAGAGTCCCACAGGTTATTTTCTGCTCTGATTGCACACGCAGCCGGTTTCAAGCCAATTAGCTTAATTGTTCCCAGTTGGGCCCTGGGCCTAAGAGACAGGGGCTAAGGTAATCTGTTCTAGTCAAATACACCCAAGAATACATTGCAACAGAAACCTAACACTGCATTGCAGATTTTACAGAGAACAGCAATGATTTATAATTTTCTTTTAAAAAGTCTGTAGCGTTCGTTCACACTGTTTATATTTTGAATTTTTTTTATTACAGCTCTTGAATTAATTTGTGTATTAATTAATTATAGAACAGTGTAAAAATTCATATTTCTGAAGTTTTTAAATGCACATTCTGATTGATTTCCATCCTACCATAAAGATATTAAGTTTATTATAAACTTTTTTATATCTCTAAGATTCTCCAGACCTTGGCTGTGAACCTTGGTCCCCCACAAAAAATGTTTCCAATTGGGCCACGCAGTTGCTAAAACTGGCACTGATTGCTCAATGATTGGTTTAGTTATCTGGAAGTGTCATACCTAGACATATCATAATAGTTTTAATAATTTAATTAATCACGTATCACATTCAAAGATTACATTGATCAATACAATATGAATTTGTGTGTTTTAATGAGCTTTCCTGTTGTCAACATTTGATAATACAAGATTGGTTGATCAAAAGTTGATGAACTTCAATTTCCTATTGTCAACACAATAATGATGATCACTGCCATTTGATCATATGTGTACAGTGGCTCCTTGGAGAGCATTCTGCTATGTGACCTTTATGGAATAGTGTGTGCTCAGGAAAGGACCAGGTGCACAGTCCAGTTCTAGCTTGACAAGATGTTCCATTAATCAGCGGCAGAGCATTGACTGAGATGTCTGAGGAACGATCTTATTACTACACACAGCACCTGGTATTCTGTGACAGTTGTCAATCTGGTTATTGACCTGGACCAATGTCGCTCAACTTCGGTGATCTTACAAAAACTGTTGCAACCAACACAATTTGGCCGTGTATCTACACAATGTACTTATTCAACCATCTCTCCACAAGGACAGAATTTGACACTTGGTTAGTTTTGATGTGCATGCATATATGTCGGCAACACATGCTCACAATACCTGATGCAAATTAACTTTGGTGATCAAACAAAAAACAGTATTTTCAGTGTGATTTGACCATATTAGGCTTGTGCAAAAGTTTCCGGCAAAAAATGGTTTCCCACTGTGTATTCAGTTTCTAGTTTTTGAAAAAGGTGTGCTGGGAACTTTTGCATTCATATAATAGATTTCCCTGCTATTGGCAGAAAAAAAATTTGTTTTTTGACGCGGTAGTGTCTTTCGGAAGTTGTGAAAAATTTACATTGGAAAAGAACTGATATGTTTCCCAATATATCTTTGGTGAATTATTTATGATTCTGCCCAGAGTCTACAAAATGTTTACATGATTGTCCTAAAATCTAATTCCCGTAATCAGTAACAAGAGAGAGAATTCCAAAGAGACAATAAGTCATTTCTTCCTGGCTTGATTCCATTGCCTTCGTGTTTTCGTGTTGAACTAGCAAGGCATCCTAGCACTGCCTAGTTATAATCAAATCAACGTAACTCAACAAATGACCTGCCTGACCAACCAGCCTAGAGTGCTAAAGATTCTTCTCTCTTTGCTTGTCTGTCTGTCTATGTCTCTGAGCACTCATGTTGATATTTTGGGGGGCTTCATCTTGGCCATCAATCAGTAAGAGATGCTTGGAAAATATAAGTCAAAAGACGACCAGAAAATGGTCCAAATCGGAGGAGGGTGTAAAAACTGAAACGGGAATTGTACTTAAGAATATGGACATAAGCCAAAATATGACTCAGAGTTTATGTCTCCACATAGGATTATTTTCTCCGTCCACACCTAATTACACAAATGAAGACAAGCATGCATTATATATGATGTATGTATTTATATATAAGGTGTGTAGTTTGTAGTGGGTGGTCAAAAAGTTTCAAAACATTTAGGACCCTTCTTTTGTCTGAATTTCTGAGATGAGGAATTATCATTATATATTAATTTACTCAGGCTTTTTGCAATCCATTGGGATTGATTGTTCTCATTCAACTATCCATGCCAGAAGGGTATCTTCAGTAGAAGAAGCAGACAACCAACATCGAAGCGACAAATTAATATAGGAAGAATTATCTGATACAAGATATCCTCAGGCATATCTGTACGGAGTGAATTATATGGCCCTGTGTTCAAGTCTTATTGTTGTGATCTTCCATCAGTACATAGTGAATGTATCATTTGACGTAAAAGGCGCAAATAGAATGAACAATTGAAGAAAATGGGGCTGCTGCATTGAACCTGTGACTGATAAAGTAGCCACTTGAACATAGCGTTGCTCTTACCATTGAGCTAAACAATCATCGGTAATGCAAAGGCCCAAGTAACTGCTCTTACTTGAAATTCTCATCTTGTTCATTCATTGTCCACATCTGCTCTACTTGTTTCTTAATACAGACAATTACATAATCCGAAATTATAAAATGAATTTTATCACTTTGAAACTCTATTTGAAATGATCTCCCATTATTACACAGTGAATGTATTATTTGGCTGAAACAGGATAAAGAGAATAAACAATCAAAGAAAATGGGGCTGCTATACATTCACTGTGTAAAAATAGATATTCCCAATCTGATTATATATCCATTTCTTGATTGTCCGCTTTGAGAAGCAAGAGAACAGTTATAGACAGTGAATGAACAAGGTAAGAATTTGGCGATAACGTGTCTGTCAATGTATCTGGACTCAACCCAACCCTTACTGTTCATTGAAGAAACTTGAAATTTTGCACACACTCTTCGCTCAATAAGTTTTCTGAAAATTCTCCCCCCAAATAGATTTTTGAATATGCAATGTCAGTTCATGCTAAACTGGTCACTGGTTTGAGTCCATTCAAAAAAAAATTCAGACCTTTTTTAATGATCACTACCCAACAAAAGGTGAGAGAATTAACATTTATTGATCACCCCTTTTTCTAACTTATTAATTGATCTCCCCCAACATAGCATATATGGGTATTGGTGATTCATAATTTTCCTTGGAATGCTCGTTTTCTTTAGTATTGACAAATTTTGTAGTTATAGATTACAGGGTGTCTCAAAAGTTACTGTACATTTTCTTTTTTCATTTTTTTCCCAGATTTCTGTTGGGTCTCAGTGAAATTGATATCAATTGATAGCTTAATGCCTGAGAAATTTTTTGGCACTTGTTGGCACTTGAACTGTATATTTATCCCCATTATCATGATGAAGACACTAACATTAGGTGTAAAATCACTGCCTGGCAAGGGTTATGGTTTGAGGCTCTACATCAATAGCAAAGTTCAGGTAACAAGATCAAAAGACCTTTATGAACTTGAGGCAAGAATCAGAGATTGTTATGTTAACATCCTATGTGCCTGTATCAATCGTTAACATACATTTGAAAGTCGATCAGGGAAGTAATGCTTATTTGAACTTTCGAAATTTGAATTACAAAATTCTAAAACATTCTGGTTTATGTAAGGTGATTTTCAAAAGTGTTTGTTTGTTTTGGAAAAAAAAAAAAAAACCAAGTTTAGAATGACTTTTGAGACATCTCGTTTTTACAAATTTAAGAGGTTACTCTTTATTGCATAAATCTGCCTTTCCCAACCAGGGGTCTATGAAATCCAAATCTTCCATGAGAGGTTGTGAGGGGTTCTGTTAAAATGTTTCATATGCATGAAAAAAGCATTAATAAAAACTCTATCTCCAGAAAACTCTGTTTTTCTTGTATTAAACCTGTTAATTGATAATGATGTTTGCCTTCTGAGTTTTATAAGAAAATATAAAGTTTATAAAGAGCATTGATTTCATGAAAGTTAAGCTTGAATTATCAATATTTTTTTTCTAGGAAATTCTTTCATTTTATATCTTTTATATCAAATGTCCTTTGGGTGAGAAGGGACTGAAAAGAAAGGTATTTTGTCATCGTCATCATCATCATCAGTCTTTTAACATCCGTCGTTGGACATAGACCTTCCCAAGGATCCGCCACATTTCTCTATCATGGGCATCACGGAGCCAGTATCTTCTGAATTTGACTAGTTGATCTCTCCATCTTGTATTTTGTTGGCCTTGGTTTTGCATGTGGTCTCTGAGGATCCATGTTGTGAGTTGTGATGTCCATCAGTTGTCTTTCAATCTTTGAACATAACCAGCCCATTGCTTTTTGTGTTTTCTAATGAATTCTATGATGTCTTGACCCCCGTTCTCTTTCAGATATATTATGCTGTCTTTTGATCTCTCCATGTGAGGTTGAGCATGATTCATTCATGCGCATGCTGCATATGAACAAATATGTAAAAACCAATTTCCAGTACACTGTAGAATGCTGATGAATACTTTAGGATTATGATTACAAGGGTTCCTCCAGTCTAAAAAGGTTGAGAAACATTGATATACACATACACAAGATTGGTCATTCATCTTGTGTATGTGTGTGCGCACACAAACTCTCAAGTCTGGTAAAGCAATCATCTCTTAAGAGAATTCCCAATGGCGTATGATGAGCTGATGATAAAGTGCTGGTTCCCTTTGCATGGGTCAGCTTAGTGATCCTTGCTAGTTTGAAGTCTGGTCGAGACCAGGACTTTATTCCACCAAAGGGAATACCTTCACTCTAATCACATACGTTTACTCAATTAACTACTGAGTGCAGAGGGAAATTTTTATGATGAAGTGTTTTGAAGGGTTCTGCATGCTCTTTGTATCTGCCTGAGATATGGGTATGAGACAAACATACTAAGCATTGCACTATCCAAGCTGACTAAATCTTTCAAGCGAGTCCTAACAAATTTGGAATGAGTTGTATCAAAAGTCGTATAAGATCAGCTATTTTTCATCCAAGTACTTGTCTGCTTCAATTTCCTTTTTATCAAGTTCTGCAGAAAGTAATGGCATTTTTTTGTTTTTAGATGTGTTCACACATATCTATTAAATGCTTTTCGGTCAGTTGGTCAGTCTGTCAGCCGGTCCTAATTATGTTAAACAACTGATATATGAAGGAGGGAAGATGTATGATGTCATTGAAAGGTGAGACATTAGTGAAAGGTGTAACATCTATCCTGATCAATTTTTTTTCTTACCAGTTGCTAATGATGTCATGATAGAACATCCAAGGTTTGCATAAAAGCTCCTCCTACTGCTTCTACTACCACGGATAGTGAACACATCATTGAATTTATGGTTCTTGTTTTTTCTTACATTGATACTTATACAAATAAAATGTGAACAGTACCGTTTGAGACAAGTTGGTTGTTAATAAGATATCATAAAGTATCTCTTCATTTAAGAGTTGTAATTTTCCGATTCACAGGTTGGAGTTATCAACCTATAAAGAAACTAGACAAAAAGATCATTCATTTTGATTTTTCTTTAACTCTAAGAGTAAGCTTGGATGAAGAACTGCTGATACTCCCGAAGCATCAATCATGCTTTTGGCTAAGGATCGGTCCCTGTATGTATAGTTCAGAGTTGGTTCCATAGGTTTCCATGAGGAGATGAGATTTTTAAAGAAAAGAAAGCGATCATTCAATGATGTGACAATAAGTTTTTCAAGAATTTATTGACTTGGAGGAAGATAATTTTATCAAACTCCAGTCCAAGTCTGGAGTTAACTCAGTTTTTCTATCGTAACAAATACAAGGACAACGTGAATAGGAATTCATTTCTCCATACGATATCATTCTGAAACAATGTATACCATTTCATCTCCTTTATTACTTAGAAATTCAATGTTCGCATGAAACAAACAAAATACTACAAGGAACATGGTTTTGGAATTCATTATCCTTTTCTCAAATCTATCAGTCTTCTTCCCTAGGAATAGATTTGCAAGAATTAATTCGTCATTGTTTATTTGATAAAATAAAATATATTCTATTCTTTTCTATTCATCCAATTGAAGAAAGCGTACACTGCTGTTTTATTGTTGTTTGATTCGTCAACAGTTTTGGTGTACGTCATGGTTTTGCATGTATGACCCATCAGGTTTTGTGAGGGAAACTTGTTATAATACAAAAACAAAATCAACTTTAAGGGAGTAAAAATTAACGTCCTTGTATAGTGATTACGAATCATGATCAACTGATTGGTAGGCTAGTTTCACACCAACTGAGCTGAATTGATAAGTTTTACATACCTACAAAATTCATCTCATGCATATGCAAGGGTATATTTCATTCTAATTGACAAAAAATTTATTTTAATCAAGAATGCTTGTATGATCTTTTATTTTTTAGATGCTAGTAGGGATACCTGACTTTGCCCTTAACAAACCTCAAATGAGATAATACTGTGGAAAATTTTTTCTATTCTTTCTTACCCAACCCAATTAATGGAAAAGCTATTATTCATATATAGATGTAAATCTTTACTTCTAATATACGCTGCTTACTTACTGTCATAGATGGATGGCCTTACTGAAGTAGTGATTAGAGAAATCAATATGAACCTAAATTGTCGTTAAAAATTTATAATAATGTTTTACAATACTTCATCCTCCACCAAATTATTAGAACAATTGCTTCAAGTTCATCTTAGAAAATGACCAGATTTAATTTCACCCTTGCACCATGTTGCCCTCACTATGCACTAAAATATGTTGAATTTTTGTCAATGATAAAAGAGGAAAGGGTAGTGGGATGCTTCTCTTCGCTATGAAATGAATAACACCAGATTTTTGTCTATGAGAAAATAGGAAGGGATAAACGGTGATATGAAAACCTCAATGGACTTAGCTGCAGTAAAACTAAGAAGGTCTATCGCTGTTGCATTGCTGAAAAAGTGATATACAACAAAATATACTAATACTTGTTTAAGAATCTATTTTGACTTGAAAAATATGTGCTTTGTAAAAAGAATGAACCATGAAAAGTCCTGGTACAAAAATTAATTTTTTTCTGATGTTTAGAACAAAAGATTGGCTAGAGAATGATCTCTATTGATCAGAAATTACCTGAAAGTTTAGCCTACTTGGGAAATTTTTGCAGAAAAGAGGCATGGACATGAAAGGCTCAGAAAATAGTATAGATACAATGTAAGAGTTACAGAAATCATCTTTAGTTGAAATAGAAGTTTGAGTGGAATTTGACCCTGCATCAGTCATGCTTGTTTACACAACAAGCATGAATTAAATTGTTTAAAGTTAGCAAAAATGCATTCAATCATTCTGAGTTTACTTTGATTGGACATATTTTCAATTCATTTCTTTGTTTGCTTCTCTGATTTCTATACTTATAAAAAAACAAATTTCTTCCTGGACTGCCTAATATTTATAAACCTGCATAGATATGCTGCACCAATAAATATTTTGTTTGTACTCTAAAGCAATATAAGTGTCATGGATGTTTTCTCACTCCCCAAATGCTTATGAATTATGATCGGACTGCCAGCAGAGGCTAAGCAAGGAGCTACTTGGCCGATTGCTGTAGAGCTATCATTTAAGCTAATCAAAATCATTGTAAAACAGCTCCGATGATTTACTGACTGCAGTTATCCCATAGAATTTTGCCTAAGTAGCGGAAAAAGGAGGCAATAAAACAAAGTTAAGTGTTGAAGAAAAAAACTCGGCTCCAAAACATCGGAAAACATGTGATGTACGTGGTCGTTAATGGGTCCAGCAATTAAATGAATTGCATTTAAGGATAGATAAAGACACATAAATAATATTTAGATTTTTATTCTGATGAAGGTAGATGAAGATTAAGGCTTCAAGTGGCGCAGAATTGCAGGAAGGAGAAGATTATGGAAATAGGTATTTTCGCACTGGGTAGGGGGCTCAAACAGTGGCTAGGGCAGTAAACAGCCAAGTTAATATCTACCGAATATTATTGATTTTGATTTAAGCTTTAAAACAATTTTCTAGCCTAAACTCTATGTATCTATTGAAACGTATAATGGGTTTCTAGAAAAAACAATGACAAAACTGGAAAGCCAACCCTTTTAACTCTTTGGGGACTCCTTTGGGACGTATTGCAAGGTTTCTATGTCTGCTGGGATGTATGTGTCACTAATATTAAAGTGGATGAAATTTTCCAGGCTTTTATAATCAGAGAGAGACAAAGATGTTTCCATGGTATAAAAACACACTCGGATAATAGTTTGCATTTCATGACGGAACAGGGAGGATGTGTTGGTGGGTGATATGCCAATTCTGAATAAATTGTCACGAATTAAAACAAGAAAAAGAACCAACTCTCTTCAAAAATTGAGACATTGTATATTCAAATTCCTGCTACCAGTTTGTAACATTTGTTTCTGTGATGAAAATATTGATCATATTGAAAAAATATTTGTTTTGAATTGATTTTTCAAGTTAATCCCCATTAAAATGTCCGGAACAAAAATAAATAATCATTGCCTCAAAAATAAAATGAAAAATATTGTTTGAAATGCAATATGATTTATTGGTAAAGCAAAAGCTTATAAATATGAATAAATGAAGTGAATACATTACTTATAAACACTGTTTAGTTTACTTCCCTTCTTTTTTTTTGTTTTTTTTATATTCTTTTTTTTTCATCTCAAGAATTACTTTTTAAAAAAAGGAATGATATGACATAATATGACATAGAAAAGGAAAAATTTCTCTTTCTCATTTTCTCTCATTATCTCCCCTCCTTATTGAGTTAACAGCTTTCTTTTTGAGTTCGGAATGCTGTCTCTCTTTGCCCACTCTTTTGAATACTTTCGATTGCTGTTAAGCTATTCAAATCTGGTCTTAACATGAAATTTCTTTGTTTCTTAGAACTGTCAACTCACGTTGCAGTTAATTAAACAAGTAAAAAAGAAAAGGAAATAAAAACGGACACACCAAATAACTTGCTCTGTCTCTACATCCTTACGACGCCTCGAGTATATTTATTTACATTATTTATTTACAACGCTGTCTCTCTTCAACCGCTCTTTCTCTGGGTCACTCAGTTCCTTACAAACACTGTTACCCAATTCAAATCTGGTCTTAACATGAAATTTTCTCTGTTTTTAGAATTGCCGACTTATATTGCAGTTGAAATATATCTATTTTAGATATATGATTGTCACATGAAAGTGAATAATCCAAGAGAAACATCTCTATCTATAATTTGAGAAATCTCCATGTGTGTGCACCAAAATAACTCAACAACTGGCCTTTGTGTGAAGTAGATGTCCACCAGATATCTTATTCTATGCACCGGACATTGTAGTGTCAACTTTGGAGTTTTTTTGATGTACGGTTCACCAGTATTTACCAGTGTGAGTTTATAGATTTAAAATGTTTTGTGAGTATGGAGAGAGAGAGAGAGAGAGAGAGAGAGAGAGAGAGAGAGAGAGAGAGAGAGAGAGAGAGAGAATTGGGATCTTTTTTTCTGAATTCTTTCTATAAAAAGAGATCAGATTAAACTATGATTTGATGACAAAGCAAGATCTTCATGAATTTCTATTTTGGCTGTTGCTATTAGTTCGAAACTCCTGAAGATTTTCATGCAACCCGGATACACCTTTTGAACGGGCATGCCCTAGGCGTTTTTAATTCTATTCTATGTTTCATTTCAATACCTATGTGAGCTTTTTTTTTTTTTAAATCAGGCATCAAGCATCTTGACAGATGTCTTGAAAGGGTTGATACAAAAAAATTATGTGCAAGTTTATTTTTAAAATACCAAAGAAAGTTACAGAGAACTCTACACTATGTAGGGTTGAGACGTGTTGACTCCAAAAGAATCCAATTACTCGAAGTGGATCCTTATGTTTGCGTGAAGTCTAGACTTGCATACACGGTTTTCACGCCTACAAATTATCATAGATAGATTGGCTCATTCTTTGAAAATATATATATAATTTTCCTTATCGATAACATTGTTTTTTCCTCAATCTGGAATAGTGAGTTTGCAGGTGGCTATGCTGATGGGTAGGATTCTTGAATAAACATAACACTTGCAGACTAAATCAAAATCTGTTAAATTGATATAAAATCATTTGTCCAATGAACATTATTTAAACCAGCAAATGTAAACAGTTTTATAACAGACACGAGAGACGAATTTTCCTATTAACCAATTTATCTCATGACATATTGTCTGGTGACCAATTTAGCGGCTATAAATTGTCCAAGCACCAAAACAACAATGACGACTACAACACCATAGAAAGTGTAGAGAAAGAATAGAAAAAAAACAAAACGCTTTTTACAGTTAAGAGCTATTTGAAAAATTTGAATTCATTAGATAAATCTGAATTTAAGAACAGGAGAATTTGTTAACATTTGAACATGTGCTAATGTTATACATCATTTGAGATGGATAGAATTTGTTCTTCAAGAATTTGAAAGATGTGGATAATCATAATAATATCATTTGGCTTGATAATGACTTTCAGGGAAGATTGCTTCCAGTTAGTGACTAATTTGAATGAAAATGCCGAACAGTCCTGATGAGTCGATCAATAGAAAACCATCATGTAACCAGCATCTTTTGCCAGTATACTGTGTTGGGGGTGATCAATTGAAAAACTGGAAAAAGAGGTAGTCAACAGATAAGTTACTTCTCTAACCTTTTGTTGGGCAATGATCATTAAAAAATGTCTGAATTCTCAAAAACTGGATGAATGCTGCCAGACACTAAATGAGAGACCAATTTAGAATGAGCTTAGATTGCAAATTGAACAAATTGGAAACCCATTTAGAGGGGTAATTTAAAAACACACTTAAAAAAAACAACAATTTTTGAAACATTGTAAGGAGTAAATCACAGCAACTCCTTCATCAGGCTACATAAAGACCCTGAACACTTCCAACTCCAAAAAGGTGTAAGGCAAGGTGATACCAGCTCACCTAAACTCTTCACAACCTGCCTCGAGATGAACTTCCAAAACCTGGACTGGGAAAATTTAGAAATCAAAATAGAAGGTGAATATCTAAGCAACCTAAGATTTGCAGACGACATCGTCCTTTTCGCAGAGAACCTATACAACCACCAAGTAATGCTAGATGAACTAAATGAAGAAAGCAAAAAAGTGGGCATACACATGAACTGCAAAAGAAAAAAAATCATGTGCAACAATCACATTAAGAATAAGGACATAACTGTCAAAATTGAAGATGCAAAACTGGGGAGAGTAGACCACTACATCTACCTAGGACAACAAATTTCCACGAGATCCTCAAAAGAAGAGGAAATCAAGCAAAGAATCAGTCTAGGATGGCAAGCCTTTGGCAGAGCAAGCTCAACTTTCAAAAACAATACGATCCCGATAATCTTGAAATGGTATACCCTCAAAACCTGGAAATCAAAAAGTAGGTATACACTGTAACCGTGCATATCCCTATTCTACATTTCCACTGCCATATAGCACTGGGCTGGAGGTTACATTTTTTCTTGGTCTGACAGCAGAGGAATTTGCTGGTAATTTTCAGAAGGAATTTTGTTTCATTGAATAAGTGACTTTTGAAAATTGACAATTGGAAAGGAACTGAAGCATAACGGCAATTCAGGAAGCAATTAGCTATCCTAATGGCAAAAACAATAACTATAATAGCTTTTATGCATCATTAGGCACATAGAAATTGAAATGTGTAAACATGACAAGTTTATAACTTTTGCTAGGAGGCGTTTAAAGATTTTATGAAAATTTATGAGAGATTAGAAGATATATATTTTCTGAGGAAATATCTGAAAAATTTAGAAAGTGATAACTACTGGTTGTTGGTGGGCACTGCTAATGAAAATATTAAAGTGATAAACAGTTAATAAGTTAGCAGAATCATCATAGGATATAGACCTTGCCCAGGATTAACCACTCCTCTCTATCATGGGTATCACCAATACTCTCTGAATTTGTCTAGTTTGTCTCAGCATCTTGTATTTTGCCAGCATCTGTTATGCATGTGATCTGTGGGGATCCATATTGTGACATGTGATATCCATTGATTGTTTGCTATTCAACATCGTAATATGACCAGCCCATTACCATTTGAGTTTTCTAATGGATTTTATGATGTCTCGAATTCCTGTTTTCTCCCTGATATACTATGCTGTCTTGTGATCTCTCTATGTTACATCGAGCATGATTCGTTCATGTGCCTGTTGTATGATTCTCAGTTTGTTGGTTAGGTTCCATGTTTCAGTTCCACAGGTGGCTATCGGGAGGATGCCTTGGTTGTGTACTATTCTTTTTAGGATTGATGGGATTTTCTTGTTCTTGAGGGTTGAGCTTGCTCTGCCAAAGGCTTGCCATCCTAGAGTGATCTCTTGCTTGATTTCTTCTTCTTTTGAGGATTTCAAAGAGATTTGTTATCCCACGTAGATGTAGTGGTCTACTTTCTTCAGCTCTGCGTTTTCGATTTTTAGCCTTAGAGAGCTAAAATTTTGATTTCTGACACTTTTGAGCTAAGTAAACATTTTCCTTTTCCATATTTCTTTAATTGAAAAAGTAGACT
Organism: Thysanoteuthis rhombus; assembly: GCA_963457665.1. Classification (NCBI taxonomy): domain Eukaryota; kingdom Metazoa; phylum Mollusca; class Cephalopoda; order Oegopsida; family Thysanoteuthidae; genus Thysanoteuthis; species Thysanoteuthis major. The sequence continues at coordinate 9,486,083 of OY735242.1, forward strand.
ATGCACAGATCTTTACCACTTGGGAGTGGCTGACAAGATATATAGTGAGACATTTATTTGTCCTGGAGTGACCGACAAGATTTCTCATCAAAATGTCTTTCTCCTGGGTCTTTTTATTTAGGCAGTGAATCAGATAATGATTGGAGACAATTCACAGATGGCAATGAAGGCAGTAAAAGCTATGATTGACCTGAAGCAGCAGACAAAATATTTTGATAATATAATATCACACTTTGACATTTATAGTACATAGGAAATTCAGGAAAGGAAAAAGTTATGTTTTTCACTTGATTTTCAAAAAATAAATAAATAAATACTGCCTGTTGAGGGTAAAAAGAGTAAAGAAAACACATTCCAGTCTCGAGAGGTTCAGAAGAGACGTACAAAACATGAGACAAATATTAGGTACTTAAAAAGTCGTTTTTTTATATCATGGAGAATATTTCTCAAAGTGAAAGATTTACGGATGTAATCGGATTTTTTTTTTTTTCAGATTCAATATAAATAAATAGTTGGTTATTACTGGAGGTTTCTGAACCCTTAACCCTTTCAGGGCTGGAAAGGCCATATGGCCCCTAATTTTTTCTCCAAATTGAAATCTTTGATCAAATAATGACAATTTGAATTATCCATATATCTTTCCCTCCCTAAATATATGAATTGCTTTTTCATTCATAACATATGTATATTCAGTCCTGAAAAGGTTAACAGCAATAGTATCTACCCGAAGAGTTTGACTGATTTTCAAGTATGAAATTCAAATTATGACGTAATACTGCTCAAACTGATGATAATCTTAACAGTGACCATATAATGTCATCCCAAAGCAATAGCAAAGGTTGAAAAGTTGGAGAAATGGGTCTTATGAAAAACTGAATGAAATGCTCCATGGCAGTGGAAGACCCCACATCTCTCAGCTGGCCATGTCCAATTGGGATATAAAGTCTTATAGCATCCCCTATTTTCATTGAATATTTCCCTCATAGGTTATCACCTTTTCAAACATTTTGAACTTCATCTGTAATAAAAGCTTCAAGAGAAGCCATAATTCATGCTTTTACGCATTGGTTGTGTACTCTTCTTTTTTTTTCCAAATATTCCTAGAAGGAAGAGTATACAACCAATGCATCCTTCTGATAGTCATGTATGGAGCTGAAACATGGAACCTAACCAAGAGACAGACCTACAAACTGAGAGCATGCAACGTGCGCATGAGAAAATCATGCTCAACCTTACATGGAAAGATCACTAGACAACACAGTATATAAGGAAGAAAACAGGAGTCAGAGATATCATAGAATCTATTAGAAAATCTAAATGGCAATGGGCAGGCCATATTGCAAGAATGATAGACAACCCATAGACATCACGACTCACAACATGGATCCCCAGAGATCACATGTGAAACTGAGGCCAAAAGAATACAAGATGGAGAGATAACTTGACAAATTTAGAAAATAATGGCTCCTTGACACCCACAATAGATTAGTGTGGCATATCCTGGGGAAGGTCTATGTCCAACAAAGGACGTTAAAAGACTGATGATGAAAGAGTAGTCGGATGAGATGAACTAGACAAATTCAGGAAATACTGGCTCCGCGATGCCCATGATAGAGAATTGTGGCAAATCCTGGGGAAGGTCTATGTCCAACTACGGATGTTAAAAGACTGATGATGATGTAACCTAAAGAATTTGGTTGTGATGGTACGTTGTCATTCGAGGATCATCGGAAAGAAGCCATCGCCTGAAATGATTCATTTTGATTATGCGTTTGTTTGTTCTATCATCCTTCCATTTATTATTCTCTATTTCTTATTGTATGTAACAACCGAATACTGAGAAGATTCAGCCACTTGCAAAACAGATGTTAATTTAGACTGACAGCCAAATGCCTCTGAGTGGAGGGCGGGGCGCTCAGTGTTTCAATCGGTTCTCTTGATTAGATTGCCTTTTCAATAGTAGAATTACTGATTGATGACTAGGAATGGATTTTCCCTTCTAGATGTTTACCTTGATGGAGAGTCTTACTAGAGATGTCTCTTCATATATCAATCTCGTTTGAGAACCTATGAGAGTCAACCAAATGAAAGTGCGAAAGAATAAACAAATGGATTTAAACTTCAAGTGACAAATGATGAAATTTTCGGTCGGATGGTGAGCGGATTCGAATGATTTTTTTTTTTAACCCTTCGATACTGACTTTATTACAAGCAAGACTCTCTCACATTGACACCAAATAGCTGTATAATGTTTACTGGGTTGGATTATGGACATGGAAGATCACATGGCCTGACAAATAGCAAATATAATGTACGCTGTGTTGGATCAATGTCTACCCGGTCAGATTAGGCTCTGTGGGTCATGATTTCTGGGATGTCGGATGTATCAATGTTTGTACATGAAATGTGTGTGTCAGTGGAATTATGGACATTCAAAAGGCGGATACTATATCTGCCGCCCGAGTTCAAAGGGTTAATTTCATTAGCTCAACCTCTGTAGGTATTTGGTGGGGGGGTGGTAGTGGCTCTTCATTCAGAGTTGCCAACAACTTTCTAATGAAACTCAAACTTTCTAAAACACACGAGAATTCATCAAAAAGGAGTTGAAATAGATGACAGTGGGTAGAAAAGACTTTGATTATAAAGATATGAGATAGGTAAAGATATTTCTAATTGCAAATGTGTATGAAAGGTTAAAATTGTACTTGTGCTGAAAGCATTTGTTGTATAGTAATAATTTTCTGTTTGAAGTGACAGACAAGAGATTTTAGACATGAGTTTCTATTGGTGTCATATTCATTGCAGATCAGGTGGGAACTTTATGGTAGGAATGAGAGAGTTTTGAAGAGGTGTTTGTACGTGTTTTATCTATTTTTTTGTTGTTTGTTATCTCTCATCTCTTGTCATGGGTTGTTTTTTTTTTAAATTTTATAGTTGTTCAGTCTTGGCTCTAGTGATGGATCTTTACAAGCATATACTGACACTTTCCCCTGGTTCGTGACAAAATCATTCTCAGATCTAAGTATTTCCTTTGTGAATGAATACATCAAGTTGAATTTATAAGTTATTTAATGTAGAAAATTTGAATATCAATAATTTTCTTTTTTCTAAAAGTTTGATTAGAGAAAATAATCCATTTTTGCTGTACACCTTCAGTTGAAGGGTTGTGGGAAATCAAAACATGGCCCCCGCCTCCCATAAAAGAATTTGGTGTTTATATTACATACAAACAAATCTGAGGAATATGATTGGCTGATGTTTGTAATAATATATTGATCCTGGTTTACCAGAATCATTCAAAAGATTTGAGATTGAAAAAAATGTAACCAGTCTCGAGTTTTACAAGTTTATGAGTTTGTGTTCAGAGAGATTATTTGGCATTTGCGTGATGAAGATGATTCAAAAAGGTATATATATGGACAGAAATGTAGCCGAGGGAGTGCTCCCACCAATCTCCATAAATAGTGGTTCACCTACTGTATTCAAACTGACATTATACAAATCTCACTAAACTTTGGAGGGGATCTCTGAGGAGTCAAGCCACCTGGTCTCCCAAACCGCCAGCTACATCCTTGTATATGGAGATATCTCTCTCTTTCTCTCTCTCTCTCTATATATATATATATATACATACATACATATATATATATATATATATATATATATATATATATATATATATATATATATACACACATATATATATATATATATATATATATATATATATATATGTATATATATATATATATATATATATATATATATATATATATATATATATATATATATATATATACACACATATATATATATATATATTTCTCCACAGATATAATACAGTCTGGACTCACCATCATGCCCTCCCAGGAGTCCTCATTCCTAATTTCCATTTTTGCTTTCAAAGCAAAACATCTGAGGCTAAATCTGTTTTCTACAGAAAGTTTTTAACCACTAAAAGGTACACACATGCTACTGAAGAAAGGACCCCCTCTGGAAACATTCATAGCATACTAATTAATTCATTGATGAATTGATTAATCAACAAATAAAGTCTCCATATACTTTTACTACTGAGTCCGTCTCATTCCCTTATAGTCCACTCAAAAAAATAAATACATACATATATATTGGAGAGAGAGAGAGATATCTTATCGCAAGACATGTTTATCTGACCTGTCGTAAAAATGATGACTAAGTTGTCTACAAAAGGGAAGTGCCGATGGAGCTGGAAACACCCACAAGTATGCATGAGGGTCTTTGTGTCATATTCTGCCCTCTTGGGGAGATGAATAAATACCTATATGGAAACATCTATAAATATTTAATTTTGCATATTCAATGAGGAAGATTTGATAGAAAACTTACACCAGGTAACATAATCATGCATATAGCTACATACATTGTATGAATACATACGTATATTTAGTCATATAACAATTAAGGTAAAGTGTTCGTCTCCCGTTGATGTATAAATGGCCAGGGATGAAGTCTCGGTTTCCTGTTTATGTAACAGCTTAGTGATCCTCACAAGTTTCAAGTCTGGTTGAGACCAGGACTATATACCTACAAGTTTTTTTCATGATTACCTCCCCTGGCAGTATGCACATTCACCAAAGGGGTATCTCAAACTGAAACACAGAGTTTAGAGTGTACCCAATTAGCTGCAGAGTGTATATAGAACATTCTGTGTGTGAGGTAAATGTGTCAACCATTACACAGTCCAAATAGATTATGTATAGTCACATATAAGTGTTTATATGCTTACTAATGAAGAGTTCTACACACACTTAGCTCATCCTGGGAATCAAACCCGGAACCTTTTGCATGTGAGGCAAATGTGTTAACCATTACACTATCCTACATATAGTCACGTAAGGGTTTTATGAAAGTACTTATATGCTTACTTATGTGTATACTTATGTATATGTAGACCAACACTGATATAGCTCTACTTTGTACCAACAAATATTAGCCCATGTATATTTGTGGCGGTTTGTGGTTCTCGTAAAAATGGTAAACAATGATGCAAAAAGATAAAATACTTTTTGAATGCATGAATCAATAAAAATTTCTGTCCTTCTGAGACGATAAAAATCTTTTATTGCTTGTGAAATTTCAACTGAACCTAGATATATGGAAGTTCCATTCATTTCAACCAGTGGTGGGTACAGCTAGCGAAAACGTTAAAGTGATGAACCACTAAAAAATTAGTCGAAGACAGGATAACTACTAACTGATGAATTTTTTCTTATGAATCTAGCTTTGTTTTTTTTCTTTGCTCTAAAACCTTCAATAAACAGACCTGGGGAGCTGAAATTGTAATGTGTTGAAACTTAGACACAGAGCTTTCCAAAAAAGCATACTGCTAATTTTAGATAGTCATCAAGGTGTACATAAATAATTAAATGAACAGATGAAATTGAACATAGATCAGTTTGTTTATATTAATTCAAAGCTCTATGTCTACACCACAACATATTAAAATTTTAATTCCCCAGGTCTGTCTTTAAATGAAAAATAGACTGAATGAAGTAGGTTGGGGTGGAGAATAAAATCCCAACTTGAAGATGTTACTTTGTTTTATTCCTTTATACTAAAATATGCCAGGATAGTTTTTGTAGGCATGTGACAAAATTATCTTGAAAGAGTTTAGATTCACCCAACCTAACCAAAGATTGACCCTCAAATTGAGAACCATGCAATGTGCACATGAGAGAATCATGTTTGGCCTCATATGGAGAGATCATAAGACAGCACAATATGTTAGAGGAAAGGCAGGAGTCCAGGAAACCATGGCAACGGGCTGGACATGTTGCAAAAATGGCAGATGACCATTGGACATCACGTGGATTGCCAGAGATCAATTGTGAAACTGTGTCCGACAGAAAGTGAGATGGCATGACGAGCTAGATAGATTTAGAAAGTACTGGCTCTGCAGTGTCCATGATAGAGAGGTTAGATAATCTTGAGGAGGGTATGCAAACAGACTGATGATGATTTTAATGATTTTTGCACACACACACCACAAAGAATTTGAGGGAACATTTGGCTGACCTGGGTAGTAGCCAATGTTATTGTCCCTCGAATAGTTGTGATGGAAAATATCTGTGACTCAATTAAATGAATCATCATAGCCTGGATATGTATCAGAAAGCATAAAATCTAAAAAAACCAGATCTTTTATGTAAAATTATCTAAAAAAATATCAGTAAAATTATCTAAAAAATACCAGCATAAGATTTGAGCATTGTTGGTTCAGAATATCTGATTGTTGAAATCCAAGCAGGAAGTGTGTGCAAAGAAGATGTGATGTGTGCTTCATAGGCTTACAATCACAGTACATATATATGTATGTATGTATATATATATATATATATATATATATATATATATATATATATATATCCCTCATCATTAAATATGTTTTGTGGGGAAAGAAGGTGTGATGTGCCCTTCATAGGCTTACAATCACAGTACATATATATGTATGTATATATATGTATGTATATATATATATATATGTATATATATATGTATGTATATATATATGTATATATATATATATATATATATATCCCTCATCATTAAGTATGTTTTGTGGGGAAACCTAAGTAATTAATCCCTGTTTTGAAAAATAAATATGTTGTATAAAATCATATCAATATTCAATAAACACAATACTCTATGTAAAATGACATAAGCTATATAGTTAGAAAGTGAGGTGGTGTTTCATCAACACTGCTTGGGTATCACGTTAATATAACTGCTTTGTTTTGAAAATCCCTGAAACAGTTACATAGTAAGTATCTGATGATTCCAACAGGAGATAATTTATACATCGTGCCATAATAACAAAGTATATGTGAAACAAGGAAAAACTCTGAAGAAAATTACATAAATTGCATTGACAGATATTGGAAGGTAAGTGTCTGAAGTGACACAAAAAAAATGTCTAGTGTTTAAAGCTGTAAAACTCTGAAGCAGCTACCCTAATGGTGATGGGTTTGATTCTTACAGCAGCCCCATTTTCTTTTATTATTTATTCTTTTTAAATTGTCTAAATTGAGTGATATATTAATCATGTATGGAAATCATTTTCGAATAAGTTTTTGTATAACATAATGCAATTCATAATTCATTCTGTTGAACCAAACATGTCCATTTCTCTATACATACACATGCACACACACACACACACGCACACACACACACACACACACACATATATACATATATATGTACATATATATATATAAAAACGTTTTTTTATTTGAAACTTTTTTGGACTGACCACCCATTATTACACAATTTATGTGTCAGTTGGCCTAGACAGTATGACTAGAATAAACGATTAAAGAAATGGGCAGCTGCAGGGATCAAACCTGCGACCAGCAGAAAGCCGTCTTAACATGATGCTGCTCTCATCACTGAGTTAAACAGCCCACAGGTAAGTCAGAGGCATAAATAACTGCTTTATGTCTAAAATCTTGTCTTGTTTAGCTTAATGATAAGAGCTGCATCATATTAAGACATCTTTCCATTGGTCGTGGGTTTGATTCCTGCAGCAGCCTATTTCTTCAATGGTTTGCTCTAAGTAATTTATTCATTGATCTCCCCCCTTTTTCCAATGTTTTAATTGATCACCCTCAACTTGACATGCTGACATTGGTCTCATGACAGTTCCTATTGAGTGACTAACAAGACCTGCCTTTATCAGTTTTGTTGTACCAACTTTCTTTTATCTTTCCCTTATACTTAAGTTATTGTGTGAAGGTGGTGGCACCAGTGGTATTATGTTGTTGGTGCATTTTTTACCCCTTCATGGCAATTTATAGTAATCCACTTTTGCCAAACTAGGCCTCTCAAAGCTTCACTAGAATTTTGCTATCTGTACGTTTTGGGAAGATGTTCCCTACTCTGTCTGTAGTCTACCACCCATACTGCTGGATGAGGAGCTGGCCCCTGTTTTGGAATCAAAGTTGTCCATCTTCTAAACAGGTTTCCAACCAAGAGTCAAGTGTTCCCTGCCGTTAACCCATGGCTGGGGGAGAAGAGATAGACTCATGTGCTTCCCAAGCTGTATCTCATTTTTTTTGTGGTGTCATGTTTTGCGGTAGACAGACAAATAAAAAAAGAAAGACAACCAAACAGAGAAAAAAAAAAAAATGACAAATACATTGAACATGTGCAATTTAATCTCGTCGAGAAAATAAGAAATGTAATAAATTGTTTCATAATCAACAATTTTTTTTCCCAAGTTGTCTATGATATATATATATATGTATACATATATATATTTCATAACATACTTTTAATTTTTAAGAATGCAAGAAGAAAGGAATAGAAAACAGATTTTATTAGTTGTTGATATTCAATCACTGAGTTGAATATCTGACACAGTAAATAGAGCTATTAATATATAAGGATAAGAATTACAAGGATATAGAACAGATGGATATTAACATATTGCTGGCTGCTGATGGGTGCATCAAGCCTGTCAATATTTACTGGGAATAAATCCTAGTAATTTATATATATATATATATATATATATGTATATATATATATGTATATATATATATATATATATATATATATATATATATATATATATATATATATATATATACATATGCATTTACCATTATGCTAAACAGCCCACCGGTAATGCAAAGGCTGAATAGCTGCTTTCAACTCAAGTTCCCATCTTGTTTATTCTTGGTTTTTTCGTCTCTTTCAATGCGACAGTAAATTTGGGAAAGTAGTTGTTTGGCCTTTGCATTATCAGCAGGCTGTTTAGTGCAATGGTAAGTGCATCGCTACATTGAAACGGCTACTCTATCATTCATATATATATATATATATATATATATATATACGTATATATATATATATATATATATACACATATATATATATACGTATATATATATATATATATATATATATATATATACGTATATATATATATATATATATATATATATACACATATATATATCTATATATATATATAGCTTTGACCCCATAATCCTTTCACTTCTAATTACTCTTTGCTTACCATCTCACTATCTTTATACCCGCACCTAATACTAAACTCCTGCCTTAGCCCATATATATATATATATATATATATATATATATATGCACCATAACACTGCCTTAGCCCATATATATATATACACATATATATATGCACCATAACACACCTGAATATATACAAATACTCTGATTCTCTATAATGGCTCTACCGGTACAATCTGAACCCCCACCTACGAATAGTAAAAGTTACAAACGTCACACCATCTATAACTAACTTGTCTATTTTACTTTGGGAATGTCACACTCAGTCGCCTAGACTCTACCAACTGATACTTATGACCTATGTATGGTCTATTTTACTTGTACTATATATTTGTACATCTTATTAATTTAGAATACGTATACTTTGATTCAGCATTCACAAATGGAATAACTTTTCACTTAATCTCTGGAGGCCCTACTGCTGATGGAGACCCCTGGGCTGCATCCCTAAAAGAACAAGCCTTAATCCAGCTCTGCTTATATATAAAAATTGAGAAAGAAAGAGAAGCTGACTGAAGTCCAGAAATCTAATCTGTACAAAAACAGACTGACATGACCCTTCTTACACACGCACTCACACAGAAACATGCATACACACATTGGTACACATAAGATTAGAATCTATTGATATAACAGTCTGAGAAAGTCCGTTAGATTAATCTTTTCAATATAACTTGGACAATCTATTGGCTCTGTAGTTCAGAACCGAAATTATGAAAGATCCATTTGTCCTCCGAAAGAAGAGGCTTTATGGCTATTATTACGATTTCTATTTTACTGTAATAGACTGTCTTTGACTCTAGAGGCTTTAGCAGCTAAATGGATAGACAGACTAGTAAAGAAAGAAAGGGCTACTAAATGAAGAAAAAAAGATAAGAAAAAAATACATAGAAATGTGCAATTTAATCTTGTCGAGAAAATAAGAAAGCCAGAAGCTAAATCAACATGATGCATTCATATAAAGAAACAAAAAACATTGAAAGTCATGACATCTGACAGACACGAATAAGATGTATTTGATTTTGGCATGTAATTGAACAAAGAACTGTATGGACCAGCCAGAAGGGACGTGTCCCACAGACTTTGTATAGTAATTTCTTCCATGGGTTTGATTATAGTGCTACCTTGGTTAGATGATATAACCAGGTTAAAATAACTTCATGCATGAATGTAACCTATGACTAATTTTTATCTTTTTCCCCATTATGGAAAGATTTGAGGCTGTTAAATCTGAAGGAGAGAGAAGGACAAATCTAATGAATAAGGAAAAGGAGAAACGCTGTTCAAAACCTACAATGTTATTTACACAATTTTTGACAGCGTTTGCCAACATCTGTTTCTGTAATAAAACTATTTGTTTCCAATTGATTTTCGGAGCTAATACCTGTTAAAATAACCAAAACAAAATGAAATAATCGTTGCATAAGGAATAAAACAAAAAATATCACTTGTAATGCAATATAATTCACTAGGAAATAAAAAAAACTCATAAATATATATCTAAAGTATATTCAATCGTTGTAAGCACTGAATAGTCTTCTTCGAAGAAATGAAAAGGGATTGTTTACTACGGTTTTTCTTTATTTTATTCCTCTTCAGTCTTTTTTCTTTTTTTTACCCCTGCTTTTTCTCTCCTCCCATATCCGCAAACAACTTGACATCTTTTCACACAACCAGCCAACAACCGAAGAGCTTTGCAACAATTTTCTACGGAATAGGCTTTCATCCTTCTTTTTCTCTCCATCTTCCTATCAAATCCCTGTTGGCCCACAAATGGCATGTTCGACCAACCAGTCAAGTGGGCTACAGATTCTTCTCTTTTTGCTTGTCTGTGTGTGTCTACGGGCACTGTTAGTCACATTTTCGGAGCTTCAACCCTTGAAATTTTGCATGAGTAGGCCCCTCTGTGCCATCTAGAAACTTTTTTGGCGTTTTTCAAAAAAAGTGCATTTTTGGGATCTCTATGGTCATTTTGGATTAGCAATGCTTAGATCTTGTGCTGGTATTTTTTAGATAATTTTTAGGTAAAAGATTTATACTTTTTTTTATATTTCTTTAGATAATTTTTTCTGGTACATGTGCAGGCTATGGTGATACATTTATGTGAGGTACAGATATGTATCCTACCCTCTTATCTAACTAACAAACCTAAAAGAAGCAAAATTCTTCCTTTGTTTCTTTTTCTCTCTCTCTCTGTCTTTCACTGTTTTTTTTCTTTCTTTCTCTCTATATCTTCCATTCCTTTCTTTTTTCATTCTTCCTTATGCTTTTCATTTTTTATTTTGAGATTTCAAGAATTAATTTAAAAAATATTATGATGTAATGTGTCGTGAAAGAGGCAAAAATATTTCTCTTTGTTTGCTCACTCTTTCTTCCCTTCCTTTCTTATGAACCTTTTCAAATTTGATTTGAAAGAAAAAGATTTGGGCATTCAGAGACCTGTCAATGTTAGTTGTAGGCAAAAAAATGAAGTCGGGAGATTTGTTCAGTTTGTCATTGGAACGGCTCAAAATTGTTTTTTTCTGATCGGATTCTGTTTACGACCAAGATCAAATTGGAGAAAATATTTGATTCTCTTTCTTTAATCAATGATTAAAGGATGGAAAAAGAATTGGCTTTAGGCTTTGTGGCGCTTTGGGTAAGCAGGATTTTGGTGCCCTTAAAAATATAAGTATTATCTCTTTTACTTTTGCAAACGAAGTTGGATAGGTACATAACATACTGTCAACAAAAACTGTCACCAAAACTCTTTTCTCAGTTTTTTAGGCTGGGCTGGCTATGTGCATATCATGCATACAGGCCACACCAATGGAGTTGGAGGGCTGAAAATTTCAATGTTTACTTCTTATTATGTCTGCAAAAAAAAGGTTTTAAAAAAAAATCATAAATCCCCTGAGGGATTCAGTTGGCAATGTAAGTTTATGCTAAATAGATCCCTCAGTTTGTGTCAGCCTGTTTTTTGAAAATTGAGACTTTTTTTTAGTGATCATTGACCAAAAACATTGAGAAATGTAACTTAATTCATTGATCACCCCTCCTTCAAATGTTTTAATTGCTCATCCTGAACACAGAATGCTGCAAAAAGATGTTGGCCACATTTCAGTTTCAGTTGAGTGACATACAGTACAAGTTTTATTTATGTTTTAAAGTGAGAAAAATGAATATACCCAAAGTGAAAGTTCATAACAATAATCATGTCATCAAATGTTTATCTGAGAATTTTTTCTTATTTTGATAGTTTTTATTCGGCTTTGATTTGTCTCAGACACATGGTAGGAGCCCCTAGCACTTGAGGTGCTGTGTTACCAATACCTTGAGCCGATCCTGGATGGGAATATGTTTTCCTGAGTATGTGTGAGGAATATGCTTATGGGGAAAAGAAGACGATCTGGAAACTGAGTGTAAATATGATAATTTCTCTAGAGCTGGCTTTGTCAAACCAAGAATGGTTAAAACAATGGTAGCGACAATCCCACACCATCTGGGCACAAACTGAGTATAAATTTAGCATAAACTTACAATGTAAATTGACCCCTCCCCCACTAAAAACCTATTTTGGTGGGGGGGATTTTGAGAAAAACAAAAAATGTTTTTCTAGACATGATAAGGAGTAAATGTTTCCTAAGTTTCCTGCCCTTTAGCTTCTTTGGTGCTGCCTGTATGCATGATACATATGAAGCCAGACAACCAACCTGCCAGAAAATGAAAAAAACTATTATCAGTTTGGGTGACAATTTTTATAAGCCATATATATCTATATATATATATTGATAGTCACCTACTGAGCTGAGACATCCGACCTAACCAAAATATTGACCCTGAAACTGAGAACCATGCAACGTGCACATGAGAGAATCATGCTGAATCTCACATGGAGAAATCATAAGACAGCAAAGTATATTAGAGAAAAGACAGGAAATCATAGAAACTATTAGAAAACTCAAATGGCAGTGGGCTGGACATGTTGTTAAAATGGCAGACAACTGCTGGCTATTATGATTTGCAATGCAGATCCCCAGAGATAACACACAAAATTTTGATTGATGGAAAGAAAGATGGCATGATGAGTAATAAAATTCAGAAATTACTTGCTCTGCAATGCTCATGATAGAGAGGTCTGGCAAATCTTGGGGAAGGTCTATGTCCAATGATGGATGCTGAAAGGCTGCTGCAGCTGATGATGATCATGTTGGGAAAATATTTTTTTTTGATAGGGTCTAATTTAGTACTGTTGCCAATTTTCAAGTTTGTAGACAAAACGGTATGGCCTGAAGTGCTAAAACATACAAACTCATATGCAAACATAAACAACCATTGAACACATGCACTTATAAAAAAAGATAGAACCCTTCACCACCTTTGATTCTATGGTTGTTCAATTGCCTTTATGTTGACTACAGAGGTCTGTCCTTGGCATCGTATATCACTAATTTTGTCTACGTTCCTCTGTCTTGGCTGGGCTCCTTGAAATTTGTGATGGGTGGTAATTGACTTGAAGGTGACAAACGCCAGGAATGGCATTGCTCACTTCACATGCTAATAAACAAAATTCTAGCAGAGGTAAATAGCTTAAATTCAACGAGAATCGCTCTCTCAAAGGTCACAATTCAAAGCTTTGGCAATTTTTTTTAATTTTAAAATTTTCATTTTTTAAAAATAATTTTAGTGAAAGATCTAAAAAAAGAGTATCTGAGGAATGAGAAAAAATATTGCCAAAACTTGGTTATTTATTCGAGAAAAATCTTTCATGTTTTCAATTGGAAATTCTTTGGGAGAGCGACTTTTTTTTTTTTCTTCCCCTGCTTCGTTTTGCTTTGATATAAAAAAATCCCTCGTCTTGAGTGAAGGACCCTTAAGAGAGGAAGAACGGAAGATATAATTTTGTGTCATCTTCAGAAAGTGAAAAACAAGCCCTGATCAAAAACCGTTGTTTTCCTTCATTGAGATCTTTTCATCACATCAGCAAGCGTCTTAAAGCTTCGGCTCCCAAGATCAGAAGGGTTAAAATGCACAAAGACTATTTTGGTCACATCTGTGCGCTCTGGGAAAAGATGAATTTTAATGAGTTCTACTAAGCAAATTCAGATAAACCCTCTATTGGAATTTCCGGCCTACGCTACTTTTTCACTCTTATAGAAAGAAGCAATAAATGAAACTACATTGGCAATTGTTTGGTAGCACACCCTCTTCTTTTCTCTCCTACACTCCAGTGCCCTCAACCTTGCATTACTCACTATCATACAAACAAACTGTCATAAAATTTTCAGATATTAATGAATGGTTATTGCTTTTTCATTTTATGCCATCCCAGCTGATAGTTTTTCAGTTTTTATAGGGACATTCAACATTTGGATTGTAGAGGAAACCTGAAATAAAAAGCAGAATGCTTGCTATAGAAAGAACTTTTCTTAAATTTCTTAAAAAGGTAAATTTAAAAAAAATGTAGATCTCAGAAAAAAATACGTTGGTTTCTCATCTAGATATTCTTAGCAAAGGTGAACAATTTTTCTTTGTTTAAGGTTGAAGTTGGTAATAATAAAAAGACATATATTTTATTACTTACATGCTTGCTTTTGAATTCTTTGATATTATTAAAACAAAGAAATTACAAAGTGTGTATTTTGAACGTTATTTGACTGCATGATAAGCAAAAAGCTATAAAAGTTCAGCAAAGCTGAAACTTCTGAACTATTTATCAGATAACAACTTCAAGGTTTTTGATATCATTTGAATTTCTTAGATGAGACATTATCTATTATTATTTACTAGTTCCTGGGGTTGTCTGTGACAAAAGACCGGAGAGGTTGCACTTACTGTAGCATGATCATCATACACAAACTTGATTTTTTTTCTCTGAAAAATTTTTTTATTACCATAGCCCCTTAAATAACCCGCCCGCCCAACAGTCAAGCGGGACACAGAATCTTCTCTCTTTGTTCATCTACGTGCCAGTGTCTCTGGGTAAATTTTTGGGGCTACAACCTTGAAAATTTAAATGAGTACACCACTAGATACCATCTGAAAACATCTTTTTTTTGTTTTATCAAAAAAAGTGCTTCGTTGGGTTTCTATTTTCATTTTGGACCAACAAATTTTTTGCAGATATTTTTTAGATCATTTTAGATAGAAGATCTATTTAAAAAAAATAATTTGAGATAATTTTTTAGATAATTAGTTCTGGTACATGTGTGGGCTATGGTGATCCATTGATGTGAAGTACAGATACTACATTTGTTTTTTTTATCCAATATATTAATTGAACCTTTTTTTGAATAGATAATTTAGTGTACTTATATTTTGATTCAGCATTCAAAGATGAAACAAGTTTTCACTTAATATCTTGGAGCTCTCCAGCTGATGGAGGCCCTGGGCAGCAATTTTAGAAACCCATGCCTCATGTCTAGCACTGCAGATAAATCAATTCTGTACTAAAGTTTGGAATGGTGAAAGTCATCCTGTCAAAAGTGAGTCTAAAAAGAAGACAGCTGGTCAGGGGAAAGACTTGAGCGTAACAGTAACAGTTACAGTTGATAATCTGCTTGTACTTTTGAGGGTGTCACAGGTTTATTTCATGTGAGCGTTTATTTTGATTCATGCCTGGCTTGCTTGGCCTGTTCAAGGTCCTTCACTGGATCCTTGTTAATAGTATCTTTTGAGAACACATTCTCAACTCAAACTGTTTTCGTGTGCTGGACAAGTGGTTGGTCTTCCCTGGTTTTGCTATTTTACTCATAGCCATGATAGATGGGTTGGATTCAGGCCTTTCCCAAGGGCATGAATGCAAAATGAATACAGATTGTTGCAGCCAAGGTTTGAACTTGGCTCGCCTGTTCCATTTTTCTCTCTGTTATCTGCTTGCATGTTATGATTACATCTCTTGAAAATAACACCCTGGAGAGAAACATCCAATTTTGTCGGTTGAATAGAAATTCATCAACCGAACCAGCTCCAGAGAAAGATTGTTATTTGCTTTTCTCATGCTAATATTGAAGAGGCTACGTAGATGTTCCTTCTGATCAAGCACTGAGTTGCAATCTACAATACCTTGTTTTACGAATAGACATGGGAACATTAAAGATAATTTCTCTATTTGAAACTGGTTGGAAAATCACAGAAATAACTGCGCAGACTTCAGTTAACTACCAATCAATTGGAAGCACGTCATCATCACCATCATCATCATCAGGCTTTTTGTGCCAGTGAACAGACTTTCCCCAGGATTTGTCACACCTCTCTATTGTGGGTGTTGCGGAATCAGTACTTTCTCAACTGGTCTAGGTCATCATGCTATTATATTTTGTCAGCCACAGTTTTGTATATAATCTCTGGGGATCTACAGTATGGGTTGTGATATCCAGCGGTTGTTTGTCATTCATGCAACATGACCAGCCCATTGCCATTTTAGTTTTCTGCAAGACTGTTTTGTAATCTCTTCATGTGATGTAGATCATAATTCTTTCATGAGCAAGTTGCATGGTTCTCAGTGTCAAATGTTTGGTTAGGTTCGATATTTTAGCTCCTTAGGTATTTATTGGGAGGACACATTGATTGTTGACTTTCCTTTTTAAGACTAATGGGATTTTCTCATTCTGAAAGGTTGAGCTTGCTATTCCGAAAGTTTGCAATCCTAGAGTGATTTTTTTTGCTTGATTTCTTCTTTCGAGAGAAGATTCGTTAGCATTTGTAGATCCAGTGGTCTACTTTCACCCGTACTGTGTTCTTGATTCTGTTTTTCATGTCTTTGTCCTCAACATGTTCATTGTACATGACATTTGTTGTACTGAAGATCAAATTTCTTGCTGCCTTCGTTTGTCTAACATTACTTGGAGATTGTGAATGTTTTTTTGCAAAAAGGACGAAGTAGTCAGCAAATCTAAGGTCACTTAGACATTTGTTGTCAGTTCTAATTCCTTTATTTTCCCAGTCAAGGTTTTAGAAAATTATCCTGAGGCAGGTTGTAAAGTGTTTGAGTGAGCTGGTATCACCTTGTCTTGCTCCCTTTTCAAGCTGAAAGGGCTCAGAGTCTTTAAGTAGCATAATAAATGAACTGCTGTGTCAGAATATATGTTGCAAGATGCTGACATATACAGGGTCTAGGCCTTGTTGTATGATAGCATTGATGACCTTGGGGATTTTCACTAAGTTGAATGCCTTCTTAAAGTTGACAAATGCTACAGCAAGTGGCATTTTATATTCTGCTGCTTTCTCTTTTAGTTGATTTACTGAATGGAGATGGTCAATGGTTGAGTTGCTTTTTCTGAATCCAGCCTGTTCTCATGGTTGTTAAACTGTTCGCTGTCAAGTATATTTTCTAAAAATCTAACTTTTGTTCTGTGTTTTTCTTGTAAAAATTTGATGAAAAAAAAAGGAAGTCTTGAAGTTTGCTTAGATGGTGTGATGGTTAGCATGTCTGCCTTACATGCAGAAGGTTCCGGGTTCAATTCCTGGTATGAGCAATGTGTAGAAAACTGTTGATTAGGACAAATTTTCTTGTGCACTCAGCAGCTAACTGATTACACTCTAAGCTGTGTGATTTAGCTGGAGTGATGGATCAGGAATAGGAGTCTCCCCCATCTCTATCTGGAAGGATAGTAGCATATGAAAAAGGGGCCTTCGTGTTGCCTCTGACTATGATTGCCTTCATTCCATGGTCAAAATGGTTTTATTTTTATACAAATCAGCTAATATGTACAACAAAACCTACCCATGTAATAAATAGTGTGATTTTTTCTTTCTGTTTGTTAGTTTTGGTATAACCCTGTCTTGAGTGTATTGATATTATACTTTAATCTGAGGGTTAAGGAACAACACTTCAAATTCTTAGCTGAGTGCACAGATGCTCTAATCCTAGTCAGAAGTGCGGATGGATATGTGAATAATCCCGTCATTTTTTATGGGTACTGTGCCAGTATTTAAATGAATGTCATATACTTATGTAATGTTACAAAAAGGAGAGGGATAACAATCGTAAAACAAGTTACTTTGTCCATGACAGTGGACTGACGACTTGCTAAGTCAAGTTTTTTGTCTGTGGCTGTGGACGGACAACTTGCTAATTCAAGTTATCTTGTTGGTGGCCATGATGTTGAGAATCAAGACAATATACTGAAAAAAAATCTCATAGGACACATTAATAAAAAAAATAGTGTCTGTTTCAAATTATACATCACGCTATATTTTTCAACAAATAGACACAGACTTACTTTGTCAATGTATTACTTTCTTTAAAAAAAAATTCTCAAAGATTGCTTTTAGCTCTGAAAAAAAAAATAATGAATCACTTTTTTTCTCTTTCTCCTGCTTCCTGCTTTAATATAAGATCTTATTAAAAGTATCTGATATGTAGATGGAAGATTTGAAAAAAAAAAAAAATGTTGTGCGTTTTTGTTTCACTACTTTCCACAACACAACATTCGTCTATCTCTTTTTTTTTCCTCTGTATTTTGCCCAGAAAATACATCATATTTAATAACGTCCAAACCTTTGCTTTCAATCGGCGGTAAGAAGAAAAGTACGCATTCAGCATTGTAATTGAACAGAAGTATAAATCTCAAATAAAGGAAGAGACTTTTTTCTCCTCGCTTACTATTTGTCCAGTGGTTCTCAAGCTTTGTTGTACGACGGCACACTGAGAAATATATTTGACTTGAGTGCATGATGGATATAAAAAAATGAAATGAATTAGACAGACACATTTCAGTAGTCAATGAACAAAACTTTTATCCTAGCATACTAATATACACCATTCTCACCATCTCTATTTCGCTCTTTTCAATCACTAAAAAGATTCTGATCTCTCAAAATCTAGTGATAAAACCACTTGATTGGCAACTCTGTGTTGGAAGCAAGAGCGGCATATTACCCGTAATGGACATGTTCAAGGCTCTCAATACATGTTTGTGTATTTGGAAAAATTCACATTGCACCCTTGGACGATAATTGCAGCACACTATTTGGAGAAAGAAGACCATTACATCTATCCAGGACAATGAATCTCCATGAAATCTTCACGAAAAGAAGAAATCAAACAAAAAATCACACTAGGTTGGCAAGCTTCCAACAGGGCGAGCGCAACCTTCAAGAACAAGAAAATCCTGATAGTGCTAAAAAGATGTATATACAGCCAATGCATCCTCCCAATGGAACTGAAAACATGGAACCTAACCAAAAGATTGCCCCTAAAACTGGGAACCATGCAATGTGCACATTAGAGAATTATGTTCAACATCACACAGCGAGATCACAAGACAGCACAATACATTAGAGAAAAAGGAGTCAGGGATATCATAAAATCCATTAAAAAACTCAATTGGCAATGGGCTGGTCATGTTGCAATAATGGCAGACTACCACTGGACATGACAATTCACAACAGATTCCCAAAAGATCATGTGCAAAACCAAGGCTGACAAAATATAAGATGGCATGGCGAACTAAACAATTTCAGAAAGTACTAGCTCTGTGATGCCCATGATAGAGAGGTCTGTTGAATTGTAGGCAAGGTCTATTTCCATGGATGAATGCTAAAAGGCTGCTGCTGATGATGATAATTGTATCATAGCACACAGCTTGAGAGCCTTTGTGCTAGAAGATGAAAGGATCGAACCTTGTTTTTTTCCTTTTTCTTCTGAAATTTTGATTTGAATTGTACACTATCGATTGCACTGAAAAATTATTTCTTGTCAGATACCTTATCTCTCAAAACAACTTATGTAATCATACTACCAAAGCTAGTGCAAATATAAACAGAGTTTCATTAGTCATTTGCAAGTCATAATAAGTCATTGGATATTTTATATACCTCTTGAAATCATTTCACCAGGAAATTTGTTTTCATTGATGAAGACATTTTTCAACTTGAGTTTCCTGAATGTTTGGATAGCTCCTCATATATATATATATATATATATATATATATATATATATATATATATATATATGAAATTCAGTGCAAATCTAATGCACGTTAGAATTTGAATCAATTTGAACAATCAAATGTTTTAACAAATCAAACTGCTATAGATCACTGTGCAAATCTGATTTTTACTGCTACTAACATTCCATCTGTAGCCTCGGAAATTTAACTCCATTCCCCATCACACATACATCGAGACTTCTAAAAAATGAAGTAAAATCATTTTTTCACTCTCACTCCTGTCTGTGTGTCTTCCATATGTTCACCAATGTATATATATATATATATATATATATATATATATATATATACATATATATAATCATCAGATATCATGTCCACTGCAAGATAAAAGTCTTTCCTAGCTCCTTCCAGGTTGACCGTAACTGCATTACCTTTCCGTGCCTTATCGGCAAACCTTTTCATCTTATCTCTTCACCTTATGTCTGGTCTTATTGGTTGTACTGCATTTGCTGTCACTTGGGCACCAATCGGCTAACCTTTTGTACCATCTGATATCTTTCCTTCTCGCTCTGTGTCCAGCTCATCACTATTTACCTCTATGATATCTTTCACTTTGGTTTACCCTCGGATCACTTGTGACCTTTTTCAATCTCTCAAAGTTATCCTTAGTCTTGCTCTCCCATATTCTCTGTGTATTTTTGTAAGTGATTTTGTGTCTTGATTGGTTGAAAAGCATTTGTTAAAAATAAAAACATTAAAAAATGTCTTGCCAATATACTTTAAATGTAAAATATGATGTATGAATAAATAACACTGAAACTATCAAAATCACTGGGAAACAAACTATATATATATATGCAGTTGAAGATCCCCTCTATTGACATATAGTACTATGATATCTAATTCTGTATGAAACATAAAACCCTTACATTTTAAATCTTAGATTATGTCATTAACAGACATTTGGAAATAATTGACAGAAATGACACATTAAAAAAAATTCTTTAGTGTTCAAAGTTGTAAGACTTTTAAGACTATATATACATATATATATATATGTATATATATATGTATCTGAATTTTTGAATTTATTAATAGAAATAATATATATACATATATATAAATATATATATATATATATATATATATATGATTATTGGATGGATAGGATATATCCTATGAAATGGTGAAAACACTGATTGGTTGAATAGGTATTTATTCACTACATATATATATATATATATATATATATATATATATATATATATATATATTCTGATGCACATTCTCCAAAGGGGAAAAAACAACAAATGAAAAAATGCCTTTGATGAATCAAATGAAGAGAATAAGACATAATACTCGATACTTCCATCCAACCAAAACACAAAATATCACCCAGCATCAGGTAACCCTACTGGCCCTCTCCAGGCCACTCTTTACTGGCACTCTACAGTTTGGGCCAAAACTTTAGATGATTCATTTAGTTGTTAGAATAGATTGCGTGCAAATGGGAAACACTCCTTCCAGCCAAGATAACCTTAGTCGCCCCTAATTGAATGCTTCCTTCTCGTCTTCTCATCATCTGCTTGTCATTGCAATCGCGTGAGTTCCTTGGCTGGCCATATAACCACAAGACTGACTAGCCTCAATTTCTGGTATCTTATAGTGACCCCTAGGGTAAACGTTTTCGTGCCTTTATGAAATGATACCCCAACATGCAATTCCTCCTGGTCAGGCATGCAACATTCATTTCCCATCTGGAAATTAACTCACCTAATTACTTGAATCTTTATTTTATTCACATCTGCCCACAAAGTTGGGAGATGCATGAGTATTCACTGAGTCTGTTCATCTGTCCCCACAATGCTACCCCAATAAATCTCAATTAAATTTTGTGGATGGGTTAACCATGGACTACAAAAGGTTTTATCTAATTCTGGGATGAATCCAGAAAGGTTATGAGAGATATTTTTATCATTCTGCAGGAAACGAAATTAAAAAATGAAGGGTCGATGAAAGAAGATGAATTTAAATTTCATGGGAAGTAACTCAATATTTGTACATTTAAAACTGTGTCTTTTTTTTCTTAACTGTTTTCATCCAGCTTTTCAGTTAGTGTACAGCTTGGCTGAGGTCTATCTCTAAAATCCTTTCTGATGGAAAAATGGGTAGGAAGGCATTTATATACTACCTCTATTTCCTCTACCCTTGTTGTGTTTTGTTTTATTTCAAATTCACAGTGATAAACATTAAGGAATTTCTGTCCGAGCCTCACTGAACTCATCAGGTAGGAGAGAGAGAGAGAAAAAGAGAGAGATCGTTACCTATGGAATCTACAGTCAAAATTCTAACAAAATATAGTAAATATAATTTGAAATAAAATCAAGATCAAATGCTACCTATCTGTAGTCAGACGAGGCTTTTGGGTTGAAAGTGGAGTGATTTTCCATACGACAGTCAGGGTTCAAAGTTTTTAGAATTCAACCATTTCTCATTTTGTCGAGGAGTCTCGCTTGTGGATTGCATCCAGCCTTGGATCTATGAGTCTTTATAAATATAACTTTTCATTAAATCATTTAAAAATGCTTCTCACTTAGCTTGATATAACTTTTATTTTTCACTATAACATTCATATAATGATAGTCATAATAATAAATATGCAATATCTGTAGAAATACAATTTACTTCTTAAATAATGTATAACAGGATTATATGAATAACTCAGCTTGATGCAACACCCTTTTTTTAATAACTCCCAAATTCATAAACCTCTTGGAACTGCTTGAGATTAACTGTAGGACTGTTGAATGAATAGCATTAAAAATAGTGGAATTCTACTGTGAATTGAATGAAAATGAATTCTAAAAAAATCACAGAAAAGGGAGATAATATCAATCAAAAGTTATTTCCTAAAAATTGATGTATTTTTTTGCATGAATGCAATATCGATATATATGGTCAAATGTGTGCCGAGTCACTTTTCTTTACCAACTAGTGCTGGAAGCCTGCTTAAATTTACAATCTTTAATTGGACAGCAGTGGTCATCATCAGCCCTTAAGCATCTGTCATTGAACATAGACCTTCTAAAAGATGCATCTGATCTCTCTATCATGGGCATTGTGGAGCTAATGCTTTCTGAACTTGTTCAGTTTGTTATGCTATCTCATATTTAGCGAGCCACATTTTTGCGTATGATCTCTGGGGATCCATATTGTGAGTTGTGATGTCCAGTGCAATTTGAGGTGTAAATCCCCATGGTCATGATGGCCATCACTCTACAAGGTGTTGACCCTGTGTGCATCAAAGTACTACAACATATATACAATCACAGCAATTCCTTTCTCAGGCTACATAAGGACTCTGAACCCTTCCAACTCTGAAAAGAAGTAAGACAAGGTGATACCAGCACACCCAAACTTTTCACTGCCTACCTCGAGATGAGCTTCCGAAACCTGGACTGGGAGAATAGAGAAATCAAAACAGACAGCGAATATCTGAGCAACTTAAGATTTGCAGACGACATTGTCCTTTTTGCAGAGAACCTACATGACCTCCAACTAATGATTGATGAACTAAATAAAGAAAGCAAAGGAGTTGACCTACACATGAACTTCAGGAAAAGAAAAATCATGTGCAACGATTACATTGAGAATAAGAACCTAACTGTCAAAATTGAAGATGCAAAACTGGGGAAAGTAGACCACTATATCTACCTAGGACAACGAATCTCCATGAAACTCACAAAAGAGGAAGAGATCAAGCGAAGAATTACCCAAGGATGGCAAGCCTTCGGCAGAGCAAGCTCGACCTTCAAAAATGGGTTGATCCCAATAATTCTAAAAAGACGATATACAACCAATGCATCCTCCCGATAGTCACTTATGGAGCTGAAACATGGAACCTAACCAAGAGACAGACCTGCAAAGTGAGAAGCATGCAACATGTACTGGAGAGAATCATACTCAACCTCACATGGAGAAATCACAAGACAGCACAATATATAAGAAAGAAAATGGGGGCCCGAGACATCATAGAAACTATAAAAAATCTAAAATGGCAATCGGCAGGCCATGTTGCAAGAATGGCAGTCAGCTGATGGACATCATGACTCACAACATGGATCCCCAGAGATCACTAACGAAACCGAGGCCAACAGAATACAAGATGGTGAGATGAACTGGATGAATTTAGAAAATACGTCCATGATAGAGAAGACTGACAAATCCTGGGGAAGGTCTATGTCCAACGACGGACATTAAAAGACTGATGATGATGATGATGAATGGATTTTATGTTATCTCTGACAGTTTTTTTTCTCATGTGCTGTGCTATCTTGTGATCTCTCTTGTGCCCATTGCATGGCTCTCAGCTTGAGGGTCAATCTTTTGGTTATGTTACATTTTTCAACTTCAGAAGTGATTATTAGGAAGATACATTGGTTATATATCCTTCTTTTTAGAATTAATGGGATTTTTTTGTTCATGATGGTTGAGCTGGCCCTACTGAAAGTTTAACAACCTACAGTAATTCTTTGCGTGATTTCTTCTTATAAGGATTTCATGGAGGTTCATTGTCCATAGTAGATGTAATGGTTCACTTTCTTCAGCTTGGCATTTCATGCGAAAACCAAATTTCTTGCTTTCTACATTTGTTTTGTCTAGCATTATTTGGAGATTGTGAACATTCTCAGCAAAAAGGATGTTGTTGTCAGCAAATCTGAGGTGACTCATATTTTTGCTGTTTAATTTGATTTTTTTGTTTTCCCAGTCTATGTTTTGTAAGTATGAATGATAGAAACTGACAAAAACTAACAAAACCTGATTTTATCCACAACAACAAACTGATAATATCAACATTCATACACCATCATATGATGAGCAACACTCTAATATACATATATATATATATATATATATATATATATATATATATATATATATATATGTACATACATATATTTACCACTGTAAGAGTGAACAATCTTACTGTGTAAACTGAAATTCATTAACTTATTTCTACATTTTCACAAAAATTATGTGAATTCATCTTTAGAGGATCCTCAATCACCTACTATCGCATGGTTTAGAGAAATAAAAGCAATACTACTGTTCAACTATGTATATATGTTTGTATTGTGGATGTGAGGTGATCTGACAGAATGTTAATGAAAGTGACAATTAGAAAGTGAAGAGAAAAGCTGAGTAAAAAGCGGGTGTTACCGCTCAAAAATTTCTTAGTAACATGTGGGCATATTTTGATAAATTTTGACCATTTTGACGGTGCCAGCCATCTATTTCAGAGAAAAACTTTCAGCGGTTCAAAGGAAATTTTGCTATTCACATGTTTTGAAGCTGAGGAAATGGGGAGATTTCTATGCTGTTTGGTTGTTTAGTTGGAGTGGCATGCACGGTATTCGTATCTGTGTAGGTGAGAGTCAAGTTTAGTCTGAAATGAAAAGGGTCTGAGAGAGGAGGGGTCTGAGCGTGTTTGTTGCATTTCTCTGTGGGTGTTGGGTTTGTCTTAGAGGAGAAGGGGCGGTGAGAGGAGGGGATCAGCCTAAAATGGTCAGTTCTCGGAGAGAGTGGATGTTCAAAAAAAAACTTTTCAATTTTTAGAATGGAGAGGTGATGTCTAGCATTTAATGGAAAGGTGTTGATATATGTGAGGTAAGGTGGAAGTATGGTGTTGCTTTTCAATCTTTTGGTTGATGATAGATGTAACACCAGCTTTCTTTTGAGTTTTTCTCTTCACCTTCCTATTGTCACTTTCATCAACACATAGATGTATATACTGTATCTAGAAGTTGCTTTATCTATGGCAATAGTGCTCAATATTTGAAAATAGAGTATAAATATATGTGTGTATATATATATATATATATATATACATATATATATATATATATATATATATATTTTTATATATATATATATATATATATATTTTTATATATATATATATATATATATATATTTTTATATATATATATATATATATATCTTTGTTGTCTGAATATGAGGTGATCTCACAGAATATTGGTAAGATAATAATTGGAAGATCAAGAGGAAATTTAAGAGAAAAAACAAGTGTTACATCTCAAAGTTTCTTATTATTGCATGGGTATGTTCTGATGCATTTCAATGGTTACTAGCCACCTTTTTCAAAGAGCTTGCAGCGGTTGCTGATAAGACTGTATGCTATTTATATGTTTGTAGAAGTGGAAGGGGAGGTGTTTGTTTCTGTGTTGGGAAGAATTAAGTTTGTCTGAAATCTTGATCCAACCTTTCACTAATCCTTCTTATCTCAGAACAGCCCGATACTCCTGCACGGATACGAATACCTCCTGATCCCCTCCTCTCACAGACCCTTCTTATTTCAGACCAACCTGACTCTCACCTGCACAGATACAAAAACCTCCCTTCTCAATAAACAACCCATAATACAGAAATCCCCTCACTTCATTCCTCGAATCTCAAACATATTCACAGTATACAGTATTCTCTGCAATCTTGGCAAGTTCTCTGAAAAGAGTGGCTGGCAAGCATCGACATGCATCAGAACATGCTCTTGTGATAATGAAAATTATCATCATCAGTCGTTATTAGTCTGCTGCTGGACAAGGCCTCTCCTATCTCCTTCAGTAGTAAGTGTGATTGTACTAATCTCTGCCACGTCTTACCAGTAAACTTTTCTATCTCGTCTCTCCATAATGGAGTCTTAATCATAGAAAAGTTATAAGTATATATTTATATACTTACATGAAATAAACTTGCCAGCGCAGTTGATATTTGAACAACCGTTGCGTCAAAATTTGAAGTCATGTAAAAAGATCTTATCAAAGAGCAAATATGGTCAGAATAAATTCTAGTTATGACATGACAGGCATTGTCCACATATCTAAATAGAGTAAAAAAAAACATCCAGAATCTAGAGGTTATTTCTACAGGAAAACATTTAAAATACAGTAAAAAAAAAACATCTAAAAACATCTAGATATACACAGAATCTAGATGTTATTGATAAACCCTTCAAAATAAGACCCCCACCCCAAAAGTCAACAGACCTTTTTTTTACCAGAAAATCCTGAAAAAACATTTTTAGAAGAGTTCTAGTGGAGTATTGATGCCGATTTTCCTGTCTGTAGACAAAATGGTATGGCCAGGAGCTTTGGGACACACATACACATGCACATATAGAAAGGAATTGAAACCCTTTATCGCCTTTGGTGGCTATGGTTGTGCAATAAATTGGCTTTGTACAGGAAAAATAGGACCTAATTTAGAGTTAGCTGACTTATATTCATGAAAAGATAATCATATTATAGAGGGAGAGATACCCATCTCTCTGTTGATACAAGTCTTGTATGACAAACGTTTAAACTGATATAAAGTAATACATATTATAGAATCATGACAGAATAATTATACTAGAGTGGAAATAGAATGTGCTTATAAAGATTCTTGCTGGAAGAAACAAAAGCTGTTTGCAGGTTGTAATCTTGCCACCGGCTAAACTTTTTCCTTGAAAGGTATAATTTTTTTTTCTGCTTCTTTGCAATTTTTGTATTTAAAAACCTTGTTAGCCTTTTGCTAAAAAGCGGTGGTAACCACAGAAGGAGGGTTTATTTTGGTGGATGCAGTAAACAAAGCTGATAAAAATATCTGCCGTAAACTAATTGATGGCGGATGAAAATTTTGCTCTGATCGAGAATATAAATCAATTTGGGACTTCAAAGGGGAAAATGTGTGCGTGCTCACAATTTTTTTTCCCCCTTCCCTCTTATGATTTAATTTTATATCTTTGTACTGGAGATATTTGCAGTTTTAGGAAGAGAGAAAGAAGATAAGGACCATTTTAAAATTGGTTTAATATTTCCAAATCTTTTCAAACTTTTTTACAACACAATCTTTTTCAGATTAATAACAAGAAGTGCCAAAAAAGCTACCTGAAAAATTTTCAAAATGAGAACACAAAAAAAACCCGGACAAATTTTGGTCAAAAATGAATACTACGATAACATTTTTTTTGTTCCACAATATTTCCAAGAACTTCTGGAAGCATTAATAATGATTCGAAGATTGCAGAATATGAAAATTTAAAAGTTAAAGAAAATTATTTGTATTTTTTTAAATGGAGACTGTACAGACCATTTTTAAACAGAGCCATCACAGAAATAGGCTCTGATGTCTGGGTGTGAATGAAAATAAAACCAAAGTTCAGGATAATAGATAAATGAACAAGTAATCTTATTTTGATTATATCCGTTCGAAACCTTTGTTGGTTTGTCCTTATCTTCTATCCAGAGATGCAGAAGATAAGGATTATCTAAAATGATCATTTAATATTAAAAAAAATTAAATATTAAAATGCAAGTCTGCAAGATTAAATGAGGTTAGGATACTAGAAAACATCACTTGATATTGTGCAAGGTGATGAAGTCTGCACATCATAAGATAGCATAGTTAGAGCCTAATACCAAAATGAAACCATTTCTCAGGAGAGTTGAATAATTAAATAACAATGATTAGAGTTTTTCATATATGATAAGTACTTGATGTTACTTTCTTCCCCAGCCAACCCTGCCAAAAAGCCATCCTAGCCAGAAATTCAAGCTGTTTATCTACAAATGATATTATTTACAATAGAGTAGAAGAGAGAGAGAGGGAGAGAGAGAGCAAGAGAGAGAGAGAGAGGATGTTTATTTCTCTTTATGACTGGGAGAGTGAGAGAAGGAGAGAGAGGATGATTCTTTCTTCTTGCTTGAATTTCTGGCTGGGATGACTTATTGTCTGGGATGGCTACAATGAAAAGTAGCATCCTTGAGCACTTGGTTTCCCATTTATGACATAATTAATCTGTGAGCTCAGATAGTTCAATGTTGTAGCATGTTTGCTGCACATACAGAGGGTCCTGGGTTTGATCCATCGTGTAAGCAAACTCTTCTGAAGGACAAATTTCCCAGTGCATTCAGCAGCTAATTGAGTACACTCTGTGTGTTCCTGGTGGAGGTATCTCTTTGATTGACTCGCATCCAGCCAATGGGGTGGTCATAAAAACGTTGGAATAAAGTCCTGGTCTTGACTAGACTTGAAACTCGCAAGGATCACTAAGCTGATGCATGCAGTGGAAACTGGGGCCTTGTTACCAGCCATTCATGAGACAGGCACTCTACCATACCTTATCTAATGGGCTGTGGTTTCCTGTCTGTGTCATATTTAGTTAATTTTAAAGACAGACCAAGAATTTTCCGGATCAGCATAAAACTCAGAGATATGGGAATTGTCTTTCAAAATATTAGACAACACTCACCGATCACCACTTGCTGCATGCACGAGTGGAAGGCTGAAGAACACACCTGATGGATTCCAGTGGTAAAAACAATAAAGATGAAGATATTTGTCTAAAGAGTGCAAATACAAACCTGAAAGTAAAAAGCCTTGGATCTTGAAATTATTTCGCTTTTAATCGTTTGTTTTCTTTTTGAGATATTTTGAGTTGATGATTACCTTATTCTAGAGAGAAATGTTAGAATTCAAATTAACTTGCCTTTTCTCTTGACTGAGAAGAAACAGATGTTGTACATTGAATTTAGGCACCAATGGGCCAACAAAGAAGCAAAAGACCTTTTTTTTTTATCGTTTAATCTGTTTTCAGTCCAGTGCCGTGGATAAGTTGTCAGTCCAGTGCCACTGACGAGATAAATGCTCTCTTTTGATTGTGCTATTCTTTTTCATTTCTTACATGGATTTATCTATGTATCACACTTATCAGATATTCTATTGTACATAATAGTTGATTTGTATGGATGTAAAAACAGCTCTGAACATGCAATGAAGAGTTTCTCTTTTTATCTGGACTTACAGCGTCAAAAACATACTTGGCAGTAAACAGGTTAAACAAATTTCTCTGATGAAATACAGTCAAAAATAATTTTAAAAGTATCTGAATGCATGAGAAAACTCAAATGGAAATTGGCTGGTCATATGGCAAGAATGGCAGACAACTGCTGGACATCACAAATCACAATGTTGATCCTCAGAAATCATATACGAAAACACAAGTAATAGATTATAAGATGGTGTGACAAACTAGACAAGTTCAGAGAGGATAGACTCTGCAACACCCATGATAGAAGGGTCTGGTGAATCTTGGGGAAAATCTCTGACCAACTATAGATATTAAAAGGCCGCTGCTGATGATATTTTTAGAATAAGCCGGGTTTTATGTATATGTAGTAAATCAATCACATACTCTTCCAGGCATTTTGAGATCTCTGGTCAGTGATTTGTTAAGCTGCAGGAAGGAAGGCTTTGACTTTTTAGTGATAAGAACATGTTTGGTGGATGGTCATGCTTTTGGGCAAAGCCGCTGCCCACTCACCACAAGAGGAGAGAGAGATTAGGCTGGATGGAGGAAGAAGGTCTCAAAGATAGTGTTTGAATGTAGTAGTTACCCAAGTTGCATTTGTATTTCTCAAGAGTTTGTTCTATTCAGAGATGATATTGTTCCTGAAATCCATCAGTGTATACATGATGTGATTGTTGGGAATAAATCCATATAACTTAGATGACAAAAGATAGAGGAAGTACGTATTACATTTTTCTCTTGACAGCCTCCACCCAGAAGTCAAGATACATTACCTGTATTTTGGGTGTCTCTCCCATCTAAGTCTTGCACATTCAGTGGGGTATTTCTTCAATCATGGATTCATTTTGATTGCTGACTTTGCAGCGTCATCTCCCCTCTCAGGATCAATTTGCAGATTCAGCTACAACGAAGAAGGTTGCACGTTGCAAAATTGTTTATCAATGAACATTTATTTATTCTCCAGATTGGACACCTTCGTTTTGTGTGCATAAGAGGAAAAAGAAGATAAGACTGGTTTGTCACTTGATAGAAACAGTCATGTTAACAACATGCTGTGTTTGGGATGATCGATTAAAAAATTGGATAAAAGGTTGAACAAAGAGTAAGTTACTCCATTCATCTTTAGTTGGACGATGTTCTCTAAAAAAATCTGAATCTTCAGATAACAAGCATGAACACAGCTGGACGTAAACTAAGGAACCAATTTAGCTTGAACGTATAGTGTAAAGTGTAAATTCTTGGGGGGAGGGGTTAAAAAATCATCAAAAAATTGTCTTTTCTAGACATAATTAGGAATAATTTCCTAGCTCTATTAATATAGTCCATACATGTGATACATAGAGAGCCAGACCTACTTGAAAACTGAAGAAACCTATGTTGACAGTTTTGGTTATCTAAAAAGCCTCCCTTAGTTCGGAAGCATTGGAATGCTGCGTCAATTTTCCTTTTGGGAACAACTAGCTTCTTATTTCATTCCACTCTTGATTACTGCTTATAAAGATTTTCGGATATGATCATTTCTCGTTAAGATATAATTTGATTGTGCACTATGAAAGGTGAATATAGATAGGTATCTCTCTGATGCTCTCTATTGGGTGTTAATTCAACCACCCACCCCCACCCCGGCTAAAGGTAAATAGCAGGTAAAGTGAGTGACGCTGCCTCGAGCGCTTGTCACCTCCGAGTCTATTTCCACATGTTACAAACCTTGGAGAACTTCAGAGTCTAACTGAGACAGAGGAGTGTTGAGAAAACTTGTGATATGTGATGCCCGGGCATGGATGGCTGATGCCATGGCCAGCGTAAGGGCAGTATTTGTTATGCTTTCTTCTATTAGTACAGAAACTAGTAAGCACTTAGAAAACAGATACCTCTGCCAATGCCATTATCAGGGGGAGTAATTGTGCATGGATCCAGCCAAGAATTAAATTAGTTTTTTCATAGCCTATTATCCGCCATTCCTCAAAATATCATTGAAATCCAATGAAAACTTCTGGAGATATTGTGTAGACAAATATGAAATTTTGACCATGCTAGTAAAAAAAAATATGTCTTCAAATAGTTATGTGTATGTTTTTAAAATTTAGGGCCCTCCATGACACTTGACAAGGTGTAGATCCAATATATGTTGAAGTACTGAAATACATATACAATCACAGCATCTCCTTTATCAGGCTACACAAACAACTCTGAGCCCTTTCAGCTCTAGAAAAGGGTAAGACAAGGTGATACCAGCAGACGACATTGCTCTTTTTGCAGAGAACCAACACGACCTCCTACTGATGCTAGATGAACTAAATGAAGAGAGCAAGAAAGTCGGCCTACATATGAACTTTGGCAAGACGAAGATCATGTGCAACAACCACATCAGAGATAAAAACACTGAGATCAAAATTGTGGACATATAACTGGAGAAAGTAGATCACTACATCTACCTAGGACAACGAATCTCCATGAGACCCTCAAAAGAAGAAGAAATCAAGCAAAGAATCACATTAGGATGGCAAGCCTTTAGCAGAGCAAGCTCAACCTTCAAAAACAAGAAGATCCCGTTAATCCTAAAAAGAAAGATGTCCAACCAATGCATCCTCCCAATAGTCACTTATGGAGCTGAAACATGGAACCTAACCAAGAGAAAGATCCACGAATTGAGAACCATGCAATGTGCACATGAGAGAATTATGCTGGGCCTCACATGGAGAGACCACAAAACCGCACAATACATCTGGAAGAAGACAGGAGTCAGGGACATCATAGAATCCATTAAAAATCTCAAATGGCAGTGTGTCGGCCATGTTGCAAGAATGGCAATAGCCGATGGACATCACGACATGGATCCCCAGAGATCACATGCACAGCTGAGACTAGCAGAGTATTAGATGGAGAGACAAGCTAAACAAATTTAGAAAGTACTGGCTCCTTGACACCCATGATAGAGAAGTGTGGCGAATCCTGCGGAAGGTCTATGTCCAATGATGGACGTTGAAAGACTGATGATGATGATGATAACATAGGCTACAGGCTTAATCTGGTACTGCCTGTCTAACTTTAAATATGAAGCAATGATTTTTGTCTCTTTTTCTCGAACTAACCATGGAAGCTAAATCATTTTTATAGCAATTGTTGATTTTTACAGGGCCTCAGTGTTAATCCGTTGCCAAAGATAGATTGCCTTACAAGGCCAAGGCTCCAACTTCCCTGTTATTAACCCATAGCTATTGCCTTTCCTAAGAGTATTATTACTTATGAATGCAAACTTTCCTAGCAGGAGATTCAAATTTTCTTGACATTAACCGTTAGGCCACCCACACTTTAAAAGCTCTGCTCATCCAAATACAGAATGGAAAATGGATTCATTCGTAAAGGTAATTAAATTGGTTCAGAACATTTAACACAGGTGTTTGTGCAAGTTTTTCTTGTCGTCTTTCACTGGATTATGATGAATGTGTATTGTTGTATATATTTTTTCTTATTGATATCTATCATTATGTGTATAGATATTGATTTGTCTGTTTTTTAATGTCTTAGGTTAATTTTTTTTCATTCTAGACATTGTTTTGTTTTAGTCCCTCAGGGTCTCAGGAATTACTTACTAGAGTGCTTTCTTCAGTACATATTAATGGATTGCAAGATTTAAAAAAAATGTATATGTACATATATATATATGAATATATATATATATATATATATATATATATACATACATACATATATATATATATACATACATACATATATATATATATACATACATATATACATATATATATATATACATACATATATACATATATATATATATACATACATACATATATATATATATATATACATACATACATATATATATATATACATACATACATGCATATATATATATATATACATACATACATATATATATATATATATACATACATACATATGTGTATATATATATATATATATATATATACATACATACATATGTATATATATATATATATACATACATACATATGTATATATACATATATATATGTGCATCTATATGTGTACATTTATATATGTATATATGCATGTATCTATGTATATATATGTGTGTGTATATATATATATGTATATATATATCTGATTATAAAGTGCATTATATTATATTAAAACTCTATTGGAAATGAGAATAAACGATTAAATAAAATGGAGTTGCTGCGGATATCAAACCTGCAATCAATAGGGTAGCCACTTCAATGTAGCGTTATTCTTACCGTATATATCTATATCTACCTATCTATCTATCTATTTATCTATCTATCTATCTATATATATATATATCCATCTATCTATCTATCTATATATATATATATATATATATATATATATATATATATCAGAAAAATGTTATATATCTGACAAGTTGACAACTCAGAAAAGAACAGACTTGAGGCTGATTAGTTCATAGGATCTCTTAAAGTTGTGTCTAAAATTTGGACTTCTTCAGATCCTCTGGTGTGAGAAAATCGTTAGTTTACACCTAGCAAAGCTTAGTTGTAAAATGATTGAAGTGGATTTCATGTTGTTAATTATATTGTTATGAAGACAGTTTTGATGAAAATCATTAGCAACAAAAATCCATTACATTTTCAAGTGGTTTACTCAAATTTATCGAACAGGCTGTTGTGAAAAGAACAAATGAAAAACCAAAAAACAGTACACACATAATGTTTTCTTTGGGTTCTGTTTTTTTTTTTGGTCGGGGGGGGGTACATTGTGTTCATGTGATGGTCGATCAAAGATCATATAGGGCGGAGTGGTCTGTTCGCATATTTTGCTGCTGGGTCAGTTTTTACTATAAAAAGTCATAGAGCAGTCTTACAGATGATTTTGGGAAATAATTATCACTAACAAAATACTATACAACTGTTAACCCATGGAAATGAAACCTTCCCCGATTTAAAGGTTACTTATTCCAATATATGGACTTTAAATGATTGTATATAGTATTCTAAGTTATAAAGTAGGTTGGAAATTGGAAAGTTTAGCCAATTTTAGACATTTTTGCAGACAGTTTTAGCTATCAATAACAAGTGATACTTGGAAACACTGTAAAAAACAAATGCTTGATATGTTATCTGTTGACGACATCATGCCTCTTATGACATGATAGCAGCTTGTAAATACAACATGTCTGACAGACTGACTGACAGACCAACTGAAAAATGAGATATGTGGACACATTCAATAAATTCCCAAATGATAGAAACATTTTTAATGAAATGAATCTCTCAAATCAGAACTTTGCTTGCTTTTTCAGTTGCAAACTTGCAGATAATGTTATTAAAATCAATTTTCATTATAAAAGTTTCAAAAACATTTTTTTAGGGAGGGCTCTTAAAATTTTTTTGGGGTAGGGCTCCTTAAAATTTGGGGGGGCCTGCACCACTTGCATTGCCTTAAGTTCAGCCCTGTATACTGTGTGGCACGTGCCTTGTGACAACTGAATTTCAAGCTCTTTCTTACTTGTCGTAGCATCTCTAGGATTGAAGCAATTCCCTAAAATCTCGCAATAGATGAATAGGCCATGTTATCTGCTCGGATGACGACAGAATATCACATTCCCAACTCTGCCGAAAACTAACATTAGCTTCTTGATCGATATATGTTGTCCCCTACGAAAGACTGTTGATAAAATCAAATCAAACCAAGATTTCCTGAATGCTGCCATGGATATTTGGAAATTTGAAACTCTCTGAAGATTTAAGAGCCAAGATAGGATATCATTCTTCCATTCAGAGGCTTCAAGACTTGTCAGGTGGCTAAATAAAAAAAATATACTGAAGAATACTATACTCTAAAGAGTGTTTGTATTGTGCCTTTTTCAAAACTTCCAGTTGCATTGAGTTAGTAACTATCAACTGAAACTATCTGGAAAACTGTCAACGTTGTTTTCTTCAGTTTTTAAGGGTGTCTGGCTGGCTACATATTTGTTATGAGTACAGGTCACATAAATAGAGGACAGGAACTCTCAACACTTTCTCCTCATTATCTCAAGATAAAACCTTTTTTTTGTTGTAAATCCCCCCCTACCGCCCACTGAAAACTTTAGTGGGTTATCCAATTTACAATGTAAATTCGTGCCAAATTGGTCCCTTAGTTTGAGTTTGGCAGCATTCATGCTTGTTTTTTTTCAATTTTGGACTTTTTTAGAAGATCACTGCCGTTATTCATTGACAACCCCTTTTTTCTAATTCTTCTATTGGTCACCCCCAACACAGCATGCTGCCAAA
The DNA here is from genome assembly GCA_963457665.1 of Thysanoteuthis rhombus. Taxonomy (NCBI): domain Eukaryota; kingdom Metazoa; phylum Mollusca; class Cephalopoda; order Oegopsida; family Thysanoteuthidae; genus Thysanoteuthis; species Thysanoteuthis major. The sequence continues at coordinate 9,522,179 of OY735242.1, forward strand.
AATCATCGATCACATGACGATTTCTTTTGAACTACTAACCAGACCTGCCTTTTCTTTAGTTGTTGCACGGAACACTTAACAAGTTAAACAATTTTTTTCATTCTTATTTTTTATTCTCTTTCCGATCTGTACTGTCTATTTACTCACAGCCGAAGGGAATCTGGTTGTAGAAATATTGCGATAAAAAGCAAAAAAATTATCAAGATTAAGGTAAATAGTAGCGTAAAAAAGAAAGAGAAAACTTTACGAGTTGTTTTAATTTCTCGCATGAAACATCATTATTATCAATCTTTGACTAGTTTTTCTTTCATCTTATTTTTGTTACTTGCCTAAAACTGACAGCGATGATAAGACGTGATGCATTCCAACCTTCTTGAATCATAAACCTCAAGAATTAGTCACCAAAAATACTGGGAAGCAGATTTTTTTTTCATACTATTATGTAATAAACTTGAGTATTTTAATGAATTCTCAAATGAAGTTGAAAATGGAATGATATATTTTTTTCCATGTAATTCATATTATATAAATCATGTTGTAATTTTGGAAAGTTATCAGCGTTTGTTCATGTTTTTTTAACAGAGATACAAATGTATTATGTCTCAGAAGCTCAAACCAAGCAACAAAAATAAAATGAAAGAAAAACTCTGATACATAAAAATGATAGCATTTGACAATTTTAAACAATAAAATAAAAATGTTTCTTAAGATTTCCTAGATTAAAATGAAATTAGTAAAGGTGTGAGTTTTGTATTGTTGCATTTGTCACTTCTAAGCAGTGCACAGTTTGTGTTCACTTGGCTCTAATGCTCTTGGGAAAGTCATATATCCATCTCCTCCCCCCAGTCAACATCATGGGTCATCGTGATGGGGTAAATCCTATCAGCCTCCAGACCAACCATGAGGGGGAGGCTTCTTAGCTTTGTGATATTTTCTCGAGCAAGGTTTACGTTGAATCTTCTTCAGACTCTTGTAATTGTTTTGAATTATTCACTTGACCTCCAAATGTTTATTGTGGATTTGTAGTTGTGTGAAATCTCCTTTTTATCCCAATATTCATCAAGTCCGATGACAGACCTTAATGGCTAATAGATAGAAAAAAATAAATAAGCAGTACACCTTGGTTTTATCACAGTGCTCTGTGATATGGAAGACCAAGGAAAGAGACTTTGCTACTGTATCTTCATACATTGAATATTGACTTTTAAAGGTTTCATCTTTTTATATGAGATCAGATCAGTGTTGTTGGTTTAACCCTCCTGTAAAATCTAGTTAATCTGATTCATGATGAGGACTTTAATCTTATTGGAAATAGGAAACCCACAGATGCAGTAATGATGACATTACTCTGAACCATAGAGCATCATTGTTTACTTGATAAAACCAAGAAGAAAGATCTCTTAACATAATAATTCCGGATCTATGGATGAATGTAATACTAATAAAGGTATTTAGAGATTTTTTATGATGGATATGAAACCTGTCTGCATTCTTATCTTTGTTTACCCCCCTCCCCTGTATGTGTGTGAGCCATGTGTAAGATATATGCATGTGAGCAATGTATAACTGCAAAATCAATATATAACTGTAAAAGCAATAATGTATTACTGCAAAATCAATGTATAACTGCAAAATCAATGTATAACTGCAAAATCAATGTATTACTGCAAAATCAATGTATAACTGCAAAATCAATGTATAACTGCAAAATCAATGTATTACTGCAAAATCAATGTATAGCAGCAAAATCAATATATAACTGTAAAAGCAATAATGTATTACTGCAAAATCAATGTATAACTGCAAAATCAATGTATAACTGCAAAATCAATGTATTACTGCAAAATCATTGTATTACTGCAAAATCAATGTATTACTGCGAAATCAATGTATAACTGCAAAATCAATGTATTACTGCAAAATCAATGTATAACTGCAAAATCAATGTATTACTGCAAAATCAATGCATAACTGCAAAATCAATGTATAACTGCAAAATCAATGTATTACTGCAAAATCAGTGTATTACTGCAAAATCAATGTATCACTGCAAAATCAATGTATTACTGCAAAATCAATGTATTACTGCAAAATCAGTGTATTACTGCAAAATCAATGTATTGCTGCAAAATCAATGTATTACTGCAAAATCAATGTATTACTGCAAAATCAATGTATTACTGCAAAATCAATGTATGAGATGTGGTTGATCGACCAATATAATTCCTATTAAAGTTAGATGGTGAGGTTTTGTTGTCAACTTGGTCTCTGCATATCTGCATAGACTTGGATTGTGATCAACAAAAAATAGGAGATATATCAAGAGGCCACAAAAGAACAAACACAGGCTACATCTAGGTAGATCTGGTATTCTCACTTCCACAAAGTCTGATGGTATTGTGAGGTACTGCTGGATTGCCCTCAGTCCATGAAAAGGATGCTTTGGCCTTGAAACTACACCTGACCAGTGGATGATCATCTGATAAAACTTTGTTTTTACAGCAGTAGTTGTATGAATTTATTTCTTCTTCTTGGTGTTGGTGAAGTATATATATATATATATATATATATATATATATATATATATTTATATATATATATATATATATATATATATATATATACATATATATATATATATATATATATATATATATATATATATAATTTGAACTATAGGGAGTGAGACAGACTCAGGAGTGAAAGTGTATGGAAGTTAGGTTTATTTATCTGTAGATTATTTCATTGATGGTCTAGACATGTTTCGGGAGATATTCCCATCTTCAGTGGTGTGTGCTGTGTGTATGTGTACCTTTTAAAGGTTATAAGTTTGCTGTGGAATATATGTCCACCATCAGTAGCTTTGCTTTGTGAGTAAAAAATGGTATCCCATCTGCTAGTGTCATCCTGTTGTGTGAAACAAAGTTCAGTCTATATATATATATATATATATATATATATATATACACTTATACATATTGCAAGTATACATTTTATTTTGAGCGTGTATAGAAATTTCAGTAGATAGATAAACACTTATTTTTTTCTCTCTGTATATATTTACTCTTTATTCTCCCAAGGATCTTGCATAAAGTAAGCCAATTTCTCTTCTTATATATAGATATATATACACTTATCCCTTGGTATTCATGAGTTTTCCATTTGTGGTTTTGGTAATTCGTGGTTCCGTCTTCGTTAATTCAATGGAAATTCTGGTAGCTGTTTTGCAGCTTACTGTAAAAAACCACACCACTGAAAATATGCTGTGCAGAATTAACAAAATATGAAAAGCTAAGGACAGTTTTGGAGATCGTATTTGTTTTATAAGTTTATTTATGTAGACAATATAAACTCAGTTGAAAACTTATTGTAGTTCAAAACTTAAACTTGTTCAATGTTTCCACTTGCGAACCAGTTTGTCAAACGGTATTTTAGACATTAATTTATTTTCCAATTTACTGTGTTGTAAACAAATTTATTTATTTTTTAGTGGATGAAGTATTATAAATTTTGCTGGATTTTATCGCAACTTTTCTCCAATTGGATGAGATTTTTAAAAAAGTATCAAAAATATTAAGATAAATGCAAATAGTAGCATAAGAGAATTATTAATAATCACGGTACTGTAGTTTTATGAAATTTATGGTTTTTGTTAATTAACTACTTTTTTTTATACTCGAATCTACCACATACCTTTTTTTTAATAATCTTGCAAATTGTACAGCAATAATTAGATGTCTTCTTTGAAAGTTTAATTTTGGTTATAACTGCAAACAAATGGTATATTGTCGTATGAAAAAGAGAAAAATACTCTTGTGTACTCACAGAGGGTGTCTGAGCAGATTAGGGCTGTTTTTATGTTCCTGACTGAAAAAAATCGATTCTCATATAATTGATTGATCTGTCAACCCCAACCCCAAATGAAGACTCTATGCTTTGCTGAATTCATTTATTTATTTGTACCATTACAATTTGGTTATGGTAAAGTGTTTGTTTATTCTTTATGGTAAAAGATTTATGGGTTTTGGGGGTTGGGGTTGATTCAGCAAAAATTATTTGCGGATTTTCATATTTGTGGACACCTGGTGCCCCTAAGCCCCATGAATGGGAATGGCTAACTGCAATAATGATCATTGTCATTAATTTTGTTCATATATACAGTACTGTAAATTGAATAGAGAAATACACATACATACATACATAAATACCCATCTCATTTCAAACCAAACGTCATCCTCAATTACACAGATTCAAACTCCCCCTTCCGTACTCCTACCAATCATCCAAACACAGAAAAAAAAATTTCACAATCTCCTCTTCAGCATCAAAATGTAAGCAGCATATTTTTCTCTGTGAAACCGCCACAAACATTTTTCTCTGAAAAAGATCGCTGGCCCCCGTTGGAATGCATTGAACTGCGCCCACAGGATGATAATAAAAAATTTTGAGATAGAACACCTATCTCTTGAGGTTTTTCACTTCACCTTCCAATCGTTATTTTCCATCTAATTTCTATTGGATCACTTCACGTCCACAATACAATCCTACATATGTACCTAGATGTGCATGTGTTTGACTCATCATTCATTCAATGTAGTTTCACTCCAGTTTACGTTGCTTGTCTCTTCGAACTCCATAATGCACAGGCTCCCACTTAAATGAGAATATGCCAAAGATCTTTTAAAAGACATTCCTCAGCCTTTGGCTTGCAAAATGGCGTCATTCTAGCGTCTCCTCTCTGCAATTACTCTGCCCTTTATGTTCATAACTTGCCGATTCCATCCTGTCCATCTTTTGACGTCCACCTCCTCCCTTGCATCGTTCCATGTCATCATCTCATCTTCTCTCATTGCTTGGAATTTTATTTCTTGACATTTTAATACTTTTTGACCTTGCTGGAAGAAGCCAAAAAGCAAGAAAAAAAAAAAGCTTTTATCTATCACAATTAACCCACAGTGGAGAAAAGAAATAAAAGATGAAACTGACAATACAGCTTGCAATTATCTTGAATGGGAAAAATCACTTTGCTTAAACAATGGTGATGATAATGATATGTTTCATACATTTGTATTGGTCACGTATTTGAGCGACCTGTGTACACATTGATGTGTACTTTGACAATGTGTCAACAGAAAATTCTGCATGTACCTGATCTATCTTATATCTATATCCATATACACACAAATATCTGTTCACTTATATACAGGCTTACATTATTTTTGTACTATATACATATATATATGTCTAGAAAGCTTTGCAGCTTTAAACACTAGACATTAAAAAACTTCTCGAAAATATTTTCGTGTCACTTCAGTCACTTATTTCCCAATATCTGTCAATGCAATTTATGTAATTTTCTTCACTGTTTTTCTCCTGTTTCACATATACTTTATCATTATGGTACATTGTATGTGTTTCCTCTTGTTGGGATTATCAGTTGTTTACCATGTCATTGTTTCGGGGATATAAAAACAAAACTGTTATGATAATATAGCACCCCAGCAGTGCTGATCAAACACCACCACCCTTTCTTACTATATAGCTTATATCATACATATAGTTTGCCATTTTATAGAGGTATTTTGTATATTGTATATTGATATTATTTTATACTACCTATTCATGATTTGAAACAGGACTTACTTAAGTAGGTTACCCCAAAAACATATTTAATGATGAGGGATACTGAAGTATAATGACTGACGTGACCTGCTGTTTATGCTACTTCTATCAAGTGTTCACCCATGTGAATATTATTCCATTGTGTCGGTTTTAATCTCAGATTGTATGCAAACCAAATTATATATATATATATATATATATATATATCATCATCAGTCTTTAATCGTCTGTCATTGGACATAGATCTTCTCCAGGATTTGCCATACCTCTCTATCGTGAGTGTCACGGAGCCTAACTTCCTGAATTTGTCAAGTTCATCTCCCCACCTTGTATTCTGCCAGCCTGAGTTCTGCATTTGATCTCTGGGGATCCATGTTGTGGGTCGTGATGACCATCCGTTATCTGCCATTCATGCAACATGACCAGCCCATTGCCATTTGACTTTTCTAGTGGATTTTATGTGTTGGGTTTATTTCATAAAGTGCTTGCCGCATTCAATATTAAATTAAGTTAATGTAGAGCTTTGAATATGATGAAATAATGGATTCATTAAACAAGTAAAAATAGGAAGAGGTACTTTTTGAGTGGAACACACCACGAAGAACTGATGGATTAACAACATACTGATGGAAAAACTTTCTTAGTAATGTGTAACATCTAGCCAGGAACCAACTTCTCCTCTGGAAGATGAAATACAAACAGAGATCAACAACTAAATGAGGGGAAAAAAATAGAAAAAGAAGTATAAGTAAAATAAGACGAAGATTACCCACCCAGAAAATTAGACCCTCCCCCCAATAATGGTCTTAATAGGGATCCAAATAAATCAAATCATTTGCCTGAAAGAGCCCCAAACAGAAACATGTTTGTATAGCAAATCCATTATTTCATCACACACACACACACACATATATATATATATATATATATATATATATATACTTATTTAAAGTATGATTGAGTTGGAATCCTTCATTTATGTGGGGTTCATTAAACAAAAGTATTGTTCTAATCTTTTTAGTAGTGTTTTTTTGTATTCTCATGAATGTACTAACTTCAGGGTCTAACTGATGTAAGAACTGACCAACCATTTCTGATTGAGCGCTATCAACTGATCCTACAGTCATTATCAAGATCTTTAAATTTACAATTTATGATCCCCCAATCGCATGTAAAGAAAGTGAGAATGGCAATGATCTTTTACTTACAGATTTTATCATGGTTTGCGATCTTATTCTTTTTGGATGGGAGGGATCTTCTAGTTATCAAATACTAATAGTAGACATAATACTATTTTATTATCTAGATATCTCACCTGCCTTCTTTCAGATCAAAGTGCAATAAGAGCCCATTTAAATAAACACCATTTGATACGCCTATGTCAAATTTTGGTCAACATTGTCTTCATCATCATCAATCTTTTATCATCCGTTATTTGACAAGGACCTTCCCCAGGATTGACCAGACCTCTTTATTATGGGTGTTGCTGAGCCAATGCTTTTTGAACTTGTCTAGCTCATCTATATTCTTGTATTCTGCTGGCCTTGGTTCATCAATTATTGTTACTTAACTTCCTGTTAATTGTTAGTGCATTTTAAAGACGAATACACAAATACTTTATTGATCTTACTTGAAGTCATTTTAAAGAAATAAAAAAAATCCTCCTCTTAATAAGATCTCCTATCAACATGGGCAGAGGGTGCTTCTAGTATTTGCAGCACGGAGTGGCTCACAACATGGGGGCTGCAGAAACCTGAAAGTACACAAAGGTATTGCAACTATATTAATGTTTAAAATTGAAGACAGAAAATTACTGCTATGTTTCGTTGATGTGAGAGGAGCATATAATTCACATCTTGAACTCAAGGCTGGACCATGAAACTAGGAGGATAATGATGATTATAATCATCATCAGTCTTTTAGTCTCTGTCGTTGGATATTTCTCATGGATTTACCAGACCTCTCTATCATGGGCATTGCGGAGCCAGTACTTTCCGTATTTGTCTAGCTCATCACACCATCTCACTTTCTGTCGGTCACAATTTTGCACACGTTTTCTAAGGATCCATGTTGTGAGTCGTGATGTCCAGTGGTTGTCTGCCATTCTTGAAACATCTCAAGCCCATAGCTATTTGAGTTTTCTAAAGGTTTTTATGATATCTTAGACTCTTGTCTTTTCTCTGATATACTGTGTTGTCTTATGATCTAAGTGACTGTTGGGAGGATGTTGTATACCCTTCTTTTGAGGACCTGTGGGATTCTCTTGTTCTTGAAAGTCAAGCTTATCCAATCTAGATGTAGTGGTCTACTTTCTCCAGCTCTGTGTTATTGATTTTGATTGTTGTGTGTTTGTCTTCAAAATGTTTGTTGTACGAGACATTTATTTTGCTGAAGTTCATGTGGAGACTGACTTTCTTGAATACTTCATCAAGTTGATCCAAGATTGTTGCAATATGTTTTAAAAGTGTGCTAAAATAGTTCATGGTAGATACTAAGATCAATTTCCCTTTTTTCGTAGTGGGCACATGGCTACAAGTGTAATTGGTGGCAAAATTTCCGACAATAGACAGAAGGACTTTATCTTTGATTTAGAAGAAAAAAGTTATTCTATAAATAAACTACTTCAATACAATGTAAGAGTATTTATTGATCTGCCAACAAGGGCAGATATGACATAAGGTTCATTTCAATATACGGACCTATATGTGTATGTATGAGCAAGTACACACATTTCCCAATCCCCACGACCAGAGTCACAAAGGCATCAGGGTGATCCATGACCCTCTCCTTTAATTGCAAAGGGGAGGTGCTGCCCCAGATTGGACAGATTCCAAGTGACTGGACATCAACAATGTAAATTCAAAGTGAATACATGAGCTTGCCTTATGTATGCATGCATATACAGATATAATCATGAATAATGTTATCAAATGGTAATTGTAATCAAAATCATTTGGTTCCAAATACTTAGTTTGAAATTAATCAATAATCATAACTTAATTTATTTCTTCATTATTTATCATTATTACAATTATTATAATTATTATTATGATTATTTATCATTATCATTATTATTATTTGCAATTTCACGCCAGTTGCCTGGTGGTTACCACTGGAGGTTAAGTGACAGCAAGTCTCCAGCCCTCCTCTCCACACTCTCATCGTCCACAGCAATACTGTGGTTTACAGTTTCACACCAGTTGCCCAACGGTCATCACTGAAGTGAGAGTAAGTCCCCTCAGGTCTTCAGCCCACATCTCATCTCTCCTTCGCCTATCATGCCAGTGCTGTGGTTCTCATCTCCACTTCCATTTTCCTTCCTCTGTTAGGCCACTGCTAATGTTTAGTGTAGTAGACCTTATATTTCTAGTACTTTCCTCAGTATCCATGCAGTTTCTAGCAGTGCTGTGGTCTTCTTCTTCTATTTATTATCATTATTATTATTATCATCAAATTTTGTGGAATGTAACGTTTTTCTAAAATAATGAATTTAGTAATATGTCATTGAATGTATAAAATGAACGTATATTTTTCCATTTTTTATTTCCTTTGCCTGATCTGAATGGATGGTTATTGTTATCTAAGGACAGGGTAAGGCAAAGCTGGTGATAAGCCGAAATAGAAAAAAAGGCCCTAGTGAAAATAGCTTATAAAATATTTTCAGTGCTGAATACATTTGATATACATATATAAGTACGTAGATATAGTAAGAGAACAGAATAATCAACTTCTTTTTGCTACATCTTTGGAGTAGTCCCTCTTGAAATCATAAGCTGATGCCAACTTGTCCATCTGCCTTCACCCTATGCCCAGGCCTGTCTAAAGAACCTGTTCCAAAGTGATCACAATAAGTGATTTCCTCTGCAATGCAATGGGGATATGTTTATGATTTATTTCATTTTATTTTTTTTCCAGTCAGAGTCACCTTGTACTCTAGGTATAGGGTTAAAGTAATTTCAGGTTCACAAGACATTTATTGACCCTGGATTTGAAAAGATGGATATTATATCCCGCAGGAAAGCACTCTCGGGGAAGTTTGTTCCGCAAAATAGCCATTCAGGGGGAAAAGCTGTTTGGGTGGAAATTGCAAATCGCATTCTGACTGGAAAATCTCTTACTGGCGAAACCAGGTTGATGGAGTTTCTCTGAACACTTTCCATCAAAATAACGATAGAGAACTGCCAGGTTTGCTACATCACGCAGATGGGAGAGTGGTTGAAGAGATGAGAACAGCTCATCATCAACTAATCCATGTACTTGATTTATGAAAAAAAACAAACAAGCAGCTATTGTAAAAGCACTATTTATTTACAATAATGTTTGGTATTTACAATACATAAAGTGCATTAGATTTATTAATTGAAAAAATGAATTTTTTATATACAATAATCAATCAACAATTAGTGTCTGTGAATTTGTTTTTTCTTCATAAATCTTATATATTGTAAGTACTAAATCTTGTCCAAAAAGAATCGTACCATTAGAAATTCTTTCCATAGATTTTTTTTTTTCATACATCATGAACATACCCCTATCGCTCAAAATGAAGAAAAATAGTTCTACTGGTGTTTTTGTAAATAATAAACTATGAAACAAAGGTCGTCAAATTGTCTTCCTTTGTTTTCTCAGAAATATAGAATCTACCAATCTGCATTGAGCAAATGAACAGTCAATAAACTGTGAGTCAGGAAAGAGATGCTGACCTGTTATGTGCATTTGATACAAGAGTATAGAAATAAAATTCAAACTAAATAGATATGAACTCACGGATACACCATTGGAATTAGAGGTGACACGATTGGAAATTATCAAACAAACCTGTCAACACAAACTGTTACCACAGGTTTCTACAGTTTTCAAGTTGGTCTGTCTAGCTGGCTAAGTATCATTCATAGAGGCTACCCCAGTAGAGTTAAAGGCTGAAAATTTAAACATTTACTCCTTATAATGTCCAATGTTCAAACAAAGGTCATGCGCAACAATCATGTTGGAAATAACACACAACGATGGTAATTGAAAATTCAGAGCTGGAGAGAGTAGACCACTTCATCTACCTTGGACAATACATTAGAAAACTCAAATGGCAATGGGCTGGTCATGCTGGCAGACAATTGATGGATATCACAACTCACAACATGGATCCCCAGAGATCACATGCAGAATACAAGATGGAAGGACAGAGTTCAGAAGTATTGGCTTGTGACACCCATGATAGAGAGGTGTGGCAAATCCTGTGGGAGGTGTATGTTCAAACGACGGACGATTAAAGATTGATGATGATGATGATGATGTCTAGAAAAAAAACATTTTTCCTTTGATTTTTGAAAATCCCCTCCTTCAATAGGTTGGGGTATCAAATTTTCTAAATGACTTTATTATAAATTGGCCTTTCTTTTGTATCCAGCAATATTCATACTTTCTCTTTGAAAATTCAGACATTTTTTTTAGTGATCACAACCCAACAAAGGGTGAGAGAAGTAACTTTTCCATAGGTCACCCATTTTTTTTTCCCAACTTTTTAATTGATCATCCCCAACAGACATGCTGCCAAAAGACATTGGTCACATGACAGTTTCTATTGAGTGAATAACCAGACCTATTTAATTCTAGAGTCTTGTCTCTGGATAAATCTGCTTCTCTAAGTATATGCTTTTACCTTTCTGTTGTAACGTGTGATATAAAACTACATTTGAAAATGTGGCTGTATATTCCCTCTGCTCTCTGTAGGTGCATGTGGGTGTGGTTGATGTTTGCGCTATTCTTTCTTGACAGAGTTTTGCTTTATTCAGCAGAAATTCATTTTGCCCTGAATTGCATTCAGTACAGACCATTACGAATGCATCCAACAAGTCACCTGGGATCATAAGTGTCTGGTGAATATAGAGAGGCAGTTCTGCATCTGGGGAGAAAGTCTTGAATCACTTGAAAATAAGAGAAATAGATTCATTTTTGGATGGAGAATATTTCAAAGGGAAGGTTCTTTATTGCTCTAATAGTTGGCTCTTTCATGATTATGTTAGACGTACACAATTCGCACGCATCTATCTATAGCTAGATTGACAATATTGGATCCTAATTCATCTTGAGTTCCGTATTTGAATGTACACATACTTATCATTACGTGAAGAAAGTTGACAATTTGGAAAAGAAAAGACTGGAGGCTGATCAGTACATCCCGAATTCCTTATTGGTTATGATAGCTAACATTTCGTCTGATATTTGTATTTCGTCAGAGCTCAGGTTGAGAAAACAATAATGAGTCTACGGCTCAAATAACAATGGTTTTTGTAGCAATGTCATTCCTGTCATAAAAAACATTCTATTCTAGAACTTTATATAAACAGTTAGTTTTTAAATTTTGATTAAGACTGTTTCTATAACAATGTCATGGACTACAAAATATGATTGTGCTGAAATATAAATAACATGTATTTGCGATTATGGATTAAATACAAACAACATGATCTCTCAAATCCAGCTTCCAGATTTAAGCAAGCTTCCTAATATTTCCTTATTTCTCACCAAATCACAAAATTCACTTCTACCACATTGCAACTGGGCTTTGTTTAATGTAGACTTATCCTTGTTTTCTCATAGCATTCTTGGTCAGAAGCTCTGAAGAAGTCCAAATTTCAGACGAAATGTTGCCTATGATAACCAGTGGAGAATTTGAGATGAACTGATCAGCCTCAAGGCTTTTCTTTTCCAAATTTGTCAACTTGATCCGATGATGAACATAGGATAGGTGCTGCTGACCTCTGGCGACTTCTAAAGGTGAATTCATTTTTGGCATTTTCAAATTTAATCTACTCAGCTGCACCTTGTGCACTTGAAATTGGTGTATGATAGTCATTTGAAAACAATATGAATGTAGGATAGGCTACACTGGACTCGGTTGACCTCTAAAGTTCAATCAGGGACAGGTCAACTTATGCATTCTCAAAAAAATCAATTTCAGTACTTTCATTTTTGACCCATGTGAAGGTTAGCAAAGATCTAGTGGAATTCGCTTCATGACCTTTCAGTTTTCCGTACGATTCTCTGTTGGAGATACGGGGAACCCTACTTAGTATATCAAATCAACAAAACCCTACAAATGGCCAGCCCGACCAACCAGCCAAATGGGCCACAGATCCTCCTCTCTTCACTCATCTCTGTATGTGTGTGTTTGTATTTCCAGGTGCTCCTGATCACACTTTTTTGTCCATTATCTTCAAATTTTGCATGAGTACACCACTAGGCATCATCTAAAATGTTCCTTATTGTGCTTCCCAGATAAAAGCTTTTGGGGGTTTCTATGGTCATTTTGGACCAACAATGATTAAATCTGGTGCTGGTATTTTCAAGATAATTTCAGATAAAAGAATTTTATTTTTTAGATAATCTTAGATAAAGGATCTATTTTTTAAAGATAATTTTAGATAGAAGATTTTTTTAATGAAGATAATTTCAGATGAAAGATCTATTTTTTTTTAAAGATAATTCCAGGTAAATGATCTTTTAAAGAATAATTTTAGATGATTAGTTCTGGTATGGCTGATACGGATACGTATGCATCTATTGAAGCCATCTGTCTCTTTTTCTATCCATCTTGAAATTTACACGAATCCTCCTCATTCTACATGCACACTCACATTTGTTTTTTTCAAGTTTTCAACTTGTATTTGATAGCATATAGAATTCACAGATTTTTCAATGAAATCATCGAAAAAAATTCTTATCATGTGATGATAGAGTCCTTCTCTATGATATTTCCCCCATTCTGTTATAGATTTTGTATATTTACAGAATGTATCCTATTAGAGTGAGGTAAACATCTGTATCGTCTCTGCCAACCAGTACATATACAACTCCTTCACCCTCAACACATACTGCAGGAATTCACTTTCTCTAGAACATCATTTACGCTCAATATTTGAATATGTATTCACTACATATATATGTGTGTGTATATATATATATATATATATATATATATATATATATATTATATATATATACCTCATGATACAAATCCGGGATGCAATATGATATGATACAATATCCAATTTATGATGGGTTTATTTTATAAAGTGCTCAATACATTCAACTTTATACATTAAGTTGATTTAGAATAGAGCTTGAGACATAATATATATATAAATATATTGATTTAGGGTAGAGCTTAAGATATATGCAAATGTAGATATAAATACATAAACATGATATACTCTCTCTCATCTCTCTCTCTCTTTATATATATATATGTATGTATACATACATATGAGTTCCCCCTCTCTCTATCTTTCTCTCCCTCTTTCTATATATATGTATGTAAAGAAATGGATATGTAAACCAACGGAATGATTATAAATTGTGTTATATTATATTGAAACTCTCATTTGAAATGATAAGACGGTGGATATATCATTTGGCCTAGACAGTGGAAATAGAATAAACAATTAAAGAAAATAGGACTACTGCAGGAATCAAACCTGCGACTAATAGAGGAGCCACTTCAGCGTAGCATTGCTCTTACCATTGAGCGAAACAGCCATCGGTAATGCAAAGGCAAAAATAACTGTTCCAGCAAAAATTCTGATTTTGCTTATTCACATTCTATATCTATTTGTTTCCTTCAAGGCGGTAATTGAATGATTATAAATTGCATTATATTATATTGATACTATTATTTGATATGATCTCCTGTCATTACATGGTGAATGTATCACTCAGCCTACCCCATTTTCCTTAATTGTTTATTCTATTTACATTGTCTTGGCCAAATGATACATTTATCATGTAATAACTGGAGATCATTTCAACTATAGTATATATGTGTGTGTGTGTGTGTATAAATTCCAAAACTGTGGACAGTCACAATAGTCATAAAAAGAATTGAATTTCAAATGAAAATTGTGGACTGCTTTTAGTCATTTGCAAGGGACTAATAGTCATGAAATAAATCTAATGTAACTCATAATCTTGTGATATCATTATATGTATATATATATATATATATATATATTTATTTATATATTTGTATATATATGTATATATTTATATATTTGTATATATATGTATATATGTATATATTTGTATATATATATATATATTTATATATTTGTATATATATGTATATATACATATGTATATATGTATATATATGTGTATATATATAAGTATGTATGTATATATATATATAAGTATATATGTATATATATATAGGTATATATGCATATATATGTGTACATATATAAGTATATATATATATGTGTATATATATATATATGTGTATATATATATATATGTGTATATATATAAGTATATGTGTATATAAATAAGTATATATATATATATATATATGTATATATGTATATATATATATATATATATATATATATATGTATACGTAGGCAGGAATGCAATTTATAGCTATGGTAATCTCCTTTTCTACATACACTCATATGTAATATGGGTCATTTCTCATATATATATATATATATATATATATATACATATAAGGGGATTAAGCATGGAACATGTGTAGTATATTTCTCTTTAATCCTTTCATTATTGAATATTGTTCTGCTTTGATTTTCTGATACATTGAGCACTCTCTTTTAGATGAATCGTGAATTTCAAAATTTCAACTTCACTACTCTTATTATTGAAATTAATTTTGTTCAAATGATGTACTATAATACAACTGTATATATATATATATATATATATATATATATATATATATATATATATATATATATATATATAATTGGAATAAGTAACCATTAGATCCAGGAAGCATGTGTCTTCCAGGGTAAATAATTTATACATATATATATACATATATGTATACATGAGAAAGAAGGAGGGAGAGGATATATTCACATATTTAAAAGTGCTCATGTAACATAGGGCTGTATTAATCTCTACTTCTTTATTCAAACATACCATTTTTGATATTTCTATGTAGGTATACTATATTTGACTTCATACGAGACACAAATTTTAGTCTATGACATTACTGACAAAATGGCCCCCATGTGAAGATGGGTTCCTTCTCTCAGGTCATATTTAGTTTTCCTGCTTAAATGTATTTCCTGCTGAAATAATGATGTCTCTTCATATTTATATATATACTTATGTATATATATATTTATGTATGCACTTATACACATATTCACATGCAGACACACACATACATATTTATATACATATATGAATATATATATATATAGATATATATTTGAGAAATGGACATATTTGGTCCGGAAGAATAAATCATAAATTTCATCATATGATGGAGAAACTTATTTGAAATGATCTACCGTCATTACACTGTTGATATATCATTCTATTTAGACAACATAAATAGAATGAACAATTAAAGAAAACGAGGCCTCTGCAGTGATTGAACCTACCACCGATAGGGTAGCCATTTTAATGTAGTGATGCTCTTACCATTGAGCTAAACGGAGGTTCGTAAAGCAAACACCTACTAAATGCTTTCAACCCGAATTCTCACCTCGTTTATTCTTATTCTTTTTCATCTTCTTGAATGAAATAGTATGTATTTAAGATATGGACATACAATACAAAATTGTTTATCCTATTAACGTTGTCTAAATTGAATGATATATTAAACATATAGCGATGTGAGATCGTTTCAAATAAGTTTCTATAAGATATAATACAATTTATAATTCATTCTGTCGGACTAAATATGTCCTTTGCGTGATTGGCCTTTGCATTAACAGCTGCTGTTTAGCTCAATGGTAAGAGCATTGCTACATTGAAGTGGCTACTCTATTGGTTGCAGGTTTGATTCCTGGATCAAGCCCATTTTCTTTAAATGTTCATTCTATTTATGTTGTCTAAATTGAATGATATTTTAACCAATGTAATAATGGGAGATCATTTCAAATAAGTTACTATGTTGTATAATGCAATTTATAATTAATTCTGGCAGACCAAATAAGTCAATTTATCATATATATATATATATATATATATATATATATATATATATATATATATATATATATATATATATATATATACACACACAGTATATGTGGTACAGATCAGGCTAGCAGTATAACATAATATGATATAATAATATATCAATAATATAAAGCCACTTCTGAAATGCAATGGATTTATTTCATTGAGTGCTCAATACATACAACATTTTACTCATGGAGTTGAGTTGTTTTACAGTAGAGCTGGAAATAAATAGTAGATTGTGGATTTCTGCTGTCTTCAGGCCTCATCAGATTTGCCTGATGAGGCCCGAAGAGGGCAGAAACATGTGCTAGTTTGTGTAGCGAATCCACAATCTACTATTTATATATATATATATATATATATACATATATATATATTTATTTATATATATATATATATATATATATATATATATATATATATAATCTAAGTTTATTTGCAGGACACTCGAAATGATACATACTCAAAATTTTGTTTAAACTTTATCAAACAATTTATGTTCATATATACTTAACAAATTGAAATTTTGAAGAACTTGTATTCGTATAAACATATGTGAATATGATGGGGGGGCACAATAGCTAGGAATCTGTCCTGTTTTTCAACATTCCTGAAATAGCTATGATAAAACAACTGAAGAACTCTATGAAGAAGAATAAAATAACCAATACATATAAAAACATGAATAAATTACACACATCAAGATCCTAAAATTATAATTATAGCATTATATGTTGGAATAACATTGTCTAGTCGTGGATACTTTAAGACTACATGAAATTTCCTTTTCTGCAGTACAGAGAAAACTGGGAAGTTTACATTATTATGTATATCTCTATATATATATATAGTAATATGACAAAAATACTTGGGGAAAAAAATATGATACAGTATTTTGATGCGTGTCATACATATATCTGCATATTTACTCTAGTGAAATCTATTTTAAAGTTTAGTTTCTAGTAGTCATCGAGCACTTTTACTGATAATTTTAGGAAAAAATATCACTACCAAGATACTACATAACTTTTTACACAGGGGAACAAACATCTTAAACAAACAGTGGATTTAATGGGTAATTATTCCAATTATATATATGTATATATATATATATATATATATACATAAATTGATTGGACGTCTCACAACATGGATTGCTAGAGATCACATAAGAAACAGAGGCTGACAGAACATGAGATGGAGAGATGAACTAGACAGATTCAGGAAATACTGGCTCCACGATGCCCATGATAGAGAATTATGGCAAATCCTGGGGAAGGTCTCTGTCCAATGATGGACATTAAAAGACTGATGATGATGATGTGTAAATATATACATACATATATATATATATATATATATATATATATATATATATATATATATATATATATATATATATGTGCTTTTGTTAAATGGTTGAATGAAGAGACACGTTTCAGGTGATTTCTCTACCAAATTTTTAGTTTATTGCTCTATATCATATGATTAATATGTTGAATACTTTTAATTTTGATTTAATGGAAATTAAATCTATATTCAACTGCTCTACTCAGTTTATTCAAATATTTTATCAAAAGTTTTTTTGAATAAAGTTGTATTTTGATGTTAATTTTATATATATATACATATATATATATATACATATATACTTATATAAATTCCTAGCCAGGAATCCACTTCCACAGGGAAGATGAAATACAAACAGAGATCAACAACTAAATGAGGGAAAAGAAAAAAAGGCAGAGACCTAAATGTGTTGGTGTTGCAGTCAATTATTTCATTATATTTAAAACTCTACGTAAACTCAACTTATTGTTGAACGTATCAAGCACGTTATGAAATAAACCCACCACACAGCAGATATTGAATTACTGATTTGTACTTTGGTATATTTATACACACGCACAAACATATATATATATATATATATATATATATATATATATATATATATATACACAAATACACACACTTGACTTGTGTACTAAGTAACCCCTATTTTTCTCTGTAACATGATTGGCTCCATGAGATTTTTGTGTGTGATGCATTCCAGTTTGAGTATATATTGAAATTAAGATGATCCTGGAAATCAGCGAAACCCTGGAATTGGATATTTTTGGCCATTCGAGATGATGTTTTTTCTACCATGAAAAAAGTATCTAGCAGCCATCCATAGATTCTGATACCAAATTTATCACATTATGCATGAAAATATGTATACATATATTATACATTACACAAACACTCACAAAAACAAACTTATATATCTTAGAATACATAAAATGTTATTTTATTTCAGTGGTATGTTGAATGATGATATAAAAAACAAATAATGTTAAATATTGAATCAAAATATGACCCATTCAAAGCAATAACCTTTTCCAACCAATCCTCTAATGTACCATCTTTATAACATATCTTAGGTTTAGGGGTCACAAGTTCAGTGGAACTCAAATTATGGCTCCCCTATTATTAGACCTTTTTAGACGGATATGAAGTTCAAAATATTTGAAAAGACGATAATCTGTAAGAAAAATGTCGAGTGAATATGGACGATGCTGCAAGACTTAATATCTCGATTCTCTAAGCTTAGACAGTCAGCCATGTGCGGTCTGGTTCTGTGTTGGGGTACGTCCTCCATTTCATGTTGGACCCATTTTTCCAACTTTTCAACATTTCTTATTGCCTGGAGATGACAGGATATGGTTAGTGTTGAGACTTAAGTATTAGGATGTTCAGAAAGTAATTACAAATTTCACTTGCTATCGGTTATAAGCAAACCAACTAAAGCGAGACCAGGATTGAATAGTACAAAATGATGTCTGGATTTAGTAGATCATCTCTTCTATCCTTCAATGTGTCGTTTATAATATATCGCAAAGTTTAACCCTATGGAGAAGAGAGACTTCAAAGAGCAAAAAATTCTGCAGAATCTAAAAAAAAAAAAAGAAAAATAAAAGCAGTACTTTTTCAACGAGGAATTGAAATTTGTCTTCCCTTTCGGCTGCTGTCATCAATAATGGTGGTGATTACATTATTGATAAATAGTATTTAATTAAACTTTTCTGGAATTTGTTTTTATTTCGTTTCTTGAGAATGCTGTAATATATCTAACAACTGATTGATATAGTTATCCCTGTAAAAAATCTGGTTCGTATGTTGCCTCTCGCATTATATCATCATAACGTACAATCAGCAAACACTGATTTTAAAAGTATTCAAAAAATCAAAAAAGCTGATAGCAACAGTAGTTTTTCCCTGATGTTGATAATTGCCAAAAGTATGGTTGGAAGCACTTGTTCAGGAATGTTTAGACAATATTTACATTCATTGGATCCAAACACATACTCTCTTGAATGTAAATAAGAAAAGTTGACTGAAACAATAAAAAAAATTTGTTGTCAATTGTCTTAAATCTAAGTTGTATTAAAACAGGTCTGGTTACTCACTCGATAGAAACCTTCGTGTGACTGATCTCTTTTGGCAACTAGCCATGATCAACTAAAACATAGGAAGAAGGAACGATTGATGGATAAGTTACTTCTCTCATCTTTCAGGCAGTAATCACTAAAAAGTCTGAATTTTTAAAAAATAAGTAGGCATATAACCAGGGACCAATTTAGCATAAACTTTCTTTGTAACTGCCCCAGCCCCATAAAATCTAAAAGGGAGGATCGGGGAAAAATAGAATTGATGAAAAAACAACAAATATTTTTGTTGTTGATATAAGGAGAAATTGTAGAAATTTTCAGCCTTTTAGCTCCATTGGTGCAGCTTACATGTATGATACATACATAGCTATCCAACCAGCCAGACCAGCTTCAAAACTGAGAAAAACCTATGCTGACAGTTTTGGTGACAGTTATATATATCAATCTCTCTCTCTCTTTCTCTCTCTCTCTCTCTCTCTCTCTCTCTCTCTATATATATATATATATATATATATATATATATAACTGTTGCATTTTCAATACATGCATTCCTTTTCAATCGTATTGAATCAAATTATATTTATATATATGCATAACTGTTTCATCTCAATAGATCTTCAACACCCACGTGTATACAAACATGTATACACACTTGTATTTCTCGAAATAATATATATAGATGTATAGTGTTTTTCATTATGTATAAATGAATAAGTCAATTTGTGTGTGTGTGTGTACCGTACTCAAATGCTTTGTCTTTCTTATGGGCTCTTGTGTACAAGTGAATGAATGAAATGAACTGGAAAACAAAAAGCAATTCAATAGAAAATATTTTATTTCAGGCAATAATTAACTTGGGAATCAGTGATTGCCTTCCTGATTAAGTTCATTTGTCTTGTCATGTTAACAAATCTTTTACACACAAAAATGATGGTTCTTTTATTTTAATCATAATCATTAGAGGAAAATTTTTCCATTCGAAGAATAGAAATCTGTCAGATGTTGTCTGAAGTTGTGAAATGGAGAATTTATCATTATTTCAAGAATTGCTTGGGCTGATATCCGTACCTCGCATAAACGAATCACTGAAGCCATCCGCACATGTACCCAAACTAATCATCTAAAGATTATCTAAAGATTATCTAGAGATTATCTAGAATTATCTAAAGAAGACAAGATAAACAGCTTGAGATTCGGGTATTGTTGGCCCCAAATGACCATAGGGACCCCAAAGAGCAGCTTTCAGAAAAACAGGAAGACGGTTTTTTAAATTGAGCTTTGTAATGTAATCATGCAAATTCTAAAGGTTGCAGCCCCAAAAATGTGATCAGGGACACCTGGAGACGCCCCCCACATTTTTCTGGCCTTTTCAGCATGGATTAAAGTGTAGTATCTATTCCACGGCATAGCCTAAGGCGCCAGTACTGACACTTGCCTGTCGAATGGGCTTGAGATGGTGCTGTGGTGTATGCCAAAGACCGAGTGCACCGGTACAATCTGTCAGCCAATGAGGTTATACTGAGGCTGTGCATTGCTATGCACATTGGGAGCCTTTGGACTTGCCCTGTTATTACTCGGCCCAGCTGCTGGGGATCAGTCCGTCCCGGGGCAGCACTGTCCCATTACACTAAAAGGGATAGGTTGGTCTTGTCTTGACACTTTCGTGACTGTGGTTACTTTATCAACCAAAGTCCCGTTGGCTGGAATACTTTTTGATGGTTACTTCGTATTTTCTCCACGTAAAGCCCTGACCTTGTGTCGCATTTTGCTCTGGTGGGAGAGTGAATAAATATAATACACACACACACACGTGCATAGTCATATAGACATAGACACTCAAAGAGAGAAGAATCTGTTGCCCACTTGGCTGGTTGGTCGGGCCATTTGTGATGCTATAGTGATTTGATAGTTTGAATAACTCTTGGAACTGAATTTCTTATACCAAAAATAGTATTTGATTGTGATTTTAAGATTTTGTTGGCCCCTGTCAAGTCCTAGATATTTATCAACCTGTAGTGTTATTTAGATGACCCTTCCCGGATTTGAAGCAATGTATAAATAGAAAGGACTAGGTTCATTTAGGATCAAGCCAAAGGTCAGTTTATCGCAGTGGTCACTCACGAATGACACAAAACGAAAGAGAGTGACAACTGGGATAATTAAGCAAGTAAATGCTCGGTAGTCGTGAATGCTGGTAAAAGTGTGCTTACATCCGTGCACACCGGTTGAACTGATCTTGCAAATATGCGAAGCAAATATATTTTAACCTAGGTCTTTACAAGCAGTGACAGATCGAGGCTTTAGCTCTAGGGCAGTTATCTCTGACCTTTTTTGATCTATTCCCGCATGGATTAAAACTTTCACTGCCTGATCCTGATATTCATACTTGTGACACAGAATGAAGAAAATTATCTGAAGAAAATCCATAAATGTGAGATTGCAAAGCAGTATTACTTATTTTCTTTCAAGAGTTTGATTTGTGTATTACCTATATTGTACAACAGTGTAGGTCATGTATCATGTATGCCAAATCGTTGCAGATAAAGAAAAAATACACACATTAAAAAATACTCTTTCACTGGTTTTAACAATACATTCACCAGGTTTGAAAAAGTTCTTTCACTGTACTCTATTGTTCGGTCTTGAATGATGTTTGGAGTTTTCACTTCTACAAGTTTCCTGATGTCAGAGAATATAGAACATCATCTTCCACATTTGCTTTGTTCTTCATAAATAAGTTTCCCCCCACACTAGAATTTTGAAATTGCACCTATGGGGGAAATTTTTTTCTGGTTGAGAACAACTGCTTTTGGACTGCAGCCTCGAGGCTTCCTCGAGAACTGTGGATTTACTTGTGTTTAATGACACTAATACAACTGGAGAGAATAGTTCCTCCAGGATGTAACCGCTAAAGAATGTACACAGATTGACAATGAAGACGAGTCAGACTTGCTCTTATTCCAATTGATGTCCTCAAGAATTCACAATTTGCTGTCTTGGAGGAATTTCTTTAGAAAGAAATTATGAAGAGCAAATGTTTGAATTTCAATTGGTGTTAGCTTTGTGAAAATAAATCTAATTTTTCTTCAATTTTTCTTCCCCTTTTTGAAAATATTACTGGGGGCCTTCACAGTACCTTTAGCCCAGGGGTGGACAACATTTTAATCTGTCACTGTTTGCAAGAGAAAACTAACTGATCTGAACTCTTGATTTTTTTTTCGAGTTGACAATTTCATTGTAAGATAGGAGTATTTTCCATTGCCTTTAGCAAATATTTCATCAGGATTTACATCTGAATTAACACTTTCAGTGTTTTCTACCAAGATTTTTATAGCATTCCTAGGTCACAACTGCTAAATACTAAGAAAAGGTTTTACTTTTCGAAACCGTCAACCAAAACTGCCAACAAAGGTTTCTTTCAGTTTTCAAGATTTTTAATTCTTCTAAATAAGATTGGTGGGGTGTTCAATTTGCAATGTAACTTTATGCTACATTGATCCCATGGTTTATGTCCTCTTTTTTTTTTTAATTCTGTCTTTTTTAGCTAGCAAAAGGTAAGGAAAGTGACAATATTCATTGATCAGCCCTTTTTCCAAATTTTTTGTTGATCACCTTCATCATGGTATGCTACTATACATATATATATATATATATATATTACATATTGTATATTCCGTCTCACTTGAAAAAGATTTTAAGATTTGAAAATCTTTTTTAATGATACAGAATGTACAATCTGCAATGAGCCTTTGAATAAAATCCCAACTTATATTATATATATATATATATATATATATATATATATATATATATATATATATATATATATATTGCACAAACCACTCTTGAGCATTTTTTCAACTAAGATCAACTAAATACATTAATACACATACACATATTTGCTGTATATTTTACTATTGCTCTCTTACATATATATATATATATATATATATATATATATATGTATGATTATAAATTGCGTTATATCATATAGAAACTTATTTGAGATGATCTCCTGCCATTACGCAGTTAATGTATCACTCACCTTAGACAATGAGAATAGAATAAACAATTAAAGAAAATGGGGCTTCTGCTGGACGTTTTCTTTTATTGTTTATTCTATCTATGTTGTCTTGTACGAGTGATATGTTAACCATATAATGACAGGAGATCATTTCTAATAAGTTTCTATCAAATATAATGCAATTTACAACCTTTGTGTCGGATAATATATATCTATTTCTTAATACACATACATATATATATACATATATATATATATATGTATATATATACATATAATATATATATATATATATATATATATATATATATATATATATATGAGAAATAAAAGTCACAAAATAATCATGTCGCTCTGACGTGAAACACCATCATATATAAATATATATACATATATATGTATGCCCTCAAATTTCTGTCAGGGAATAGTGATCCTACTTCACATAAAAGGAGACAATAAAGACCGTGGTAATTCTTTAATGAGTTTTTGGTCATGAAAAGGTCTATTATTCACTATTATGAGAAAAAATCCACTTTATTTGAATAAATAAGGAAATTAATCTTGATTACAAATAGATTTGTATTTATTTTTGGCAGTTTGTTACATTCCTATGATATATATTATATTCAAATATATATATCTATTCAAAAATTTGTTGTACAATAAAGGGGTTGGGATATGATATGATGCAGCTGACTCGATATGAAAACAAGTTGACGACATGTTTGTAAATAATAAGAGCAAACCTTGAAATATTGATCTTATCACGACCCCTCCATGGCAACAGAAAGAAGAAAAACTAATGGAAAAATTCAAATACAAAAATTATCTATGTTAACTATTCATAAACAGTGATATATTTGTGTTGGAAAACTTGCCTCAAACAAAGACTATGAGTTATTGTACAACAGGTTTTGTCCAAAATGCTTATATTTCCAGTGCTATCATATTTTATTCACATAAAATTTATCTCATATTTTTCAACAATCCTTCTTCTCTTCAATGATACAAAAAACATCTAAATAAAAAAGGTTTTGTGTGTTTATTTATGAACATACCTGCCTACTTCCTAGCATAAACCACGGGAAAAGCTATCAGCAGGCTAGGGGTTAAATGAATTCATTTCTTTGTGAAAGTAATGTCTACTTATTATTCTTTTATTGAATATCCAATTTTGCTGTCATCTAATGAATGTGAAATAAAAGTTGTATCAAATTGTCCTAGCATTGTGTTGCCACATTGAGTTAGGTCGCATTGAGTCAGCCCTTCTCCTATACAGAGTATAAGTGTAAAAAAACAAGTTACATTGAAAGTCTCAAGATCTAGCTTGCACTGGATAGCCTGGTTTTGCTGATACATCAAAATGATTTAAGTGCATAAAAGAGGCAATTTAGAAAGTTTCAAATAAAAACCATATCAAAATTAGCGAATGCTTTGATGGAAAATGTCCTCTCCGCAGAGATTGGATGCCACTCCATTCTAAAAGCCAAAAGGAAAATACCGTAGAACTCAAACTGGTAAATGATTTACCCCAGGGTGAATAAAATTACTGCAGAGGGGAATGAAAGTAGGGGGTTGGGTGAATGAAGGTTGAGTAAAACAAGAAGGAGGAATGACTTTACGTGGATATTTATATTTTTCTATACTTAAAAAGGCCAGTGGCTGATAATCTCATATTGTTTTTTGTTTTTTTAAAGCCAGTGAAGCTGGAAATTGAATGTTTTTTATCCTCTATCCATGGCTTTCTGATTTCAGAGATACTGTACATTTGAGAATATTTTGCAACTTGGGCGTACTTATTCCAAAAGTGCATGCTTGGAAAGGGCTTGACTTTATGACGTGTGAAGCAGCCTGCCATGATTGTCGTGTGAAATAATTTTCCAGCAATTTTTCGAAGTATTTCACTTACTTCTGTTCAGGGTTGTCAGTTTAGATATTTTGTTTATAAATTTAGATCTATAAATGAAAATAAGATTTTGCAATGATGAAAAAATTATTTTTTGTCTTCTCTTTCATTGAAAAGAATAGTACTTGAATTAATGGAAAATAAGAGAGTATAATTCCTCAAATTGGGTTTGATAAAATAAGGAAAACAAAAAAAAATTATGATGTTCTTAATGGCAACAGTCAAAACAAATTTTTAAAAATGTTGTAGTATCATCTAACTATAATTCAGTTTAATCTCATTTTACAGAAAAATATGTCAGAAAAAACTCTGATTCCTGCTCTCAATCTGTTTTTCACTCTCTATCTCTCTCATTCTCTCACTCTCTCTCTTTATCCATATTCACTAAACATTTCAAATCTATTAACGCACACTCATGAATGCAGGAGACATAATTGAGCAAAAAAACATTCACTTCTTCATTGATTTTCATTGTAAATCAAGCATAGCTCTCATAACCAGAACCATAAATCCAAACAACTTCAAACTAGACACTGCTGTGTCTGGTGCATGGATCAACATATCTGGCGAATATTAATTCTATACAATGGCTAGTTGTCAAGTTATCTTGGTGCGCATACCTAAACACATGGAAATTATAGAGAGATGTAACTTTTCCATCTATTGTTGGACATGGACCTTCTCCAAGATTCACAAGATCTATCATAGGCATTATGGAGCCAAAACTTTCTGAACTTGTCTTGTTCGTCTCCCCATCTTATATTTTGCCAGCCTTGGTTTCGCCTGTGATCTCTGGGGATTCATGTTTTGAGTCTTGATGTCCATTGGTTGTCTGCCATTCTTGCAACATGACCTGCCCATTGCCATTTGAGTTTTCTAATAGTTTCTATGATGTCTCGGACTCCCGTTTTCTTCCTGATATACTGTGCTGTCTAGTGGTCTCTTCATGTAAGGTTGAGTATGATATTTCATGTGTGTGTTGCATGCTCCTCGGTACAAGGGTCTGTCTCTTGGTAAGGTATCATGGTTCAGCTCCATAGGTGACTATCGGGAGAATGCATTGGTTGTCTAACCTTTTAGGGAAGACCTAATGATATGAAATGAATTCAACTACCATAGCCATCAAAGGTGGTGATAGGTTCTATCCTTTTTATTCATAATTGCATGTGTTTGTACGTTTATGCGTCCCAGAACTCCTGGCCATACCGTTTTGCTTGCAGACTTGGAAATTGACAGCTGTAATCCCCTAGATCTTGTCTAAAAATGATTTTCTTAATTTTTGTAAAAAAAAGCTTTTTTGAACTTTTTAGAGACTTATTTTGATGAGCTTATCAATGAACATTTAGATTCTCTAGAATCAAGGTATTTGTAGTTGTTTTTTTACTTTATTTTAGATGTTTTTGAGTGAAAAACACCATAATCTCATAAATAGAATTTATTCTGACCATATTAATTCAACGACTGAATTTTTTCACATGATTTCAAAATTTGATGCTATGGTTGATCAATTAATAACTGTGATGGCAAGTTATATGGAGAATCTGATGAAAATCATCAAAGCAAGAAAATTTAGTAGTGGGTGAATGAAATTTTGGGATAAACACTTAAGAGTTAATGAAACTGAAATAGTTCAAGAAGTCGAGCCTTAGAACTATCTAAAAGTTCAGTAATTATATAAGTTTGTACATGAGTTAAATGTTCTTGAAAAATCAGTGGAAAATTTCAAGAATGATTAAATTATTAATTTTTGGCTATTTTCAGCTTGTAGGTATGTATAACGGTAAAGATTTATATTACTTTTTCACGGTTAGTATAGGGCGGGGAATGCTGAGATGCTGTAAAAAATTGAAGGATAGCAATTTTGAAAATCTGGAAAATTGAAAAAGAGAAGTAATTTAATCAACAACATTATCTCATTCTTTGTCAATCCTTTCTTAATAAATTAGAAAAAAGCATTCCCAAAAAACTGTCTTTTTTTAGTGAAAAGAGATGCTGGATTAATAATCTTCCTGAATGTTGCATCAATATTATCTACAGAGGCTGGAAGCAACATATATGGCTAAAAATACAATTCTGAGTGAGGTAAAGCAGTAAGAAGATTGTGTAGTGCCTAAGGGAGTGCTTTTGATGAGTTGCTATGAAAAATTAAGTCACATTAAGATATTCATAAATCAATCATACTCACTAAATGATGAAAAGAAATAACTTGAGGAAAGTTTACAAGGACATTTCTTGGCTTTGTTGTGAGTTTTATCTTCGGGGAAAAAACCATCATCATCCACACATGTGATAATTAGCAATGTGCAAGTGTCTTCCATCATGCTAAAGGATGCATCTGACATTGTTAAGTGGGATTTGAATTGTGTAACTGATGTATCAAAGTAAACTGTGTTTGTGAAACTGACACAGTAAATTAGATTTACATTCATGTAACTGATGTAGTGAAATAGGATTTCATTCATGTTCTGATGATGTAATATAAACGCTGAAATCAAAGAATGAGAGAAAAATGGAAAAAAGCAGTAAAATCAAAAATAAAAATAAAAGATTTATTTGTGGTTAACAGAACACCCTTTTCTAACATCACTGCTATGTAAATCTTCATTATCTATGTGTATTAAATGCAAAGTGTATCCATATATCTCATATATACTGTCATTTTTGATGGCAGGGATAGATTAGTGTGTACAATAAGAGCTGCACCTGTCATATTTGTAATATCTGTTGCAGCCATCTTTCTTTTCTCCCTTCTCCCTTCCTACCCTCTTATTGAACTATTTTTCTTTATTCCCCTCTCCCTTTGAACACTCTTAAACTCCCATTTTTCTCCCCTTTCACCTCATACACTCTAATTAGATTACCTTATTTTCTTACATTTTTTTCCCATCATGTCTGTCATGCATAGTATCAGTAGAAGCCATCAGCTGAGCCCATTGTTGCACACTCATGATTACTGTCAGCTAAGCGATAGGTCATAAACTAGTCTCTATCTATATCAAAGCCGTATGTACAAATCAATATGTTTAATTGCATGTTTTGTTCAATTCTCATTATAACCTAAAAGTTTTAATGGATTTGTCCATGTGAAATAGATTAACATAGCTGAACAAAAACAATAACGGATTTGTAATGAAAAGAGAAAAGGCTGTTCTGACATAACAATGAAGAATACATCACAGAATCGCTGGACGTTTGAAACTAAAATAAAACATCAAAAAAGAGTGTGTAAGTGACTGAAAGAATTGAGTCTGAGAAAAACTTGAAATTAGGATACTTGAATTATCAAAGATAAATTGCCTGATAAAATAGCTTTAAGCTCTACATAAGTAACTGCCATTTTTGACAGGTGCAGGCTAGTTGGTATTATAACTGTGATACCAAGTGGCTTTTCAGTATCTTTTTATGTGATTTAGATACTGCAGATGAATCTCTTTGCTTTGGTCTTTCTTTTCCTTGGTGAGTGGGTGGTAACAAATACCAAACTTTCTAAATTCATGCAAGGGTGATTAGTCCTCACAAAAGAGATCTTTTTCATCTAGTTGTGTACCTTGCGGGAATAGGAACACATCTGTACAGTCTAAGTAGTCATTCTTGAGTCATGTTGTCAGATCTTGGAATGGAACCTCAAACTTTTCGGGTTGTTAGTCTCCTGCATTTATTGTACCAAAGATATCAGGAACCATCTACTGAAACTGTCAACATAGGTTTCTCCAGTTTTTAAGTGATTCTGGCTGGCTATGTATGTGTCACAAGTACTGGCTGCACCAATGGAGCCACAGTGCTTAAAATTTAAACATTTAATCCTTATTATATCTAGTTAATTAATCCTTATTTTGTTTTGTTCTCTCCCACCTCCCAATAAGTTTTTCTTGGAAGGAGGGATTCAATTTATAATGTAAGTTCATGCTAAAGTGGTTCTTTAGTTTATGTCCAACAACATTCAAATTGAAAGTTTGGATTTTTTAATTATTCAACAAAAGGTGAGAAAAGTAACTTATTCATTGATCACCCCCTTTTTTTCCAATTATTTAATTGATCACTCCCACATGGCATGCTGCCAAAAGACGTTTGTCATGCAATGATTTCTGTTGAGTGACTAACCAGACCTTTTAACAGTATTGTTGATTTTACTGCTAATTATACCAGTGCGTTGGATACTGTATGATATTTGCTAAGATTTTAAAATTCGAATGCCTGTCTTTTATGCCGGTAAATCAGCCTTTCAGCATCTTGCAATATGACCAGCCCATTGCCATTTGAGTTTTCTGATGGATTCTATGATGTCTTGGACACCTGTTTTTTCCCTGATATAATGTGCTGTCTTAAGATCACTCCAAATGAGGTTGAGCATGATTCTTCCATGTGAATGTTGCATTGTTCTCAGTTTGAGGGTCAGTCTCTATCCATTCTAGAGGATATCTCATTTCAATTAATTCATCTTTTCAATGTCACTTGTCTGCCTCTTCCATGGAACTAGAGTTGATATTACCTATGGAGGTGCAATGGCCAAAACGTTGTGACAATGACAACGAAGATGAGGACAGTAGACCGAGTGAATGATTCTATAATACGTCAAGAAGACGTTGTTTCTCTCCATACATTTATTTCTTGTCACTCACAGCCAGGCCAGCGTAATGGCTCTGAAGGGAAAGAGTGAAGGCAGCTTCTCACATTATTCAAGGTAGTGCAGAGATTGGTCTCCTCCTGAGAGGATTAACAGGAATACCATAGGAGGCTCTCTATGTGATCCCCAGCTGCTTGTGGCATCTTGTATTCCTTAGTGCTCAAACATCTCCGTACTGAGCTGCCACGATGGTTTTGGTGATTGTATGAGAACGGGTGTATCCAACATGATTTGGCTGTAGCATTGTTTCTGTGAGAACTGACATCGTTGTCTGCATACCATTGTCATCCTCGGTAACTTTCTGGCAACTAAACTTTGTTATTGGCATTTCTCAGTATTCAGTTGGCCACTATGCAGGTACTTGTCAACAATGACATATTAATTTTATTTAGATACATTGCACTCTTACCAAGGCATTGCTGTCATTTTCCTCATTAGCACTCGAAGTGGGGTCGTCGCCAATATTCCCTCCAATTTTTAGTGGTCTGTACATACAAAAATCTTGTGTTGTGCGAATCATTTTCCGGAGATAAAAGTATGTGCACGCTGAACATTTGCGTATATGTAAATTTGAAATTTTTCAAGATAATTTTGGCACAGCCTATCTCTGGTCATCACTAGAAAACTTGCCATGCTATTCAAATTATGCCTCAAACAAAATCCCAGTAGATTGGAACACTGCAATCATAATGCTGTTATATGAAAAAAAAAACTAATGAAAATATTCAGGCACGTTTTAATAAAATATAAGTGTGATTATATCATATCAAAATTGCCCGTTCAGTCAAAATTGAAAAATAGATTTTAATAGGAGATATGACAAAAATAATGCATTGAATTTCATGGAATGTATGGATATTCATAATTCTAAATTTTTTCTTTGTATGTATATGTGTATGTAGACCCTCCATGGTAATGCAGATATCATTTTTGAGATGTTATGATGGAAGTGCCCTTTTTCAAATAAGCGCCTGCATTTCTGAGCCTCAGCCCTTCTGAAAATCTGTTCATGTCACCATTAGTTGGTTAATTTTCTCTTGCACAAAGCCAATTAAATTAAGGATAGGAAAATTGTGTGATGACATTCTTCAGACTTAATAAAATCTGTCTGCAATGCAAAAAAGCTCTTGAAAGGCTGGCTTTAAAAATATGTCTGCCACCAAGTAGCCGACACCATTCCAAAGATATATACAGATTATGTTTAATAATAGCAACTATGGCTATTTGGTGGAAGTTGTACGAATATCTCAGCCACCAACAAGGCCATAAGATAGTTAATATATATATATATGTTTTTATACAATACAAATCAGGAATACAATATAATGTAATACAATATCAAATGTGTGATGGGTTAATTTTATAAAATGCTCAATACATTAAACATAAAGTTGAAAAAAAGCTGAAAGTGGGCAGAAACATAAACGTGTTTGTGTAGCAAATCATTATGTGTTCACATATATATATGTATATGTATATATATTTATGTTTTTACTTATATATATATATATATATATATATATATATGCATACACATATGCATGTTTGAATTTGTATATTCAAAGTTAGTGGAAAAAATAGTCAAATACTTTGTTAAATATGTTGGTAGAATATCAACTCAAAAAAGCTTTTCTATACAGTTAGTATTCCTAAAGATGATATCATAAGCTAGTTTACATGCAGTCTGAAATTAGAATAGACACAACTTGTTTGATACACATATGGATGAACACTCAATAGAAGTGACATGAACAGTGAATCATGTCTGTTGTTATACTTATTGATCCCTCATTGTTATAAACATCTTTTTGATAACTGATGTAAGTAAGCCCTGTTTTGAAAAATTAAGTGATGTGTAGTATAAAATGATATCAGTATGCAATACATATAATACCCTATATGAAAAAACAAACTGCATGTATGACATAAGCTATGTATCAAAACATAGCTAAGTGAGGTTGTGCTTGATCAACACTGCTAAGGTGCTACATTTTTATATCTTTTTTGTTTTTAAAATACCTGAGGCAGTTGGATGGTAAACAACTGATGATCCCAACAAGAGAAAATTTACACATTTTACAATGATGACAAAGTATACATAGGGAGAAAACACTGAAAAATATCTTGAAAATTGCATTGACAGATATTTGGAAAGAAATGACTCAAAAATACTTTCGAAGAAGTTTTACAATGTTTAGTGTTTATAGCAGTTAAGCTTTCTAGACTATATATATATATATATATATATATATATATATATATATATATATATATATATATATATATATATATATATGTGATATGTATGTATATATATATATATATATGTTTTTATATATATATATATGAATGCATTTATCTATCTATCTATCTATCTATATATATATATATATATATATATTCATGATAAATAGTAGAATGTGGATTCGCTACACAAACTAGCTCATGTTTCTGCCCTCTCCGGGCCTCATCATTATTGATACATTATTATATTATGCTATACTGCAAGCCTGATTTGTACCACATATACTATATATATATTTATATATATACATAAATGCATGTATATACATATATATAGATTCGTATATATATATATATATATATATATATGTATATGTATATATATACATATATATAAATTCATGTATATATATACATGTATATATCCAGATAAACCATCTCCACCACTCACCCAATATTTCCTAAAGATAACACAACCACATAAACAAACTACCCACCCCGACATCACACCCAACAAAAATCCAATCCTATCATCCGCACCAAATGGAACGCAATTGAACACTGGCTGGACCAAACTTGACCCAGTTGATCTTAACAACTATTCGCAGGAACAGAGAACAATAAAAAATTAAGAGAAAAATGCCCCATGGAAACAACACTAGTCATACAAAAAGGCTGGATGAAAACAGATAAAACATTTTTCCATCAACCACAATAGTAGTGTGAAACTGATTTTTTACAGCCAAGAAAATAATAATAAGTATACAAAAAACGTGTGTATATGTAAATAAATGTATCAAGTATATCTCTGTTAAAAAAAGCTCAAAACCATCAGTAGAATGGTTCTAAAGATGAATAAAGTTTTCATCTGAGATTGTACATTCTATTTTCTCTTATGGAAAAAAAAGGTTCATTAGAAAATCTTTTCTCAAATGAAACCAAATGCACAATCTGTAATGAATGGAGGAAAAAATCTTTACTCATTATATACATATATATATATGTATACATGTACATAAATTGCTTATTCTAATTATGCTGTCTGGGTCAAATAACGGGAGTTCATGTCAAAAAAGAGTTTCAATATGTACTATAATGCAATTTATAATCATTCTGTCGGATCATATATCCATTTTGTAAACAAATAGAGCAGATATAGACCATGAATAATCAATATGAGGATTTTAAGTTAGAACAGTCATTTGGGCCTTTGCATTACTGGAGCTCAATGTTTACTGTTTAGCTCAATGGTAAGAGCAGCACTGTGTAAAAGCGGCTACCCTATCATATATATATATGTATATATATATATATATATATATATATATATATATATATATATATATATATATGCGTACACTCAAGCTGTTTATCATAAACATCATTGTATTGTGTGTAATGCTATCAAATAGTTATTCTTACAAAAATCAGTCTGCCCCTCACAGTATATTTAGAATAACTTAAAAATTCTAAAAACAAAAAATGAATTTCATGTTAATGAAAAGTATACAACCAATGCATCCTTCTGATATTCAACTACGGAGCTGAAAGATGGGACCTAATCAAAGGACTAACCTTTGTACTGAGAAACATACAACGTGTACAGGAGAGAATCATACTCGACATAACATAAAGACATCACTAGACAGAACAGTGTTGTATTGCATATATTCATATATATATATATATATATATGAAAAATGATTATGTCATTCACAGACAGCTGTTTTGTTGTATTACAACTCTTCAGTGCGGCTATAGACTATCCAATATCCCACCCAGTACCACGAGGTAGGATCGAAACCTTCGCTTCAGATGCTCTACCCCTGCCCTATGCAGAAATGGACTGTCAGTAGGACCGAATTAAGTGATATATTTACGCACAATTCCCCATCCACCACTATATATATATATATATATATATATATATATATACATAATAATCAATAATTGTGTCATATGTATATATGTATAGATACAGACATATATATATATATATATATATATATATATATATTAGAAACCATCAACCTAAAATGTCAACATAAGTCACTTAAGTTTTCAAGCTAGTCTAGCTGGCTATGTATAGATTGATGTATGTATTGTGTGTCCATGCTGCACCAATGCCACTAGAGGGCTGAAAATTTGAACATTTGTTCCTTAAATCCTACTGAAAATTCTACCCTTTAGAGGTTCTTGGGGGCTCGATTTTTCATGTAACTATAACCTAGATCGACCCCTTTTTCTGTATCTGGCAGCATTTATGCTTGTTTTTCGAAAATTCAGCCATCTTTCTAGTGATTACAGCCCAACAAAAGGTGAGAAGAGTGATGTATCTGCTGATCCCCATTTTCACCAATTATTCAATTGACCACCCCCAATAAAGTCATGTGACAGTTTCTTGTAGTAACTAACCCAAACTATATATATATATATATATATATATATATATATATATATATATAGTATGGTTTTAAGTTTTAAGTTTTAGAATGTAATTTTTTTAAAAAGCCGCACAGAAGGAAGACAGAAGTTAGGGGTGTTTCAGGTGTATTCTCCTCAATCTTTTGTGTGCCTCTGTGATGGCCTTGGTGGTCCTCACATCTTTCTATTGGGAATTTGATTTTCTTTCTCGTGTGCATTTATGATGATAATTGGTATCTCTGCCATTGATATATTGGGGTTTGATTTTGCTCCCCCCCCTTTGTGTGCCTTTTTGATGACATTGATATGTCTATTATTAGTATTTATAGTTATGCAAGCGGAGAAAGGCTGCCTTTTTGCAGAACTTATGACTAATGAGCCATCTTGTCCAGTTAGGAGGAAATAAAAAAAAGAAAAACCGATTCTGTTATGAGGTATTGAATGGTTAGAATAGAACGAAGAAACAAACAAATCAGATCTGGTTAGTCGCTCAGTAGAAACTGTCAAGCAATTTGTGTCTTTTGGCAGCATGCCGTGTTGTGGGTGATCGGAAAAATTTGAATAAAAATGGTTGATCAACAAATGATTTACTTCTCTCGTCTTTTGTTGCATCTCTAAAAATTTCCAAGTTTTCATGAAAAACAAGCATGAACGCTGCTGGGCACAAAGTCATGGACCAATTTAGCCTAAACTTACATTGTAAATTGACCCCCTCCCCCCGCTAAAAACAATACCAGGGAGGGAAAATAGGAAAAAAAGGGCTAATCAATCAACAAATTTATTACTCCACTCACCTTTTTTTGGTGATCACTAAAAAAGTCTGAATTTTCAAATAAAAAGTGTAAACGCTGCCAGCTCAAACTAAGAGACCAATTTAACAGAAACTTTGCAAACTGAACCCATCCCCTGCTAAAAGCAATATTTAGGAGAGGGGGGGGGTTAGAAAAAACAAAAATCTTTCTTTCCAGACCTAATATGGAGTAAAAGAATCAATTCCAAGCCCAATTGGTACATCATATATACATAGCCAGCCAGCCAGCCAGCCAGACCAGCTTGGAAACTGAAGAAATCTATGTTGACAGTTTTGGTTGACAGTTTCTAAAAGCTGAAATGTTTGCTCTCAAAAGCATGAGCATCGCTAGACACAACCCAAGGGACCAATTTTGCATAAACTTACTTACATGCATAGCCGACCAGCCAGCCAGCCAGCCAGCCAATCAGCCAGACCAGCTTGGAAACTGAAGAGACCTATGTTGATAGAAATCAATGAAACAGATAAAATGCTACAAAACGACATTGAAAACCATTTGTATGTGACAAATGAGAAAAGAAACAGGTCTGCTTTGTCCCTCGGTAGAGACCTTCACATCTCTAGCAACATACGGTGTCGAGGCTGATCAATTAAATAGATTGGAAAAAAAGAGGGATCAATGAATAAGTTACTCCTCTTGCATTTAGTTGGCAAGCAATCACTAAAAGAGTCTAAATTTTTAACAGGGATGACAGGGACCAATTTAACATAAACTTACATTGCAAAATGAACCTTCTCTAAGAAACATTTTTCTAGACATGATAACGAGTAAATGTATAAATATTTAGTCCTCAAAGCTCCTTTGGTATGGTCTATATACATGATATATATATATATATATATATATATATATACATGCATGGCCATCCTGTCAGCCAGCTGAACCAATTTAAAAACTGAAGAAACTATATTGACAGTTTTGGTATCAGTTTTGTTTGATAGTTTTTAATTGATAGTATCCAGATATGAAATCCTATCGTTGTCAAAGAGAGACAAACATACTGAATTATCATCATTATCGGCTCTTTAATGTCTGCTGTTGGACATGGACCTTCCTCAAGATTCACAAAACCTTTGATTCATGAGCATCATCTTATTTTTTGTCAGTCACAGTTTCATATTGATACCTGGGGATCCACGTTATGAATCATAATGTCCAGTGGTTGTCTGACATTCTTGCAACATAGCCTGCCAATAGCCATTTGTGTTTTCTAATGGTTCTTATGACATCTCTGACTCCTATTTCTTCTCCAGGATCATGCTTAACATCTCATGGAGAGATCACAGAACAGCACATTATATTAGAAAACAAACATTGGATTATAAGATAAGGATATTTCCCATTTTATTTTAATTTGATGGTTTTGGTAATTTTACCAAATTGACTAGCGATGAATTTACTGGCGAAAAATTATCCTAGCACTGGTCAGAGCTAGTTCTGAAGGGAAGGGGGGAAGGGACATCTGAGAATGCCTCCAGCCCCCAATTGGAGGAGGGCACCCAAAACTTTTATTAACACTCAATAAAAAACCATCACGTGACCAATGTCTTTTGGCTGCATGCTGTGTTAAGGATGATCAATTAAAAAACTGGAAAAAGGGATGATCAATGAATAAGTTACTTCTATCGATTTCTGTTTGGGTAGTGATCACTAAAAAATTCTGAATTTTTCGAAAAATAAGTGGGCAAAAAAAAGGAAACAATTTATCATAAAGTTACATTGCAGATTTAATCCTCCTCTAATAACCATTTTAAGGTTAAAACAAAAACAAAAACCAAAAAAACGTTCTTTTTGCAGACATAATGAGAAGCAAATGTTCGAATTTTCAACCCTTTAGCTTCATTGGTTTGGCCTGTACGTGTAATACACTCATAGCCAGCCAGCTAGACCAACTTGAAAACTGAAAAAAAACCTCCTTTGACGGTGTTAGTTGACAGTTTCTAATAGTTGATCACCTACTGCATTTCTACTAACATTATTTTCATTAAATCTCATTAAAATGTTGGAGGGTGTATGTCACAGCATTTGGTCACAGTCATCTGATCATTGTCATCTTGTAGAATGACACATCAAAAGCGTGTCTCAAGATCTTTGGGGCGGGACATTTTCTGGGGGTTCAGAGATGTAAAGCACCAAAATATGGGAAACAGACTGAAATTTCAGGACAAACCATATGTTGTTGTTCATCATCATCATCATCATCATCCTCATCCTCATCCTCCTCCTCCTCCTCCTCCTCCTTTAAGCTCTCGTCATTGGACATTCCCCTAGATTAGTCAGACCT
Organism: Thysanoteuthis rhombus; assembly: GCA_963457665.1. Taxonomy (NCBI): domain Eukaryota; kingdom Metazoa; phylum Mollusca; class Cephalopoda; order Oegopsida; family Thysanoteuthidae; genus Thysanoteuthis; species Thysanoteuthis major. The sequence goes on from OY735242.1 coordinate 9,560,542, forward strand.
CTCCATCATAGGCATTGCAGAGCCTGTACTTTCTGAATTTGTCTAGTTCGTCACAACATCTTACTTTCTTTTGGCCTCAATTTTGTGTATGATCTCTAGGGATCCACATTGTTATTTACCATGTCAAAACCCCTACAAAACCCATGCTATTTCGTGTTTGCTCACTTTTTGTTAAAAAAACCCGACTGATTTACACGCATTGTTATTCACTTTCCTGCATTCCTCAAAATCCTTTGTGGACTTATAGATTTTGCTGTATGAATTAAAAATTGATTATGAAGATTCACCTAACAGACATTCAGGTGTTTTTTATCGAAAGGAATCTATCAAATTCCTTGTTAAAAGATATTGTAGATACGTATATATATATATATATATATATATATATATATATATATATATATATATATATATATATGTATATATGTGAAACTTGTGTTTGAAGTGATCCTCTGTTATTACACAGAGAATGTATCATTTGGCCTCGACAATGTAAATAGAATAAGCAATGAAAAAAAATGTGGTTGCTGCAGGAATCAAACCTGCCACCGATAGGGTAGCCGCTTCAGTGTTATGTTGCTCTTACAATTGAGCTAAAAAGCTGTCAATAATGCAAGGGCCCAAATAACTGTTTTCACTCCAAATTCTTATATGGTTATCTCTTGCACGAGTATGCTAAATCCACAAATACTTTTCACTGTATCCCTCCACCTTAAATCTTGTACCGAAAAGCTTTTGATAAACAAAGATTTTGCTATTCTTAAATTGTATATTCATAAATAGAGGAATGAATACAGTAACGCATACAGTAAAATAAATATACCATTGATCAATGGAAGCCATGAATTTCATAAAAGTACAGTACTGTGAATTGGAAATGAATGTTTTAATGTTTGTATCAGTGTTTAACTAACCGGCTCACAAATGTAAACAAGTTCAAATTTGCAGTCATGATTATCTCCAGGTTTTATTGTTCATCTAAATGATTTTTAGGTGATAATTTCTCACAATTCTTCTTATTGATAACACAAGGATTATAACAATAATATCAATAGATTACGAGTTCTAGATGTTTTTATTAACACGTATTGTTTTTTGTGAAAAGTCTATTCTATAAATATGTGTTCATTTATGATTTCTTAACCTTTCTACGTTTATTCATACTGTACAGACTATTTTCTATGAGGCGGTTTCTTGCATTATGCAGCAAATTCCCCCCAAACATTTCCATTAAATTATTCAAGATTGAATGGAAAACCTGCAAACGGCAAGGATAACTATATATATATATATATATATATATATATATATATATATATATAACCAAACTCTTTCTGTCAATCTTTCCATATTCTTTTGTTTGATCCTTCAATGTAAGCTTATGAACTTTGTATTTGATTGTAAATCTTTTGAACAAAGATGGTTTTGAATTCCAACAAAAATGTTTTTTTTGTTATTGCGTTTTCATCTTATTAAGAAGTCTGTCACATTGTCAATCTATAGACGTATCATTAATCTAGCTTTGATATCCTTCTACCGATATATCATCATTTGATATTTTTTCTCTCACTCATACACGCAGTTACCAGTTTGTGATGCAAGGCATGATGATTTATGAAGATGTCCCGTCATCGAATTTAAGCATCTCTGTTTCACTCTCTCTCTCACACACACACAACCACATACGTAAATATCAGGCACGTGCAGTGAGTAATTACTAAGAGTAAGCAGTCGGTAGACTTTCAAAATGTAAATTGCCAACAAAAGCCTTTACACCCTGTAAATCTACAAGGTATTTTAACAAATAAAGCTAAAAAGTAGCTAAACCAAGCCATGACTTAGTTTTTTATTACACTTTCAAATGTTTTAGATTCAGTCCATTACTTAACATTTATCAAAGTAATTTTAGAAAAAAACTTTCATTGCTTTTAATTTTCCAGGGATTTTATCTTTTTCAATAGTAAATCTCTTACAGTTCAGTTTGATTTTTAATGAGAGGTCAGAGAATACAAAGGGGCCAGATATCTATATAGAGAAATTCTTCCACTGATATTTTTATAAATAAATACAGTAATTAGAGAATGCTAAAATTTTTATTAAAGTTCATTCATTTGTTAAATTTTCATAGATTTTTAAACTGCGAGTGTTGATTTTCTATACAAGTTTTTTCAACAAATGTAAACATAATTTCAAAAGCAAATGATTCTGTTTTGTTCAACTAAGAGATATTCTAAACACAGTGAAAGAGAGAAAACTTTAACTTCTCTTATTTTCATCACCATCATCAGTCTATGTCCTATGACAGACATCAACCTTCCAACAGATTAGCCAGACCTCTCTATTACGGGCATCGCTAAGCTAAAACTTTCTGAATTTGTCTAGTTTGTCTCTCCATCTGGTATGCTTCCAGCCTCACTTTTGCGTGTGATCTCTTGGGAACCATGTTGTGAGTCGTGATGTCCATCGGTTGTCTTTCATTCTCGCAACATGACCAGCCCATTGCCATTTGAGTTTTCTAATGGATTCTTTGATGTCTTGGACTCCTGTTTTCTGCCTGAAATATTGCACTGTCTTGTAATCTCTCCATGTGGTGTTGAGCATGATTCTTTTGTATACACGTTGCATGGTTCTCGGTTTGATGAGCAATCTTTTGGTTAGTTTCCATGTTTCAGCTCCATCGGTGACTATCAGTAGAATGCGTTGGTTGTATACTCTCCTTTTTTGAACTAACGGGATTTTTTAGTTTGCCATCTTAGAGTGATTCTTTGCTTGATCTCTTCTTTTGATTTCAGACCCAAAAATTCAATCTGAATGAAGGCACAATTAGACACTATAAGATATGGTGAAATTTTAGACATTTGTAAACTTTCACACTTATCGCCTGTACCAGCATCTGCGATTCAGGGTTTTTAATTTGCAATGGATAGATTGCAATGGATTATCCTACAATGGACAAGGGCTTTTATCTAGCAATGGATTACTGTTATTCTTAACCTCTTTCTGCAGTTAATGGATTAATGCATACCTTGCTGGTATGACTGAGTCTCCAGCCAATACAGATTTCTTCTTTGTTCTCCGATTTGCTGCTCGAGCATCACAGCTTAATGCCTCAAGAAAGCTTATCATGAGACTTCTGATCCCGCTCTCATTTCCTGATTGATACGTCCCCTCTCGCGCACTTCTAAGTGGTTTTGTCTCCAGACCGCACCCAGTTAATTGGTTGAGCTCCGTATCATGCAACTCTTTGAGTATGCTGAATAATGTTGCGATACAACAAATGTCCTCCTTCAAATCTGAATTATTATTAATGGAACCTTGCATGCAGCATGATACTGGCATTAGTCAATTTTCATATATATATATATATATATATATATATATATATATATATATATAAATACCGTACATTTTGTACAGATCAGGTTTGCAATATAAATAAATATAATGCTAAATTAAATCAATTAAATGAATTTAATGCCAAATCCCAAGGTCAAGATAAAAACATCCCTCAGAATACAACTCAGCATTCATTCATAGATAACACCTATTCCTAGCTCACACCCTTTGATATGTAACTTATAACCACCAGCAAAGACATACACATTAGTAAAAACAATAAAGCTAAATAAATTACTTTTCCCACTCATAGTGACATCTACAAAACTCTCACAAAATTCCCCAAACAAGAATCTAAAAACGCATAAAATCATTCTCCTTATGAGGCCAAGAGAAGGCAGACACATAAACTTGTTTGTGTAGCAAATCCACTTCCTATTATATATCATCATCATCATCAGTCTTTAACATCCATTGTTAGACATAGAATTTCCCCAGGATCCGCCACATTTCTCTATCATGGGTGGCGCAGAGCCAGTGTTTTCTGAATTTGTCTAGTTCATCTCTCCATCTTGTATTTTGTCAGCCTCGGGGATCTGTTGGGGTCCATGTTGTAAGTTGTCATGCCCATTGGTTGTCTGCAAGATGGCCTGCCCATTGCCATTTGAGTTTTCTGATAGATTCTATAATGTCTCAGACTCCTGTTTTCTTCCTGATATGTTGTGCTGTCTTGTGATCTCTCCATGTAAGGTTGACCATGATTCTCTCATTCGTTAGTTGCATGCCTCTCAGTTTGCGGGTCTGTCTTTTGGTTAGGTTCCTTGTTTCAGCTCTATAAGTGACTATTGGGAGGATGCATTGGTTGTATACTCTTCTTTTTAAGGATTATTGGGATTGTTTTACATATGAAGGTTGAGCTTGCTCTGCCAAAGGCTTGCCATCCTAGGGTATGTATATATATCCCTTGCCATTCTTTGGTGTTAGGGGTGCCAAGGGGGTGTGACTGCAATAAATCCACAAATGATTTTTATTGATTCTTCCAAAATCCTTTCAGTCACCAAGAACCATAAATTTTGTACCATAAACCTTTTGATAAACAAACATTTAATCATTTTCAAATTTTTAGTGTACAAATAGCAAATAAATACATGAAATAAAAAGGACTCTCTTCATCTATATTCAAAGATTGGCTGAGCACAGAATCCATTCACATTTATGCACTACCATACCTGACAAAATGTATTGTATGTAATGAAAAAGAAATAATTATACGACATCATACAAATTTGTAAAATTTTATATTTATTGACCAGTATAACACTTTACTTTCCGAATAACCAAGTTTTAGAAAGTTCTAAGAAACATAAAGATTTTAGATTTGATGATGAATTTAGAAAAATACGAAAAGATTTCCTGCAGATTTCTATTCAAAATCATCATCATCATCATCATCAGTCTTTTAACGTCCGTAGTTGGACATAGACCTTCCCCAGGATTCGCCACAATTCTCTGTCATGGGCATCGCAGAGCCAGTACTTTCTGAATTTGTCTAGCTCGGCCCTCCATCTTATATTCTACCTGCCTCGGTTGCACATGTGATCTTGGGGGAATCAATGTCGTGAGTCATGCTGTCCATTGGTTGTCCGCCATTTCTGCAACATGACCAGCCCACTGCCATTTGAGTTTTCTAATGGATTCTATGATGTCTCTGATTCTTGTCCTTTCCTGAATGTACTGTACTGTCTTGTGGTCTCTCCATGTGAGGCCCAGCATAATTATTTCACGTGCATGTTGCATTGTTCTAAATTTGCGGACCTGTCTATTGGTTAGGTTCCATGTTTTAGCTCCATAAGTGACTATTGGGAGGATGCATTGGTTAAACACCCTTCTTTTTAAAAAGCTACAAAAAACTTTCCCAACTGAAATTATCTGAGTTTTTTTGCATTCATTTTTACATTCAGAGCTGAATTGAAATATGTTGCGTACAAAAATAATTTTCAGTTGATAATCTTCTACAATCCTTCTTCTTATTGATAACACAAAGATTATAACTATAAAATTAAGTTCAAACCATATTTTTTGGACACCTGACATTTTTTTTCAAAAGTCTGTGGTAGTTGCTATATTATAGATATATATGCATTTATGATTTCCTAAACATTTCATGGGTAACTGATTTGTACAAATGAGATAGTAGTAAAAAAAGACCTGACACAAGATGGTAGAAAGGTTTGCCTGGAAGACATGGCCTTTGTCCAGCAGTGGTCTTTTAATGGCTGATGATGAGGATGATGGTGCTGATGATTAAATCTTTCATGTTTTGTTTATTCTGTACAGTGTATTTTCTATGAGGCACTTTTTCATGGTAGGCCACAAAATTCTCCCAAATAATCCAGTTGAATTATTCATAACTGAACCATGAATCATCGAAACCACAAATGGAAAACCTGCAAATTGAAAATAACTGTATGTATATACATATATATATATATATATATATATATAGATAGAGAGAGAGAGAGAGAGAGAGAGAGACACACACACACACACACACATACATACATGTATACAAATGCACACATGTACATGTAGATAATGCTGAAACGCCTTAGCAGTAGTGCTCCCGGCAAAGTTTTCAACAGACGTAACCCTGGGGTCAGGCATGAAACATTGTTACCGATAACCCGGTACACCCCAGCAGTATCTCACAATACAAGTGCAGGATCAGTTTTCAAAATTCAATCATGCGGCTCATTATATACTTGCGACACTCATCTAGATGCATATTTGTATAATTTTTTGTGTATATATGATAACGGCTATTATATTGGTACTAACACACATGAACATTCATAATGCCTACAGATATTGAACTCAAATGTACTACTGGTAAAGAACACAATACTTTTTTTTCGATTCCTCAATTTCTTATTGTGCCAAATTATTGAGCTTGGATAGGAAAATACTATAAGACAGTAATTACATATTGATTAAATCATTTAGTAGTGTACAGTTTGAATTAGGAAAGTTTAAACAAGCTGTAAAAACTCATATGCAAGAAATACTGAAGCCTAGAAATTAACAGCATGTTGTTTTGAAAGCAAAAACTCTGATACAAATCTTTTGCTTTGAAAAGTAAGATCTTTGTCCGCAAATGACAGATATTAGTCAATCATCCAGTAAAAAAACTATTGTGGGGGGAAGTTGTTTTTTACCTGATCTCATTTTCTGATTAAATTTTGAATTTCTTCTGCTATAATAGCTTTCTTCTTCTTCTTCTTCTTCTTCTTCTTCTTCTTCTTCTTCTTCTTCTTCTTCATCATCAGTCTTTTATTGTCCACTGTTGGATCCGCCACAGTTCTCTATCATGGGTGTTGCAGAGCTAATATTTCCTGAATATTTTGGTTTTGCACGTGATCTCTGGGGATCCATGTTATGAGTCATGATGTCCATTGGTTGTCTGCCATTCTTGCAACATGACCTGCCCATTGCCATTTAAGTTTAAAAAAAAAGATTCTATGATGTCTCTGACTCCCGTTTTCTTCCTGATATACTGTGCTGTCTTTGGGATCTCTCCATGTGAGGTTGAGCATGATTCTCTTATACGTATGTTGCATGCTTCTCAGTTTGCAGGTCTGTCTCTTGGTTAGGTTCCATGTTTCAGCTCCATAAGTGACTATTGGGAGAATGCATTGGTTGTATACTCTTCACTTGTCACAATAGCTTTGGTTGTAAACTGACACTCATCTTTTTATACCTCCCTCTTAAAGATGCTCTACAGATTCCCAATTAGTTTGAGGCTATTCCATTAATACACCATTTCTGAAACTGATTTTTGTCTGGTTGTTGACCATTGCATGCACACTGTGCAAAGAGGTGTTGACTTGCTTGGTGAGTACATCGATCAAGGGACTTGTTCATTTGCCAAAGTTGGCAATTGTCCTTCAAAAATGCATCTGAGTCATTTTGACTCCATCTGGTACATGTCAAAGTCTGACCAACTCGTCTCCTAAAATTCAAGCCTATAATGTAACTCCTCCACTGCCTTCCTGATAGCTTAGTTGTACAAGACACTGCTCTTCTTTTGTAATCCAAGCAGCATTCTATTGATCTGGTCTTGTCAGTGGAAAGAACAACATTGGAGTCAGTTTTCAAGTACTTTTTAGCTCATTCCAGACGTTTCGCCTTGTGTCTGGGCTTCAAAGGTGGTTGAATATAAGGCTTGATACATTTTGTAACATGGCAGAGAATTTGGCATCAAGATGATGCGGACACGTTACCTTGATCAGCCTTGTTGAATGTAGTTTTGCCGCTCATGGCTGTCTTTTTCTGACAATATGATCAATTTGAGACCTTTCCCAGTGTCATTGCCTTGATCTGATCTTCTACATGATGCACCATGGTCTTCAATATATTTCTTCTCTGTTTGAGCATCCCTGTTAAGCATTTTTGCTATTGTACTGCTATATAGACAATCTAAATAGGATAAACAATCAAAGAAAATAGGGCAGCTGTTGAGGCCAAATGATATATCATTTCAAATAGAGTTACAAAATAATATAACATAATCTATGAATGTTTCTGTTGGATTATATATCCATTTCTTAATAATATAATTTTCTGCATTTAAAGAAACAAATAGAGCGAATGTAGACAATGAATGAACAAAATGGCAATTTAAAGTTTAAGCAGTTATCTGGGCTTTTGCATTACCTGTGGTAATTTAGCTCTATGGTAAGAGCAATGTTACTTTGGAGTAGCTCCCCTTTCGGTCACAGGTTTGATTCCTGCAGCAGCCCCATTGTCTATAATTGTTTATTCTATTTACATTGTCCAGGCCTGATAATACATTACCTGTGTGATAACAGGAGATCATTTCAAATAAAATTTCAAAATAATATAATGTGATTCAACATTATTTCCGTTGGATTATGTATCCATTTGATAACAATATTGGTATATACACACACTCTTATATTTTCAAATAAAAGCTATATATATAAATTAGTATGTTTGCTTGGTTAGTTTGTTGGTTGTCAGAGTTTTGTTCTATCCTAAAAGTTATATTCGTTGGTCCACATAAAACCCCTGCCTCAAAAAAAACAAGAGAAAGGTTGGAAAATGTGATAGACTGTTATTATAATAACAAAGAATATGCTACAGGTTCAATAGTCTCACAGAAACGCTAGGTTTAAGGAAGAGAAGAACGATTAAGGGAGTCTCTCTTTATCTCTCTCTTTCTCTCATCTTCTTTTAAAGGTATCCAAATTTGTGATAACATTGCACTCGATGAGGAAGTTGCTAGATATTTGGATATGTTTCTGGCAAAAAATAGCTAAAAATGGTTAATGCAAACATTATAATAATCATTGTTCATAAAACATTGCAGTAACCCCAGCACAAACTAGGAGGAAAAATTTTTTAAGCACTATTGGAACAAAGTCAAAATGGCTCAAAATTTGAATTTCAGAGCCAAATACATCTTAAAATGGCCAGCTCTGTCTAATTTGATTGTATCATTTTTCTTAATTCTTATTAAGTTTTTTTTCAACTTGATTTTGTATTTATATATTTTTGATGAAATAAGTTTCTACCTGTGACGTCTTATCCACACTGCACAATAGCAGAGGTGATTTTCTCCATGTCTAATCACACTTCAAACATCTTGAGTTGAGTTGAGTTGAGTTGTGACTTTAAAACTAACTTAAAATTAGAATTCTGAATCATCAAAAATAAATAAATCATCAAATGTACTGTATTCTCCAAATGGCCATCTCCATTCATTAATAACCCCATCATTTCTATGGGTATATGCTAGTATATATATAATGTTGACATATGCACATTAAGGTATTGTGAATATCTTTTTTTATAGACAATGAGGAAAACACAGATCGGGTGAATAGGTATTTACTCACAGATGTTTCATAGGTGGTAACCCCCACATCATCAGGGAGATAGAGAAAGGAAAAGAAAAAAAAGGAAAAGAACAGGAGTTTTCTGAGTTACGAGTGGATGGGGAAGGAGTATGTTCGAGGATATCTGTGGATGGATTGCTGGATTCTTTTGGGATGAGGGATCATATATCTGTCATTGTGCAATCGAGGTTGGATGGGAATAGGCTGAGGGAATATTTTCACCATTATGTCGGATATAACCTATAATCCGAAAAGCACACTAATGTATACATTTATATATTTACATTATGTTGGCACACATATATACTTATATATAATGTTGACCACACACATATATATATATATATATATATATATATATATATATATATATATATATATATATAAATATTATTTTCACATACACATACATCAAAATATTTTGTATTCATATATAAACATTGATAGAAGCACTTGTATATTGATATGTGTGTGCACATTAGAAAACCTTGTCAATCGTTTTGGTGCCTATGATTTTAGATTCTGCCACTTCGTCTTTTTCTTTGTCGATACTTGAAGACAAAATGGTGTGAAACTGGAAATTTGATGGAATTATATTCAGCGAGTCAAACTTCGCAATTCCAGAGAATTTCTCTTTGATCTCTGTCAGCCTTTGTGTAGTTTGTTCTCTCATTGGTCTTTCATGCTTTGTTTCGTGTTTCCATTGTCTGACACATTCTGCCCCCCCCTCCTCCACCAGCACATCCCCCCCACACCTCCCCAATCTTCTCTTTATCAAATTTCATTCTCTCCTTTACCTCACCTTCCTTCATGGATCTTAACCCCGCCCTGCATCCTAAGATAACTTTTTTAAAATTGGAAATATAATTATCTTACCATATGCTGATTCCTGATTTTATAAGTCTATTATATTTGAAACTGTAAAGAAGCAGCAGTTTTAATGGATGAAAATCAAATTTTGATTATTCTCTCCATCGGTTTATTTGAAATCTGAGCGCCAATCAAAGTGGACGTCTTATTCGAAACTTTAATGAAGCAAAAAAAAAAACCCCAAAACAACTGTAGTTCTGTTTTGTCAACCCGACAGCTATTCGCGCAAACTAGCAACAAGATTTTTCTGCTCCTGTCTCAGCTATACTATGCTGCGGAATAACAGAATTTCTTGCTAAGACAGGTACCATATAGTGTCATCTATAAATTATGTTCGCTGTCTAAATGTTATATATGCTTTACACATTTCAGGTTTGAGGCATTTGTATATAGAGTGAAATAATGGATTCACTTCACGAACTCTATGTTTCTGTCCTTTTGGGCTTCTCAAGGTGAAAATCAAATTTTGATTATTCTCTTCAATAGTCTTTTTGAAATCTTAGTGCCAATCAAAGCAGATGTCTTAACCAAAACTTTAATGGAGAAGAATTACTGATTTGTACTTTGGCATATCTATAACTATATAGATATATACGTATAAAGAAATGGGCATATGTGATCCAACAGAATGAATTATAAATTGCGTTATATTATATAGAAACTTATTTGAAATAATCTCCTGTCATCACATGGATAATGTCTCACTCAATCTAGACAACGTAAATAGAATAAACAATTAGAGAAAATGGGGCTGCTGCAGGAAATGGTTGGAGCATTGCTACATTGAAGCAGCTACCCTATTGGTGGCAGATTCGTTTCCTGCAACGGCCCCATTTTAAAAAAATTGTTTATTCTCTCTATGTTGTCTAGGATGAGTGATACATTAACCGTGTAATGATGGTAGATCATTTCAAATAAGTTTCTCTGCAATATAAAGTAATTTATAATTCATAGATATATATGTTAGAATGAAATGACAATTTCCTGGTATAGGACTGAGCCAGGGCGTCATCTGATACTTCCCTGCTGATCACACACACACAACCCTGCCCTGTCCTGATTTCTTTATTCCCTTATGAACTACTCAATTCAGTTATCAATCCCACCCACCACAAAACATGGACTCAATATAAACAAACCATCTTCTGTCTCTCCATTGTACTTTTTGAAAAAGCCTAAATACACTGGTGGAACATACTAAGATAAACTAAAGAAATCTCATTGGTACAAAACGCAGTCTTCTGAAATTATCATTCCACTCTAATATTGTTGGATAGATCATAATTCATAATGATACATTAGTCATGTTTATATACGTATATATGGATATATACATGTAAGTATGATTTTATATAAGTATGTTTGATACATAAGCAGCATTTTCTATCTACTAGTAATTTGAAAAGTGTAAAACAGTCGAGCTGTTTTTCATGAAGTTTTATGTAAACAATAATTGGGGTTCTTTGAAGAAAATGAATTAATTTCCCTTCATTTTTTTTCATTGAATTATAATCATTGATTGAACTTTGTGAACCTGGAAGTCATTCTATTCTGAAGTTGTTCAAAGAAATAGATACTTGGATTTATTCTCAAGAGAAGCAAAAAGAAAGTTGGCTCTATTCTCTAAAGATAACTGACCGAAATAAAAATGTCTTTTATTTTCTTTATTTATATCAATTTTCTTATCAGTTGAGTTGCGAAATACAGTCTTTGTTATTCCTGTCAAATGAATGTTAGAACTTGAAAATCTTCATTTTCTCTTCTGAGATTTTTGTTGGGATCTTAGCAACAAAAGTACTAGAAACCATCTTACAAAACTGGTGCCAAATGTGTCGAAACTTCAGTTTTTCGATTTTCTTCATCATGACATGGGAAAGACTTTTTTTCCCCCCCAAATTCCCCCTTAAATACTGTTTTAGAGGGGGGTTCAGATTGCAATGTAAGTTTATGCTAAATTGATGTTTTAGCTTGTGTCCACTTGTTTTCCAATATTCAGTCTTTTTTAGTGATCACTACCTAACAAAGGGCTCAAGAGGTAACTTATTCACTGATCACCCACTTTTACAGTTTTTTTGTAATTGATTACCCCAAACATGGCACGTTGCCAAAAGATATCTGTTTCTGGACACTTTCTATTGAGTGACTCACCAGACCTTTTCCTTTATTGCATGATACTTAGTTATAACAACACAATTATTTCATTGCTTTTATACCTAAAACTAATTAGTCAAGCATTAGTTATTATTGATTTTATAGTAAAATTAGTGATTAATAGTATGGTGTAATAGTATAGTAGGCTTAAGAATCAATAAGGTAAGCCTTGATACAACTTGGTTTTGAGCCAAGAAACGCTTTTCACTTAAGCTAACCTGGTCTTCTATGGAGTACTCATGGAAGTCCTATTAGTTCTCAAATGAAGTGTATACAACCAAGGCATCCTCATGATAGTCACCTATGGAGCTGAAACATGGAACCAGACCCTAAAACTGAGAAACATGCTCAACTTCATATGTAGATATCACAAAACAGCACAATATATCAGGGAGAAAACAGGAGTCTGAGACATCATAGAATCCATTACAAAACTCAAATGGCAATGGGCTGGTCATGTTACAAGAATGGCTGACAACTGATGGACTTCACGACTCACAATATGGATCTCCAGAGATCACATGCTGAACCAAGGCCAGAAGAATACAAGATGGTTAGATGAACTGGACAGATTCAGAAAATATTGGCCCCGTGATGGCTGCGATAGAGAGGTGTGGTGAATACTTGGAAGGTCTATGGCCAACAATGGGCGGTAAAAATTGATGATGATGATGGAGCAGAATTCGATTTTAAGGGCCCCTCCTTGGCCTCCCATTGTTCTTGAGAACCCTCTAGTGGTCATAGGGCCTTAAGCAGCTGCTTTGTTCACATGCTTTGAATTGGCTCATAATGGATTTTTTTTTGTAACATAGAGAACAAATTGAAAGAATTTAAGGCTTTCAGCTGACAATGTCTCATGAGTATCTATTTGTTCATTTTTTATACTTGTTGTTGCTGAAAATTTGTCCTCTCAGTGGCACCATACCTTTTCATCTGTAGTAGGCACACCTGTAACTTTGAAATTTTTTTTTTTTTTCTTTGAGGACTTTTGGTTGGTGTTGACTTTCATTAGCTGAAGCAGAAGTGAAAATGGCTTTCTTTGGAAAAATTAAAGTTTTATCTCATTCATTTATTTCTTTGAAACAAATTCTTATCTTATTTGTGCCGGGGCCGAAAATTTATAAAGATTTGATCAAATTCTCTCACTCTATCCCCAATATTTTAAAATTGCCCCATCGTACCCCATGTTCAGAATCACTACATTAGATGAATTTGTAAGAGTGTTTCAAATCTTGGAAAAAAAATTTTTCCGAGCAGCTCTGAATGCTTGAATATGTCTGTCTCACACAATTCAAATTGTTCAAAATCACTGCATGAGACAAATATGTAAGAATGTTTTAAATCTTGATCAAAAAATTCTTCCAAAAAGCTCTGAATGCTTGAATATATCTGTCTCACACAATTCAAATGAATACACTTTTGTGAAATTATCTCCTGTGTAAATTCCAGACTACATCATATGAAGAAGATCAGAGAATCGGACATTGAAATATTGAGAACTTTCAATGGAGAGAATAAATTCAGAATCTAAATAGACATTTGCCAATGAGTGAAAGTTTCTGATTCATAATCCTTGTATAGGTTTTGTATGGCTTTGTGTAAATAATGAATGGCTTGCTAACTGGAATATTTAGAATTTTCAACTCTAAGGATGAATGAATAATGGAAGATTCTATAATCATTCAAATTCTCTTGTTCATCACTTTTGTAAAGATATAAGAGTGAAAGACTTAGATCAGAAGTTCAAATAGTGGATCAATGTCTATAGGACGCAGCCTGTTATGCCAAATCAGCATTTGGCATAACAAGTTCGTGAGGTTAGTAACTATAAGCTACCTGAAAAAAATAAAACTTTCTTTGAAAAAAAAAACAAAAAAACTTTTGCTCTGCATACGATCAGAGTCTAGTTTCTGTGTGCTCATAGAAAAGTATCAGACAATATATATATATATATATATATATATATATATATATATATATAAGGATACACATTCTGTTTTATATACATGGATAGAGCCAATATTGGTTGTATTGATCCTCAAATGGAGAGCTATGCAACGTGCACATAAGAAAGTTACGTCTAACCTTATATGTAGAGATCACAAAACAGCACGGTATATTAGAGAAAAGACAGAAGTCCGAGATATAGAAGCAGTGAGAAAACTCAAATGGCAATGAGCTGGGTGTGTTTCAAGAATGTCAGACAACTGCTGGACAACATGACTCATAACTAGATTCACAGAGATCATATGCAAAATTGTTGCCGATAGAAAGTAAGGTGATAAGTTTGAAAAATTCAGAAAGTACTGGCTCCGCGATGCCCATGATAGAGAAGTTTTGCTAATCTTTTGGAAGGTCTATGTCCAACAACGGACGCTAAATGGTTATTGATGATGATGATGATGATGATAAGGCTGAATGCTAAGGCATTAAAACATTGCATATTTCAAATGTGGACTGAGAAAGTAATAAGAGTTAAAATGACTTATAACGGTTGGAAATACTAAAACTGAAGAGCAATAAGAGAATTTAAAAATGACTTATATTGGGTGAGAGACACTCCTTTTGCATTCTCCTCAGGCTAAACAAAGTGAGCCTAACTTGTGGAGAGGGGTCAGGGGCGCAGCTAAAAGGGTTAAAGGGGGCTTCATTTGGAAACACCCCCACCGTCAATGAAGAAGGTCTCCAGAATCTTTATAAATGGTAGTTAACTTACTGCATTTCTACTGACATTATACAATAAGAAGGATATATATGTATATATGTATGAATAATGATTCGGCCTTTGGGGTTGTTTATAACCAATTAAGTTATGGTTTATCTATTTCATCAAATCGGGCCCCCAAATCTCTAGTTATGTCTTTGGCTAAAGTCCACCAAGCCTGTTGATGTATGAAGATTTACCAACTGAAATATTGGCAAAGTTTGCAAATTTCTCATCGTCATCATCTACTGAATTGGCTCCTAAGTTAGCAATTATTTTATTCCTTTCAATACTTGTTTTCATATCATCAACACCGATTCTACATTCTCTGTATCATCTTGTATGTTTCCAATCTTTCATTCAATAGATACTTTCCATTAATCTAGGTGTGATACAAGTTTCTAGTATCCAGATTTTTTGCATTGGGTCCTTTGATCTGAAGGTTTTGAAGATTTTACGACTTTTGTTATATAGGTAGTTTGGTATGGAATTTAATTTCAGATTGGCATCATTTTGTCTTACTTTTTATGGCTCAATCATTGTTTGGAGATTATTTCTGTTGAAGATCTGATCATAGGATGATTGTTTTTTGCTGTGTGGAACATAACCAAGAGATTGGCTCTCAAGCTAAGAACCACTCTATGTACACAGGTGAGATGCTTAATATCACATTGACAGATCACAAGACTGTGCGTTATATTAGGTGTCTTAAACTCTATTAGAAAGTACAAATAGCTATGAATAGGCTGTTTAGCAAGAATATCAGACAACCACTGGATATCACAACTCACAATGTGGATCCCATGAGATCATATATGAAATTGTGTCTGGCAAAATATAAAATGGCATGATGATTTAGACAAGTTCAAAACGTATTGGTATCGTGACATGTGAGAACAAGAGAACTAGATGATCTTTTGGGGGGGTCTATGTCCAGCAAAAATCCTTTGAAGAATGTCCAAGAGTAGTTTAATGATTTCATCCTTGGTGATGATGATATCTGAGACATTCGAAGGAAATTTCAGGGAGAATGTCATGAAAATTTGTCGGTACTTAAAATGAAAATTTTTTCAGAATTAAAGTCAGCCTATGTTAAAGTTAACAACCCATCTATATATTTACTTCTATTTGAGTTATCCCCCTTGGACAATGAAGACGGTCACTTTTGGTGAGCTGGTGCTGATAGTAAAAGAAAATAGGATGTTATATTGGTTTTTCTAGTCTGATGTATATACATGAATAAATCAACATGTGTGTCCTCTTTATCTACGAGTTTGCAAGTTTTGTCTGTTTCTGACTTACCAAGAAGTTGAGTTCACTAAGAGTCGCCTACCAGTGAGGGAAATCAAGCTTTATTGATTCTAACAATCTGCTCATGACATTTTGCCTATCAATGAGTAATTTCATTGTTCGAGAATTTTTTTGTTTACTCCTTTAGACTCCTTGTGGAGCATAGGGCTACAACCACTGTGATGTGTTTTTAATAGCAAGCAAGTTTTTTACAGGTTGGAGTTGCAAGAGTTAGATCTAGTCACTCCCCTTTACCCAGGCTTGGGACTAGCTATGGCGATGACCAAGCAGTAGATTTTTTCAGATGAACTATATCACAGAGCCAAAGCCCCCTACTGCCTTGCATAAACTGGAAAACATCTAAAATAAAGAAAAAAAACATGTGAAAACATCTAAATTCTGGAGAATCTAGATGCTATCATAAACTTGTCAAAATAAGGACGCAAAAAAGGTCTAAAAAGCTTTTTTTTCCAATAACAAATTTTTTCAGATGTTTAGTAGAATTTTGGTGCCAATTATCAAGTCTGAAGACATAATATTATGACTAGGAGTGCTAGAACACACAAACAATCCAACACAGAATAAGACCCCCTAAAGGTCAAAAAGACTTTTAAAAAAGAAAAAAAAATTTCAATTGAGTACTGATGCTAATTTTGTAAGTCCGTGGTGCCGGACCACACAAACTAATGAATAAACACGAAAACACATACACATGCACTTCTAAAAATCAATTGAGCCGTTTGCCCCCTTTGGAGGCTACGGTTGTTCAATGAAAGGTATAGTTGCTGCCCTAACCAATTCTTGCTGTCCCCTCTCTGGTGGTACACCTTATCTCATTTACTTTCTTCAAATGATCTGTCTGTCGACAAGGTGGATAGGATTGTCTTTAACACTACTTTGCTCACGGGTTGCTTGCAGACAAGATTTGCAGACAGATTCTGGCCAGGAAGAATGCAATACATCTCAGAATAATCTAGCTTACGGCCCTCTCCCAGGATGACATAATCTCTGCCATAACACAAAAATAGAGAAAAAATTGTTGATTTTTTCCCCGTCTTTCTAGATTAAATTGTCTTTTTTTTTTGTCTTCGCTGAATCATATTGCTGGTTTGAGAAGCATCAGATAGACGCTATGAAATTAATATTGTCTTATTTCAAGTCTTTTGCTTGTAGCATGTTTCATATTCGCTTATTTCCATTGATAAGAAATCATCTACCTTAACTGGCATCAAAAGTTTCAAAATAGTTTTCTTTCAGTTTTCAGGTTGGTCTGGCTGGCTATGTTTTGATGTATGATGCATACAGGCTTTTTTAATTTTTTTTTTTCCCCCTGTAAACTTTTTTAGACGGGAGTTCAGTTTGCAGTATAAGCTTTTGCTAAGTTGATCTCTTTGTTAGTGTCTGCTTGTTTTTTGAAAATTCAGACTTTTTCAATGATCACTGCCCAACAAAAGGCAAGAGAAGTAACCTATTCATTGATCATCTCCTTTTGCAACATTTTTTTTATTTAATACCCATAACATGGCATGCTGCCTAAAGACGGTTTCTATCGAGTGACCTGTTATTTATTCATTTCAATCCATTTAATTCATCTATCAAATTTTCATTTTGTCTCTTAATCCAATTGTTTATTTTCATTTAAAATTATTTGAGGAGGGGTGTAGGTAGCCTAATGGTTAACAGTACAAAAAATGGAATTGGCAAACTGTGTTCAGATTCCAGCTGAGACAGTTGGTGTCCATTTCATGCTAATGCCCTAGGGTAAGGCACAAATCCACTCCTCCCTCCAACTATGCTAAACAATAGGCTAGATTGGGCTATCTATGAGGCGAACAAACGAGGAGTGGAGCCCCTAAGGGCAATGATTGCTGATGGTACCATGCAACCTAGTACATCCAGTCTTTTGAGGAAATAGACACTTCTAAGTAAAATGAGAAATGCTATGAGGGGACTGAAAGCATGACACCCCGTCAATGTCTCAGGTCCTTGGTTGAACTGGAACAATATTTTTAGAAATTGTCAGCCAATACTGTAAACATAGGTTTCTTCAGTTTTCAAGTTAGTACAGCTGTCTGGTTATGAGTGTATTAGATGCACAGGTACACCATTTGAAAAAAAAAAAAAATTAAAACGTTGTAGCTATCCAGCATATGACGAGAGAAGTAATCAATCTATTGATCACCCCTTTTTCCAATTTTTTTTCTATTGATTACCCCCAACAAGGTGTGTTGTGAAGAGAATTTGGTCATGCGAGAGTTTCTATTGAGGGAGTAACCAGACCCCATTTTTTCTTTTTTGTTTTTCTCATAAAAAAATATCATATTGTATTTAATGTCTCATTTGATTCTCTTCTCATTGCATATTTATTTCATTCAGTTTTTCAAAAAGTTTTCCATAATTTAAAAGAAAAAATTTTAACCGTATTATTTTCATGAATTCTTCTACTTGGGCAACAGGGTTAATCTGAGAACAATGCCGTCTGGGTCTTGCATGGAAATTAATTGGAAAGATTTGTTTGAAACTGAGACTGCTGCCCCAAGGAAACGGAACTGGTTAATTTTCCATAAAGGATACGATATACCCACCTCCTCGCAACGGCTGAATGTGATGTTAAAGTTAGTGGGCAGTGATTTAAAAAGTCAATAGACCAGGGTGGGGGACCTTTACATATTTAAAAGCCACATTGAAATTCATTGTCTTCTATTAAGGCTGCACTCAAGAAATTTTAGTATTTTTACAGCAAAATTGAAAGTTCTAAACGTTTGGCTAAAGAGCCATGTCCTAATTTAATCAGTATATAATGAGAGACTTTACTAACAAAAGATATTGTATGAAATTTAATATAATTTGTTGTGAAATGAAAAAATTATAGATATATTTATTGACTGTATGCATTAATTATAAACACTTTATAGTCTGCTTTTTTTCTTTCTTACGTTCATCTATCTTGAGAAATGATTTAAAAAAAATACTATGACGTAGTTTCATGTAAAAAAGAAACAAAAATAGGACAGCGTTCCTAATGAAGAAAGAAATCTGTTTCTCTTTAACCACTCTCTCTTTGGGTGACTTAATTCCTTACAAATGCTGTTAACCAATTTTCTTTGCCCTTTTTAGTAGAACCAGTGTGTGACTCATCATGCTAAGGATTATCATGACTACAGAACAACAAGATCAGATCAGCTGATGGCTGCTACTGATACTATGAATATGACAGACATGATAG
Source organism: Thysanoteuthis rhombus (assembly GCA_963457665.1). Lineage (NCBI taxonomy): Eukaryota > Metazoa > Mollusca > Cephalopoda > Oegopsida > Thysanoteuthidae > Thysanoteuthis > Thysanoteuthis major. The sequence continues at coordinate 9,580,037 of OY735242.1, forward strand.
TAATGGACAGTGGGGAAAAGGAAGTTTGGTAGTTTAATAAAAAAGTCAGAAGAGAGAGGTAAGAAATAGGTAGTTTATTGAGAGGGTAGGAAGGGAGAGGGGAGAAAATAAAAGGTACTTCAATAAGAGTGTAGAAAAATAGGGGGAAGAAAATGAAGATGCGTAGTTTAATAAAGCGAGGGAAAGAGAAGACAAAAGAATAAAATCAGTTTAATCTGGGGGTAGGAAGGGTAGGATAAAAAGAAAGTTTGATTTCAATAAGAATGTATGAAGTGTGAGGGGAGAAAGAGAAAGTTAGTTCAATGAGAGATAAGAAGTGCAAGAGGTTGATGGCTGCTACTGATACAATGTGTACGACAGACACAATTCTCATCGCATCTGTGATTAACTTGTGTCTCCCTCAACGTAATTATTGGAGCGAATGAAAACTTTGACGCATTAATTTAAAAAATTGGTTAAATATTACCCATATAATCATATATTGCATAAACAACTTGTCTACATAAAAATTGAATAAATCTCATCCAAGTTATCATAAATTACATAAACAATGAGTCATCTACATAAAGATTGAATAAATCCTACCCATGTAATCAAAGATTACATAAACAACGAGTCATCTACATAAAAATTGAATAAATCTTACCCAAGTGATCATAGATTACATAAACAACGAGTCATCTACATAATTGAACGTGAGGCAAACTTTGCTGAATTATAATAAACTCAGAAAAATCATCCAAGTTATTGATTGGAGCAATGATAAAAAAGATTGTTTCAAAATGTATCTTTATCTCTTTGTATTTTTTTATTGAAAGAAATTAACTTCCCGCATTTGGAAGAAAGAATTTAGGATTATCTTTTCTGGTATCAAATAGATTATAGGCATGGCATTTGTTATCTAAAATCTCCCAAGGATCTGAAAATATGATGGCCATTCAAAAAAAACACAGCTCAATCATATGCCTAAAAAAATGCAAATTTTTTCCTTTGGTTAATCGCTAAAACCCTTGAGTGCTTCTAAATACAGGGGTCCCTTGATATAAAGTGGTTCCTATTGCTCAGTTTACAATATATAGCACACAGAACACCCAAGATACAAAGCACCATGCACCATTGGTACTGTCCCATTGACTGATTTGTTAGGAAAAAACATTTCTTTTTTTCCAATTTTTTTCTATGGAATGGCAATATATATATATATATATATATGTATATATATATATATATATATATATATATAGTCAATAAGTCAACAAACATGAACAGGGCTCGTACTGTGCACAATTTGAAATGATGAAGAAAGTTGACCCGCTCATTGACAAAAACAGTTTCCAGTTCCCTGACGTAGGCCTCTTCACAAGAAAAGGAATCGATGATTGCCGTTCCGATAACGGCTCTAGAATTCTGGAATTTTCTCTTCAAGTGGCACTTCTCAGAGAAGAGGACTATTAGAAGTGTGCTAAGATGCCAGGTTGGCCACTTTCATGTTCAGGCTATTTTGAGAAAGGTTCTTCACCTATTTGTAGTAGTCTGAGCTGCTTTGGTCAGGTGGCTTTTTACATACAATACCTAGAATAAAACTGTTTTCTTTAGATCCACCTAGAAATCAAAAGGAAAGAATTGTTTTTGATGATCAGCTGTAAAATTCTCTCTTTTTATCAATTGTGAAGAGACTGGTTTTACCAAGAAATAGGCCAATACTTCAGGTTGAGAGGACTTTTTGCAGATAACTGGGAAAGGTCTTTGATCTTTTTTTTTGACTGGTAACCTTTTTACCTGTCTCCAGAGTGATTGTACTTTATTAGAATCAATATAAGAACATTGTTGCTTAAGTAGTAATACAGGTTTCCCATGGTATAAGTTGGGTGTTGTCCCCTATGAAGTACTCCTCCAGGGACCTCACGAGAAGTCGTAGGGAACCTAATCTGGGCTGTAAGAGGACTAACAATGTCTTGCAAAAAAAACCCTACAAGAAACATGGAGAATGACCTGCTCAGTCATTGTGAATTCGATTGTTTTGCTTATCAATAGGAGAACAATGTTGGTTGAGTAGTAATACTGATGTCCCCTGGTATAATGTGGGTGTTGGGGTCCAAGAAAGCCAACTGTGTTTTAACCAAGGCGTGATCAGTTTACCTATTTTGGAGCTAGATCTAGTATTTCTTTCATCGTAATTTTTGTTGCTTTTAATCATAACGACTCAGACCATGTGTGTTAGTAAAGAAAATTGATCAGTTGACTACACTTCATTGCTGTCTCTGGGAAAACATTTTGAAACACGATTAAGCTGAATGAATTATTTCATATGACAAGTCTGGTTAATTACCCCATAGGAACCATCACACGACCATGTCTTTTGGCTGTATGCCATGTTGGTGACAATCGATTACAAAATTGGAAAAAGGGATAGATAAGTTTCTTCTCTCATCTTTTCTGGGCAGTGATCAGTAGAAAAGTCTTGATTCAAAAAACAAAACAGACAGGCACGAACTAAGGAATCAATTTAACAAAAACTTACATTGCAAATTGAATCCCCACTAAAACCTAACAATTTTGGTTGTCGGTTTCTAATTAACTCACTCCCTGTCTGAGTTTCTTAGATGAAAAATTTTAGTCCCAAAACAAAGGGGCTATAGCCAATGCATCCTCCCAATAGTCACCTATGGAGCTGAAACATAGAACCTAATCCAAAGATTGACCATCTAACTGAGAACCATGCAACGTGCACAAGAAAGAATCATGCTCAACGTAACATTGAGAGATCACAAGACAGCACTGTATATTGGAGGTAAAACAGGGGTCAGAGATATCATTGGATCCATAATAAAACTCAAATGGCTCTTATGCAAAAGTATGGCCAACAGAAAATAAGATGGCATGATGGATTAGACAAGTTTAGAGAGTATTGGCTCTGTGACACCCATGTTAGAGAAGTCTGGTAAATCTCAGGGATGGTCTCTGATCAAGGATGGATGCTAAAAGGCTGATAATGATGACGCATTGATCTGTTTGGAGTAATATCCTTATCTTGGTTGTTAGACTGATGATAAGAACAACTCTAGCTGCTACACTCTCTGGCCTTCTTAATGCATGTAATGTCAGAATTCCAAATCAAACCATCAATTCAGTCCATGTTAGATTTTTCTCATTCCACTACATCTACTTCGGGCAATGAATCTCTATGAAACCCACAAAAGAAGAAGAAATCAAGCGGAGAACCACCCAAGGATGGCAAGGCTTCGGCAGAGCAAGCTCAAACTTCGAAAACAAGATGATCACAATAATCCTAAAAAGAATGGTATACAACCAATGCATCCTCCCAATAGTCACTTATGGAGCTGAAACATAGAACCTAACCAAGAGACAGACCAACAAACTGAGAAGCATGCAACGTGCACCTGAGATAATCATGATCAACCTCATGTGGAGAGATCACAAGACAGCATAATACATCAGAAAGAAAACGGGGCTCTGAGACATCGTAGAATCTATTTGAAGACTCAAATGGCCATGGGCTGGTCATGTTGCAAGAATGAAAGACAACCGATGGACATCATGACTCACAACATGGATCCCCAGAGACCACATGCAAAACCAAGGCCGACAAAAAACGAGCTGGAGAGATGAACTAGACAAATTCAGAAGATACTGGCTCCACGACGCCCATGATAGAGAAATGTGGCGTATCCTGGTGAAGGTCCGTATCCAACGACGGACAATAAAAGACTGCTGAGGATGAGGACAATCTTCTAGGCTAGAGAATATCTGGTATCAGTCAATTCTTCCTGGTGGTGTTTTTGATTTTCTAACTTTCCTCTCACTATTTAGTAGATAAAAGTGTGGATCCACCTTGTTATCTGGTGATTCTGAACTCATTTATTGGATCAGGCAATACAATGGTTAAAATGTTGTTATTATAACAACCAAGATGAGGACACTAGTCTAAATAAATCAAATAAATCAATGTATAACGATTAACAATATGTGCTGCTTTTAATATATTATCAACTTGGCACAATGGGTTAACTTTAGGTATAGAAACCTTTTATGAAGCAATTTGAGATTTATATTAAGAAGACAATCATGAAAATATGTATACCTGGCATAAATGAATCACCTTTGCCTGCACGTGTACTAGAACTTATTACCTAAAAAATGATCTAAAATTATTGATCTTTTACATGAAAAATTTTTCCAAAAATACCAGCACCAGATTCAGACATGGTTGGTCCTAAATGACCATGGAGACTTCAAAATGCACTTTTTGGGAAAAAAACAAAAAAACAAAGAAATCATTTTTGGTGGTGTACTCATGCAAATTTTCAAGATTGTAGCCCACAAAAATGTGACCGGAAGTATCCAGGAATGCACACACACACTGATAGACCAAGACAAGCAAAGATCTGTAGCTCACATGGCTGGTTGGTTGGGCAATCCATTCATAAGGCTACGGTGATTTGATTCCCATCTCCTTTTATTATAACATAATACATACAGAGCTATCAAATGATCATTCTTTAGTTTCTGACCAGACTGAGCATTGCTCACTTCAAGTAATTATCTGGAAACTGGTGTTGAAAGAAATTTCAACTGAAAATCATGTTATTCAGAGTGTGACAACTTTTTGAAGTGCATCAATCAATTAACCACTTTTGGCAAAGTAACTGTCCTCCTCTGTTGTTTAAAGTCGAATCAATGCTTTCAATAAAGCAACGTGGCTTAAAGAAGTCGATGTCTCAAGTCAATATCCTGTTTAACCTTTAGCCTGCTGTCAGGACATACATCATACGTCCTCTTAGCTAAGCTCGCAATGCTGTGCAGATGTACCTCGTATGTTCAAAACAAACACTCTTTTTTTTTTTTTGTCTGGCATAGAATAAAACTAGAGTAAATAATCACATAAGTGGCTTCATTTGATAGCTTTATCACTTGTAAACTAGTTGAGTTATTTCCCTTTGTAGCACTTCGTTTTCTTGAAAAAAAAACAGACAATTTATTTCATTCATGAACTGTCAACATGATGCACACTTATATT
>OY735242.1:9590074-9630074 GCA_963457665.1 Thysanoteuthis rhombus
TATATATGTTTTATATACATATACATATACATACATGTATATATAACATATATATATGTTATATATACATATATATATATATGATCAAAAACCTGAGCGGAGGAGGTTCTTGATCAGTGACAAGTTTGTTTTCGAATGATTTTGCAGGTTTTTCCAGGTTTTGTCTCAACACATTGTACTTGGTATTATGCATTGATCTTATCCTTTATGTTTTAAGCATATTGGCAATTTTCTTTTCAGTATGTCTCTATTTATACAAAATGCTTTCCAGCCAATCATTACGTACCTTCTCAAATTCTGTGGTCTTTCTCTAGCTTTAACATGTAACCTAGGTAAATGTATTCTTCACCTTTTTCAAAGACCTCTCCATCTATTTTTTTGCTCTTTTTTAGGTTCTTAGGATTGTTGAACATTACTTTTGTCTTTGTTTTATTCATTATTGATCCTCTTCTTTTAGCTTTCTCTATTTAGATCACTTAACATGTTCTGTAGATTCTCCCAAGGTTTTGCTATTAATGCATTATCATCATAGTACCTTGAACTGTTTTTCTGGTCTGTTTTTTGAAAAGTGCTTTCAAGGCTTACTGTAAAGAGTTTTGGTGATATTGTGAGAATTGTATAAGAGTGATTGAGAATATATACAAAAATGGCATTGAAATAATAAGATTTCATGAAGATACTTACAAGATAAAGATTTGAGACAAGTAAAATCAGGAAATATATTTATATATACGTACATATATATATATGTATATATAATTAATGGTTGTGTCATTCACAGATGGCTGTTTCGTTGTATTACAATTCTCCAGTGTAGCTATAGACTATCCAATATCCCATCCAGTACCACAAGGTAGGATCGAAACTCGCTTCAGACCCAGAGGCTGGCATTTTACCCCTACCCTATGCAGAACTGGACAATCAGTAGGACCAAATTTAAGCGATATATCTACTTATGCACAATTCCCAATCCACTAGAGTGCTCCATTACAGAACTGGAAGAGCATGCTATATAGCTTATAATGGACAAGTTGCCCTACTTAATGAGTGCTCAACCCTGAATAAGAATATATATTTACAGCTTTAAACACTAAACACATTGAAAACCTTTTCCAAAACTTTTTTGTCACTTCAGTCACTTATTTCCCAATATCTGTTGATATAATTCATGTGATTTTCTTCATATAAAAAAAAAGAGTTCACACATACTTTGATATTATGGTGCTGTGTGTAAACTTTCTCTCGTTGGGATCATATAGATGGAAGGATGGAAAATTTATGTATACTATAAACATCCAATCGTTATTATTCATTACTGTCATAAGGTAATCTTTAGCATTGCTTGTCCACAAATAAATGTCAATATACAAAACTCTCATAATATATGAGAAACCAGTGAATCAGACAAAATTAATTGTTGGTAGAAGCTAATTTTATTAATATATTTGGGAAAAAAGAAAGAAATAAGATCTGTTGGTTGTGAAATATGTTATATAAAGATTAAAAAGTAATATCTCTCCAAGTCAACCGCTGGCGGGCACTTTAAAAAAAAATTCTGATCCACTGTGCCCCTGTGCTAGCACACAGTGAATCAATATAAAATTGAATGATTTGAAGAAGTCCAAGAGTGAAACCATTTTTATTAAAGTATTTTTGGGAAGTGATCATAAAAATTTCTCCATCATACATTGGTAAAAGTTAGGCATACTAAAAGAAACATTCAACACAAAATCACTTTCACACAGTCTCAAAAGTAATTAAGAGAAAAACGTATGATACAAAAATAAATTTGAAATGCTCTTTTAGTTTCTTATTAAACTATATGAAATGAATTCATTGGATCATTTTTAATTTAGAGAACTGATCCACTGTACCCCAAATCACTGTGCCCCTACACATTCCATTGAAAAAGATAACCTTACGTCTCTCTAAGGAGCAAGCATAGTGATTGCAGTTTGGACAAGAAATGATTCAAGTACAATCATAATTTCACCTCAGATAGCACCATTAGAAAATTCTAGTTGTGGCTCTGTAATGAAATTAATGATATGGCAGATGTGTTCACTTAAGAAGTTGAAGCTTCAGCTGTTCTGTTGTCTATACACATTTATAAAAAATCATATTTCACTGTGTCTCCACAATCAACTGTGACACGGTTTCCTCTATTAGGGAAGAAATAAAATAATCTTAGAAATTAACCTAGACTAATTGATCATTTTATCTCCGATGTGGTTGTTGCACATGATCTTTGTCTTGCTGAAGTTCATATGTTGGCTGACTTTCTTGCTCTCTTCATTTAGTTCATCTATCATTAGTTGGAGGTCGTGTAGGTTCTCTGTGAAAAGGGCTATGTCGTCTGCAAATCTGAGGTTGCTCAGATACTGGCCATCCAACAACCACATTGGAGATAAAAACATTAAGATCAAAATTGAGGACACAGAACTGGAAAAAGTAGACCACTATATCTACCTAGGACAACTAATCTCTATGCGACCCTCAAAAGAAGAAGAAATCAAGCAAATAATCACACTAGGATGAAGAGCCTTTGGCAGAGCAAGCTCAACCTTCAAAAATAAGAAGATCCCATTAATCCTAAAAAGAGGGGAGTATAACCAATGCATCCTCCCAATAGTCACTTATGGAGCTGAAACATGGAACCTAAGCGAGAGACAGATTCGCAAATTGAGAACCATGCAATGTGCTCATGAAAGAATTATGCTGGGCCTCACATTGAGAGACCACAAGACAACACAGTACATCCGGGAAAAGATGAGAGTCAGGGACATCATAGAATCCATTAAAAATATCAAATGACAGTTGGCTAGCCATGTTGCAAGAATGGCAGACAATCGATGGACATCACGACTCACGACATGGATCCCCTGAGATCACATGCGCAACCGAGGCCAGCAGAATATTAGATGGAGAGACAAACTAGACAAATTCAGAAAATACTGGCTCTGCAATACCCATGATAGAGAAGTGTGATGAATCCTGGGGAAGGTCTATGTTCAACGACGGACGTTAAGAGACTGATGATGATGATCATGATGATGATGATGAATTGATCATTTTTTACAGTTCTAAAGTGCAAGTTAAAACATTGCATCAAGAAACATTTTAAATAATTCCGGCCTGTTTTTTTTTTTTTCAAGTTTCAAGAAACTAGAAAGCATTTTTTTTTATAGACACGATAAGGAGTAAATGTTTAATTTTCAGCCCTCTAGCTCCATTGATGTAGCCTGTATATGTGATACATATATAGCCAGCCATCTTTTTATGGGTTTGGTGTTTATAGCTGTAAAGCTTTCTAGCCAGCCTGCCAGCTTGACCAACTTGAAAACTAAAAAAAAACTATTTTTACAATTTTGGCAATGGTTTCTAATATATCAAATTTTTTAGTGAGCTTCTATCTATATAAAGTTTTGCCGACATTGTCTTCAAATATAGTAGATAAAAATAGTATTTCTGTTTCTTGCTAACTGTGGAAGTTTACATAAGAAGATTGAGCAAAATTTCAGAAAACAATGTTGTTTTGTGAATCTGCTTAAACAGTATTGAAATATTGAATCAAAAGACAAATGGGAAAAGTCAGCGATTAACCCAAGAGTCTGCCTCCCGCTAGTTGTGTGTTGTAAAACATCATTGACTCGGAAAGAAGGCCGCCTGCAATTCAATTGACTTTGCCTGTGGTTATTTTTTGTTTCTTTTCCACGTGTCTGTTATTTTTTTTTTGTTTTGTTTTTTTTTGACGGCTCAAGTGTTTCTGTTTTAACTCTGAGCCAAGATTTTCTACAGATCAATTAATTTTACTTAAATCCACTTTGTGCAATGCTGGATTTTGAATCAATGTTTTTTCTTTCAGATATTTGTGCTTGCTTTCCCTCCCTCTTTGAATGTGTCCGTTTATTTTTCTCTTTAAAAAGAAATCGATCATTTTTACATTTTAAGGAATTGGCCAACTAATTCTCTCTGTTGTGCAGAGTTACCTAACTTTACTTTGGTGTCATATATTTTTTCTTGCTTGAAAAAAAGATTTAGATATAGGGAGAAGTTCTGTTTTATTGAGATTGATTTTACCCATGAATAATTTTACCTCAGTCAGGATATATATATATATATATATATATATATGTATATATATATATATATTTTGTGCATATATATACATATATATATATATATATTGTGCATATATATATATATATATATATATTGTGCATATATATATATATATATATATATATATATATATATATATATTGTGCATATATATATATATATATATATATATTGTGCATATATATATATATGTATATATATACATATATATATATGTACATAGTGCATATATATATATATGTGTATATATTCTTATATATATATATATATGTATATATATACATATATATATATGTATATATATACATATATATATGCATATATATACATATATATATGTATATATATACATATATATATATATGTATATATATACATATATATATATATGTATATATATACATATATATATATATGTATATATACATTTATATATATGTATATATACATATATATATATATGTATATATATACATATATATATGTATATATATACATATATATATATGTATATATATACATATATATATATACATATGTACATATATATATATATATATATGTACATATATATATATATATATATGTGTATATATATATATATTTGTATGTATATGTATATATATACATATATATACCTATATATGTGTGTGCGTGTGTATATATGTCTGTGTACATATATATATATATATATATATGTGTATATATATATGTGTATATTTATATATGTATATATATATATGTATATGTATATATATGTATTTATATATATGTATATATATATATATATATGTATATATATATGTATACATATATATGTATACATATATATGTATATATATGTATGTATATATATGTATGTATACATATATATGTATATATATGTATGTATATATATGTATGTATATATATATATATGTATATATATATGTATATATATGTATGTATATATATATATATATGTATATATATATGTATATATGTATATGCATATATGTATATGTATGTATATATATATACTTATATATATATATATGTGTGTATAGTTTCAGTTACATATTTAAACAGATCTATTGAATAATGTATCTGCTCTATTTATTCATTTCAACATGACAGTTATGTTTTTAAGGAATGGATATATGATCCGACTAAATTGTTATAAATTGTGTTATATCATATTGCAACTCATATTTGAAATGATCTTCTATTACTACACGCTGGATATATCATTTGGCTAGACAATTTAAATAGTATAAACAATTAGAGAAAACAGGGTTGCTGCAGGAATTGATATATATATATAAATTATAGAGAGTGAAACAGACTCAGGAGTAAAGAAGTTAGGTTCATTTATCGTTTTCATTAATGATCTAGACATGTTTTGGGAGGTATTCCCATCTTTAGTAGTGTGTACTGCGTGTACTTATATATATATAGAGTCTGGAAAACTAAAAAGAATTTTGCAAAATCATGTCAATTCAGTCAATTATTTATAAGTATATGTTGAGGTGAATAATGTGACCTTTTCAAATGGATTTACGTTTTACACAGAATTCAATAATATGGTATTATGTGTGTATTTTTTTTGTTGGTATAATCAGTTATCCACCATACAACAGTTTTTGGGATTTAAAAATAAAACAGTTATATCAACATGGCTCCCCAGCAGTGTTGATTAAACACCACCTCCTTTTAAGCTATGATTTCTCAATATTTAGCTTTGCTTCATTTTTTAAGTACCCTATCAGTGAAACTGTCTAAAATTATATTAAAAAATACCCCCCCCCTTTCGGGGACATCCAGGTCTCAAATTAATCAACAAAACATGTGGTACTTAAAAGTACTGTCAGTAGATAAAAGGTTGGGCTTTAGAAAATTTGGATTGATAATATGAATTATATTCATCAATTTCTCTGGGGAGTCATAATAGATGATTTTTTTTTTTTTCACATTCTTGGTAAAGAAGAGAATTTTCTTGAATTTGAATTAAATTGATAGATTTCAGAAGCGTTTTTCATCTGATACGTGGAATTGTTCGTTTTTTCAAAAAAATTAAAAAAAAAATTTTTTTCTAGATAGGGACTGCATGGTTAACTGTTTTTTCTTTGCATTTCAGACTAAATCAATCTTCTCTCTAATTTGGGATAGATTCTTTCAAAAACTGTTTTTTACTGACTTGCTCTGTCCATACATTTCACTATCAATATATATGTATATATAAAAGGAAGTATACTTTGCAGGAATCCTTTATTTTTGCAAGTTTACTTGAATACAACTAACATGGAATGTCATCTCAACTTTTTCAGTAATTTCCCCTGTTTTCTCACGAGAAATCAACCAATTTTTAATTGAGATCGAGCATTTTCAACTAATTTGTCAGTCATTATCAAAATCATAAAGGATTTTTTTTTTATGCACAGGTTTTCATTGTAATGGGCAATCTTATTCTTTTTTAGGGAAGAATGGGCTTCAAGTTATCGAACACTAGAAGCACTACCTGTCCAGGTCCATAGATCTTATTAAGAGTAAGGTTTTTTAATTTCATTAAAATGGCTTCAAGTATGGCAAGTTGGGGTTTTTTTTAGCAGTTTGATTAGCAGAGTATTTTTTCATTGTTGACCAAAATTTGGTGAATATATTTTTCAAATACCTTTTCAAAGGAATTTTGTCCTAACTTTTTCAATTTTTCCTGTTTTCTCATGAGAGAAAGAATTTCGAGGTCCAATATATATGATGGTTAGGTTATATAGCCTGATATATATGATTAGTTTATGGATGTATATCTGTAATATGTATTAAGTTGACCATAAGGAGAAATCTAAATACAACTATTTTTTCCTATTGTCAACTTAATACACACACACACATATATATATAATAGCAAGGATACGTGTTGTTACCTGGGGAAAAAACATAACTTCAAATTAGGCTTTATATTGAAAACAGTTCTTCATTTCTTATTACCAAACATGTCAAAAAGAAAAAAATATTATTTATGTGAAGACCTGAATTGTTACTTGTAATCTGCTCCATCTACTATGTCATACATTGATGGTCTTATTCTAAAAAAATTAACAAAAGTTCAGATGACAGAAAATAGTAGTCAAAAATTGATAATAATGGTTCACAATACTTCATCTGCACCCATCTGATAGAATAACTACTTTCAAATTTATGATAAAAGATGACCTGATTTAGTAGTAACCCACAGAGTCATATGTCTCTTCACTTAACCCCTCTACTACCACTTTCATTATGACCTGATTTAAGGTAAATTTTGTCATTGAGATAAGAGAAGGGGTAGTGGGAGAAATGAAAACATCCGTGGATTTAGACAGTGTCACTTTTACTACTGCTATGAACTGTTTCATTCCCCAAAAAAGAGATACATGATCAAGAAATACCAAAACTTATTTCAGAATTGTATTTATTGTAAGAAATATGTGTGCTGTTTGTGAAAAGAATGATTGATGAAAATCCTGGCGTAGAAACTATTTGTTTCCGATGCTTAAAACTGAAGATTGGCTAGAAAATAACCTCTGCTGGCCTATAATGTTCTCCAAGGTTTGCCTATTTGAGAGGTTAATCTTTTTAATTCGGTATGTCAGATATAAGTTCAGTAGGTCTCGTAGTTTTAGTGATAGAGGCATGGACAAACAAAAGGCCAAACCATCAATATAGAAATCTTTATCTTTCTCTCTCTAAATATATATATATGATTTATCTCTTTCTTTTTATGCGCATATTTCCTCTTTCTACACACTATCTCTGCATATATATATAGTCTAGAAAGCTTTACAACTTTAAACATTGAATATATAGAAAGACACTTTTTCAAAAATTTATGTCATTTCAGTCACTTATTTCCCAATATCTGTTGATGCAATTTATGTGATTTTCTTCAGTGTTTCTGATGTTTTTTTATAGAATTTGATATTATGGTGCTATGTATTTTTATTGTTGAGATCATCAGTTGTTTACCATAGAACTATTTTGGGGATTTAAAAACAAAACAGTTATATCAAAATGACATCACAGCAGTGTTGATTAAACACCACCTCCCTTTCAGCTATGATTCTAATATATAACCTATGTCATACATGTAGTTTATCATTTTATATAGGATACAATACGTAGTATATGGATGTTATTTTGTACAACACATAATTTTTTGAAACACTGGTTTTACTTGCGTAGGTTACCTAAAAAAATGTATATGACAATGAAGGATCAATAAGTATAACAACAAATGTGATTATTTTTTGTGTCACCTCTTTTGAGTGTACACTTAAGTGAATATCAAATCTGTTATGCAAACCAACATATGATATCATCTTTAAGAATACTAGTTAAACTGAAAAACTTCTTTGAGTTGATTTTCAACAAGGTATTCAAACAAAGAATTTGACAATTTTTTTTCCACCAATCTTAATTTTCCCACATCGCATACCAAATCCCTTCAATCAGTATTTTAATTTTTAAATTATCAAATGAATTAGCCTTATATATGTAGTGTCGAGATATAACTAAACAACATTCTAGTTGGTAGTAACACCTTGATAGGTTATCCCATTAATGTACTAGGATATTTGTTAGTTGGCATTCCTTGTTCCATATTCCACCCAGCCCAACTATCTATCAGTCAGACAAATGAACCAGAGCCAAATGTTTTCCCCTTTCCTTGGTTCTAGTCAATTCAATGATATTTCACACTGACAAAGACTAAATCCATCTCTTTTTGTTACCTAATTCCCTTGCCATTAATACAAAAATATTTGATTCAATATACATTACTCATTTATTCTACTTTTTTTACTCTTTTTAACATATTCTTTATTTTGTAATTATTTCCTTATGGTGAAGCTGATAAGTTTTAAAGGGATCAGGATTTCTATTCATGGCTTTCTTAAATTGTTTAAAAATCCTACTAATATAATATCTCTCTCTCTATATATATATATATACATATATATATATATATATGTATGATTCGAATAATTAACAATTAAATCTGGGAGATGCATTAGACTTGAATCGAAATAGTGTATCAGGTTCTTTTTCCTTTACTATATATATAGGCTGTAAAGCTTTGTAGAATATATACATATATATATATATATGTATATTTATGTATATATAATATATATATATATATATATATATACATATATATATGTGTGTGTATATATATATATATATATATATGTGTATATATATATAAATATATATATATGTAAAAGTATATATATATACATATATATATATATATATATATATATATAAGGTATGTGAAGCTGTAAAGCTTTGTAGAATATATATATATATATATATATATATATATATATATATATAAGGTATGTGAAAGGATGTTGTGTAACTGACATTATAATGAAAAAAAGACAATCTGGAAACTCACACCAACTCATAGATAAGAATATCCCTTCCCTGCCCTCTGTTTCTTTGGGTTTTGTGCCATCATTTGAACCATTCTTTGTCAGACAGAGTCATTCCCTGGTGAAATGATCACTGCAAATATGAATACACTTGCTCTTTTTTTCAGTATATATATATATTTGCACATAGATACACATGCACAAATTGATCAAGAATCCAATAGATATATCTATGTAACTGACTACATGAATATATATACACACATATATATATATATATATATATGTATACATATATTTGTCTATCAATGTACATATATATATATATTTCTGACAATGTAATGACATACATTATGTTTAATGATGCCATAATATATATGTATACATATATGTCAAACGATGCGACTATATATCTATCTAATGTTGCAATGATAATCACTTATATATATATATGTCTGACGATGCAAGGACGCATAGACACAAATATATATCATTAAGAAATGGATATATAATCCGACAGAAATGAATATAAATGTGTAATATTACTTTGAAACTCTATTTGGAATGATCTCATGTTATAATGTGGAGAATGTATCATTTGGCCTAGGTGTATACACCTTTGGATTTAAACACATATTCCACTGCAAAAAGTGAGTGAAGATTACACAAGGAAAGGCAATTTCCTATTCAAAATTGAAGCTTAATCAAGGGTGCGGTTAATTTATGGTAGTGAATTTTACATGGGAAACTATGCACTATGTATACATATATATATACACACATATACATATATATTTATGATAATAAATGTGTTAGATTACTTTAAAACTCTGTTTGAAATGATCTCCCATTATTTTGTAGGGAAAGTAGTGAATTTTACATGGGGAACTATGCAATATATATATTATATATATATATATATATATGTATGATAATAAATGCGTTATATTACTTTGAAACTCTAATTGAAATGATCTCCCATTATTATTTAGGGAAAGTATCATTTGGCCTAAATGGCATGAATTGAATAAACAATCAAAGAAAATGGTGCTGCTGCAGGAATCAAGATTGTGGCTAATAAGGAAGCCGCTTTCAGTGTAGTGTTGCTCTTACCATTGAACTGAACTGTCACCAGTTATAGTGTGTGTTTGCATGCGTGTGCACACGTGGTCAGTATCTATTTTTCATTGTCTATTCACATCTATTTCTGATGTATTCATGTCTATCATTCTTTGCACATATCTGTCAGCCTCTTCTTGTCTCAGTTTCTTTCTATGTATCTATCATAGTGTGTATATGAACAGTGTCTCTATTTGTTTTGCTTTATTCATACCAATTTTCAGTTTCTTCATTTTATATATATATATATATATATATTTATATCCACAACTCTGCAGGTGGTGATGTTGAAGCATTTTCCTTTGAAAGGTGTCTGCTGAGTGAAAATGAAATTTTAACCAGATTTTTATCGTCCTTTGTGACTCACAATGAAATTGTTTCTTTTTTTTTTTTTCCAGAAGAAAAAAAAAATCTAGGTGTTCGAAGGGAAATGTTATACAACACAATAGAAATAGGTTTTGTAAAGTGTCACATGACGGCTCATTTCTTTCCTGTTCATTGCGCTTCGGCTTACCTCATATTTTAGCCAGGAGCCCTGCTTGACAGTACCTCCTGCCTCGTTGGATAAGGAAAAAAGACGTTTCTCTCACTGTTAGAAAGAGACTTTAAACTCTTTCTTTTTTTTCTTTCTGTTTTTTTTTTTTTTGAAAAAAAATATAAAGAGAAAGAGATAGATTTTGACACCCAACCTCTTGCCAACATTTACGATCCGTTTGATTTAGGAGCCAGACAATTCTCCATTTTCTGAAATGTTTCTTTCAGATTAAACCACGGCAGTGTGAAATTTCATCATCTGATTATATGTCTCTCTTTGTGTGAGTGTGTTTGTGTGTATGTGTATGTGTGCATGCGAGTACGTGCACTCACGTGTGTGTGTGTTTGTATGTGCTTGGTATCCATTTCTCTTGATTTATCTATACTTATTTTTAATCTGTTTATTTTTATCTATCCATCTATCCGAGTCTGTCCTGATCTTATTATCTTTGAGATGAAACCACGACAGTGTGCTAATTTCATTAGTTGTACGCGCTTGTGTTTGTGTGTTTGCTCGTGTATACGCACGTGGTCAGTAGCTATTTCTCTTGGTCTATTTACATCTGTTTTTAATCTATTTATATCTACCAAACTCTCTCTGTACTTGCCTGTCTGCCTCTTCTTATTTTAGTCTTTTACTATCTATGAATCTATCTGTCTTTTTCTCTCCTGGTCTCTTTCCATCTCAGTCTGTTGATATATAGCTTGCAATCGGTCATTTTTTGCACATATATATATCAATAAAGATGTGTTTATATGGTCATATAATTATGTGTTTAAAGAAATGCTGGTGATGTAAATATATATATATATATATATATATATATATATATATATATATATATACACACTCATGCAACTGGTGATTCAGATTTTCTTTACAAATAAGATATAGGATTTTTCAAATTTTATTACGTTAGTAATTGTACCTATTTGTGTGTGAGCATCTATCTACTTGAGTAGATAAGTGTGTCTATGTATATACAATCTAGAAAGTTTTACAGGTTTAAACAGTAAACATTAAAAAACTTTTTCAAAATTTTTTTTGTGTCACTTCAGTCACTTATTTCCCAATATCTGTCAATGCAATTTATCCAATTTTCTTCAGTGTTTTTTCCCTGTTTTACAAATACAATGGCACAATAAATAAATTGTCTCTTGTTGGGACCTTCAGTACCATGTAACCGTTTCAGGGATTTTAAAAACAAAACAGTTATTTTAACATGGCACCCCATCAATGTTGGTCAAACATAACCTCCCTTTCTTACTAGATGGTTTATATCATACATTTAGTTTGTTTTTTTTTTATATAGGGTATTATGTGTTTTGTATATCATTTATCAATAAGTATAAAAACAGAAGTGACTCACTGTTTGTGTCATTTTTATTGAGTGTTCACCCATGTGAATATCAAATCTGTTGTGTTGGTTCTAATATCAAACTGCATGCAAACCAACTTATGATATCTTCTTTAAGAATACTAATTATACTGAAAAACTTCTTGGAATTGATTCTCTATCAACATATTCAGCTGGAGAATTTGACAATTTTTTCCTACAAGCTTCCATCAAATATTTTTTTTAGCACTTTTAATTATCAGAGGAAATATCCTTATATACATGATTGAATCAAAATAAACATATCTTTTTATATGCTTAAGTATATACACATATATATTAAGCATATATATATATATGTATGTACATATATCATCATCATCATCATCATCATCATCATCATCATCATCATCATCATCAGCCTTTTAGCACCCGTCATTGGACACAGGCTTTCTCTTAAATTTGCCAGGCCTCTCTATCATGGGTATTGTGGAGCTAGTACTTTCTGAACTTGTCTGGTTCCTCACACCATCTTATTTCCTGTCAGCCATAGTTTGGAATTTGATCTCTCATGATCCATGTTGTGAGTTTTGATATTCAGCTGTTGTCTGACATTCTTGCTAATATGATCAACCCATTGCCATTTGTGTTTGGTTATGGATTCTATGATATCCCTGACTCCTGTTTTTCCTTTTATATACAGCGTTGTCTTGTGATTTCTGTGATATTATGTTGAGCATGATTCTCTCCTGTGTATGTTGCATAGTTCTCAGTTTGAGGACCAGACTTAAGTTGTTGTTGTTGATATACGAGTCGACTCTGTTTTTGATATGATGTGAATATGGACACAATATATCCGACAATATATATTCAGTTGATAATAATATTCAATTCATTTCACTTTCTGGCTTGGTCAAAGTTGCTTCTTCAAATGAAACAATATTGACACGTTCGTTTATTTCAAGTAACAACATCTCGTGATATCATAATGCGTGTGCAGCAAAAAGCCAAGTATTAAGAATATGAAGAAACCTTAATGAGAAAAAATAGATCTGCATATTCAAAGAATCAAAGTTAAGAGGGGCCATGAACAAAGGTTTTAGAGAACTTCCAGGGATATGTTTTCGTGCTACTAAATGGTCAGTCACAGTGTGTGCGTGCGTATGGTTATTTCTAAATGAGGGAATTGAAAGGTGTTTATCCTGCTCCAAATTGATTAAGATTGTGTTTGCTGATTGATCTTTTGGTGGGGGGGTTCAGTATTAATTTGGATAGGTGAAAGGTTTGTTGAAAAATCCTGGTCTTTGTTCAATTGTTCTCCATTCTAAGATTAATGCAGATTGTATGCATTTCCTTTTTGTTTTATTCCCTTCTTTCTTGATCAATAGTGCCTTTGTCAGGTCAAAATTATAACCCATTTTGTTTTGATGATTAACGAGGGTATTGTGGCTGCCATCTAAGCTCAATGCACTGTGATGTTCGTTGATGTGTTTTTTCCGAGATCTAGAAGTCTAATCAATATACTTCCTGTGGCAGACCTTACAGGCTACTTCATATATTCCAGCTTCAGAAGTGCCTTCACTGTGTGGCCTCCTGATTATGTAAAGACTGCCACAGGAGGTATATTTGCGAGACTTCCACATCACTGAAAAAGTGCATCTATGATCATTAGAGAGCACTGAGGTCAGATGACAACCTCAATGTCCTCGTTAATCATCAAAATAAAACCAATCAATCAAAATTTAGTGTAGGGGAGTTAAATCATATTGGTGGCTGAATGTTTGTATGATCCTTAATACATTGGAGTCAGATGTTTTCTCTTCTTGGATGGCTTTATGAATAATGTAAATGATTGTATAGATTACATTCAAATATATTTCTGTATATGACTGTGTCTACAAATATGGCCTTAAAAGTGCATAATCTGATTATTTGTTGCAATACGTTTCTGAATGTCATTTTATTCTCTGAAAATATAAAATGTGTCCATTCATATATCTATGCAGTAATCTAATATACATTCATACATAAACACCCGCTCAGCTGTATAGATACACGCATATATATATGTGTTTGTGTATATATATGTATGAGTGTTTATATATAAATATATGTGTGTGTATGTATAAATATATGTATATACATATGTGTATGTATGTGTGTGCATATATGTGGGTAGGTATATATATATATATATATATATATATACACATACACATGCATATACTGTAAAATCTGTGTATATATATATTTATACATACACATACATATACTGCAAATCTGTGTATATACATATATATATACACACATACATATACTGTAGAATCTGTCTAACAAAGTATGCACTGTGTAAACCTTTGTTTTGTTCTGAATATACAGTGCGAATCGTTCGTATTCATAAATCCATTAAATGATTAAAATATGTGTGTATGTTTTCGATGATTGAAGCGTGTGAGTCTGTCTGCAGAAGAATTGAATAAAATATTGATATGTGCAGATAAATGTGCATATAGTATGTGCGAGAATTGTGCAATACGTTTCTTGGAATTTCATTGGATCTAAATCTGGAATTGATGTCTCCAAGGACAAGGAGAGAAATTCAGTCATGTCTGTTTTGTGTACAATAGGTTTTATTAGTTTGTAGTGAAAGACTAAGCTGCACATAAAACCCTGTTCATCAAATAAAACCCTGGTTCTCAAATGTGGTGAATCAAAGTGATGCTGAAAAACATGCTGGAAGCTTATTAGGGTTGTAGATATTGATCAACTATCAGTTAGGATATATTTATTTATTTATTTTAATTAGTTCCACTATTATCTTGCTTTATTTGTCTGTCTGTCTGTCCACACAGTCACAGAGAGAGAGAGAGACAGAGACAGAGACAGAGACAGAGACATACACCTATGTATACACACTGAGATGTTGAAGGAGAGAAAGATTTATGGAGACTTAGATTTTGAAAGAGGGAGTTCACAGAGACTGAGATTTTGTGAGAGAGAGAGAGAGATTTACAGAGACTGTGATTTTGAAAGAGAGAGAGAGATTTACAGAGACTGTGATTTTGAAAGAGAGAGAGAGATTTGCGGAGACTGAGATTTTATAAGAGAAATAGAGATTTACAGAGACTGAGATTTTGAAAGAGAGAGAGAGAGAGAAAGATTTACAGAGACTGATTTTGAATTAGAGAGAGAGAGAGAGAGAGAGAGAGAGATTTACAGAGACTGTGATATTGAAAGAGAGATTCACAAACTGAGATTTTGAAAGGAGACAGAGATTAAGTAAAAGCTTAATAATAATAACTGTAATGATAATGATAACAACAACAACATCAATAATAATAGAAATCATAGACGCGGCTGTGCCTGCAGACCATAGAGTGAAGAGGAAAATCAATGAAAAACTGGAAAAATACCAAGATCTAGCAAGAGAACTGAAGATGTGGAACATAAAAGTCAAGGTAGTACCAGTAATAATAGGTGCGCTCGGAACTGTCCCAAAGACACTGAAGGCGAAATTGAAGTAACTCAGGATAAAAGGGAGGATTGAGACTGTACAGACCACAGTATTGCTTGCAACTGCACGGATACTGAGGAAAGTGTTAGAAATATAAGGTATATGACACTAAATGTTAGCAGTGGCCTAACAGAGGAGGAAGGAAAATGGTGGTGGGGATGTGAACCACAGCACTGGCGTGATAGGCGAGGAAGAGATGTGATGTGGGCTGAAGACCTGGGGAGACTTACTGTCACTTAGCCTTCAACAATGACAACCGGGCAACTGGTGTGAGACTGTAAACCACTGTAATGCTGTGGACTATGAGAGTGTGGAGAGGAAGGCTGGAGACTTGAGAAGACTTGCTCTCACTCAACCTCCACCGGTTACCACCAGGCAACTGGTGTGAAATTGCTAATAATGATAAGAATAATACCAATAATAATAATTGACTTAATCATCATCATCATCATCATCATCATTTCATGAATGAACTTGACAAATCAAATATACAATTTTCCCTAATTTTTCGTTCATCATTAGTGGGGAGTGTATGAATTAGATTTGTTGCCTTGCAAATAGTACCTCCTCCCCATTTGTAGTTTCTCATAAAACAGAATTTTGTGTTAAATAAACATTTTTTGGACAAGTGGAATGAGGCACATAATCACATTAGATTCATTGTCAATGGCTTCAAAAAACTGATTGTATCTAACTACAATTGAAAATTAAGAAAGATCTCAGTATGTGGATGTGCATGAGTGTATATATCAAGATAGCTCAACAACTGGCAATGGCATAAAGTTGATATTCACCCTATGTATTAGTCAACTCACAAAGCATTGCTGTGCCAAGTTTAAAATTGTTTTGATCAGTGGTTTTTGAGAAATCTAATAAAAATAAACCAGAATCTACCGATAATTGATCTTTTAACCAGAATCTACCAATAATAGATCTCTTAACTAAGATTATAGATCCAAATTTAGACATAGCGTATCTAGATTGGCAGTAGATCTACTTTAGGATATAAATCATCTAAATTAGCAACACTAAAAGGGGTAGCCAAAATAATTCCCAGCCATAGTTTCGTATGATGGATGGAAAATTATTTCACCTGACAATTATGGCAAGCTCAGGTGACGTAATGGTGAGCATGTCTGACTGACATGCTGAAGGATCCGAGTTTGATTCCTGGTAAGAATGCTGAGAACTTTTAATTGAAACAAATTTCTCTATGCACTCAGCAGCTAATTGAGTATAGCCTAAGCTGTGTTAATTGGACAGAAAGAATTGGGAATGGAGTTGTGCTACCACTCCTATTCAAAATGATAACAGCAATCAGAAGAGGAGCCTTTGCGTCACCTCTGACTGGCAGCTCAGTTTTTGACTTAGACTGATGTGTGTCGAATTGCCCGCATGCATGGCAACATCCTATAAAGTCTGGTTCCTTCCGAACATGTACTTTTGGAATGGGTACTGCACGAGTCTTCTAAATGCTACAATATTGGTTGCGTTTTACAGATGTGCACAAAGCTAGCAGATATGACAGTTACCCAATGAAGGGCTGGAAAGTTAAGATAAAGATATTTGTAAAATTGATTAATGGATTAATCCGGCTTGTTAATCCCCTTTATCAAGCTCGGACCAGTTGTGCCAATTTGTGCCTCTAATTAATCCGAGTCAAGAGACTATTGCAGTCAATGAGAGATGTAAGCATACTATACATAATATGCTCTGTCTCCTTTATTTTCCTTATCATTCATTTGCCAATCTGTGCTTTCAGATGAAGCCTTTGTGAACAATGTGATGACAAAATCCACTTTAAATAGTTTGAGATTTGGAATCTCTCTATGATCTTCTCATTTCTTGAGGCTTATAGCCTTTATTAATTAGGTTTTTTCCGACCTTTCATCATCATTCATGTAGAGCTTTAGTCTCCTCTGATATAAGAGACTCTTTGCTTCTCACACAATGTCTCTGGTTGAACTCATTGCTTACAAACCTGGCGGCTGTAGGGTCAAATTCCACTCCTTGTTCTCTTCCAACTGAAGATTATTATTCTTGCAGTGTATATATGATAAATAGAAAAATTGTAAAAATATTTTTTTTTGTATGAATCTATTTATTTTTTAGAACTAGACTAAATATCTGCGTTGGTGGTTGAATTGAATTGCTGTCCAAAAAAGAAATAGAAAGATAGATGGCTGAAAACTTGGTTGAGTTTAATTTACTTTGCTTTTAAAATTGATTGAATACCATTTTTTCTTTTTATCCTGTTAGAAAAAAAAGATGGGATGGCTAATGTAAAGAAGTGGGGGTGCCAATGTAAAAAAAGCTGTGTGAGTGGAGGACTAATGTAAAAAGGGGGGCTAGTCTAAAAAAGGAGAGGCTAATGGAAAAAGGTTGATGTTTAAAAAAGGAGTTAAAAAAGAGATGTTAATGTTAGAAAAAAATTAGGGCTTATCTCCAAAAAGAACGGAACTGATGTCAAAAAAAAAAAATTAAAAGGAGAGAAGATATTATGTTAAAAATAGGGATGTAATGATAAGGAAATGGTGACAAATGTTAAAAACAAGGTTATGTTGAAAAGGAGGGAGGCTGATTTTCGAAAATTTAAAAAAAAATGCTTCAAAACCAACGTAGTTGTATTTTCATCAAGGTGATTTAATTTCAGCATCAACACTGCTTAATTTACAAGGTAAAAAGAGACATATACTGGTGGTGGTGATGCATACTTTCCCTTTGAATATTAGTTGAAGATTACATTCGAACCTGTCTTAATACTCATACCTTCCAAATTGAGCACATTCAGTGCGAGACATATGCTCATGAACTTGG
The DNA here is from genome assembly GCA_963457665.1 of Thysanoteuthis rhombus. Taxonomy (NCBI): domain Eukaryota; kingdom Metazoa; phylum Mollusca; class Cephalopoda; order Oegopsida; family Thysanoteuthidae; genus Thysanoteuthis; species Thysanoteuthis major. The sequence goes on from OY735242.1 coordinate 9,608,911, forward strand.
GAGGAAAATTCTTTTGCATTTCATAAAAAGCGTTTGAATTATTTAGATTTATTAAATTGGTTTAGATTTCTGATAAAAATCTTATCTTAGAGAAGAGAGGTAAACTTTCTGCCCATATTCAGCGACAGAATTGATGGTGAAATAGGAATATATCCTTGTAATACATTCTTGAATACATTTTACTTCAAATTGCCTGATTGTGACTTTGATCCGGGGGAAGAGTGTCAAGAATCTGAGCCAAATTTGCTTTGAAACTGACATCATTTTAAAAGATCAAATACAAAACTTTGCATAGACATCTAGACAACTCTTAATTTCTTTAGCTTATATATCTAGAATGTAATATTTGTTTTGTTTTTTGTTTCTTCATGACCATTCAAGCCTCGGTCAGGGTATTGGGGGCGAGGGGGGCTAATTCGGCAAAGCGAGCGCAACCTTCTAAAACAAGATGATCCCAATAATCCTAAAAGGAAAGGTATACAACCAATGCATCCTCCGGATAGTAACTTATAGAGCTGAAACATGGAACCTAACCTACAGACAAACCCACAAACTGAGAAGCATGCAGTGTGTGCCTGAGAGAATCATGCTCAACCTCACATGGAGAGATCAACAAGACAGCACAGTATGTCAGGAAGAGAACAGGGATCAGGGATATCATAGAATCCATTAGAAAACTCAAGTGGCAATGGGCTGGTCATGCTGCGAGAATGAAAGACAACCGATGGACATCGCGACTCTCAACGTGGATCCCCAAAGACCACATGTGAAACTGAGACCGACAGAGCACAAGATGGAGAGATGAACTGGACAAATTCAGAAAATACTGGCTCCGCAATGCCCATGATAGAGAAATTAAGTGGATCCTGGGGAAGGTCTATGTCCAACGACGGACGTTGGAAGACTGATGATGATGATGATGATATACCTAGAAACACAATTCTAACCTATCTTGGATAAAATATTTTCCCTATTCAGACTCCCCTAGGAGTCCCCATCCCCCAATTTTCCTCCCTGCGCTCGGAAATTTTTTAGAAGGATGAGGATTACATGATTCTCACTTATTTGTAACAATTGAAACTTGATAGGTGTGCACACTGCAATGTTCCAGCCTGTATTTGTTTTCTTGAACGTGACTCTGATCTCTGTTATTTCCTCTTCTTTTCATTGTTCGTCTTTCCTCTTTTCTCGTACCTTTTTTTGTTCAGTACACATGTGGGATGACAATGGAGACATGCACGCCCACTTGGAGATGTAGCCAGAGATTTGAGGGTCGGGGGGGGGGGCTGGCTTCTTGAGAGGCCCCCTCTAATATGTAATGAGATTTGATGAAAAACGAAAAAGAGGACTGGTTAATCACTCAATCATCATGTGACCAACCTCTTTTGGCAGCATGCTGTGCTGGTGCGATCAATTAAAACATTGGGAAAAGGGGGATCAATGAATAAGTTACTTCTCTTACCTTTTGTTGGACAGTTAACACTAGAAGAGTTTGAATTTTCCAAAAAAGAAGTGGACACAAGTATGGATCAATTTAGCATAAATTTACATCGGGAATTGAGTCCCCCCATTGAAAAGCCATTTAGGGTGTGGAACTTTAGAAAAAAATATTCATAGAGATAATAAGGTTTAAATTCTTAGCCCTGTAGCTCCATTTGTGCTGCCAATATATGAATACATAGCCAGCCAGACCAACTTGAAAACTGATAGGAACCTATTTTGACAGTTTTGGTTGATGGTTTCAAATATCATTAAAAAAAAAGGAAATTAAAAGAAAAGGAATTAATGAAAGACCATCATTGTCTTTCAGTTTTCAAGTTGGTCTGGCTGGCTATGTATGTATATTACGTATCATGTATACTGGCTACACTAACGAAACTACAGACCTGGGAGCTTAAACATTCACTCCTTATTGTGTCTGGAGAAAACAGTGATTTTGTTTTTTGAAAATCCCCTCTCCCAGATTGGTTTTTGATGGGGAGATTCAATTTGCAATGTAAGCTTATGTTAAATTGGTCCCTTTATTTCTGTCTGGTAGCATTCACGCTTATTTTGGAGAAATTTGGAATTGTTTTTGTGGGTATTGCTGCCCAACAAGAGAAACAACTTATTTATTGATTACCCCTTATTTTAGATGGCTGGCTCTTTACATTAGTTGCTTTGCTCTGTAACGTTAGTAAACAACTGATTGAGAGTTTGCCTACTAAGACAAAACTTAAAAGAAGGAGTGTGTAAAATATGCCGTAAAATATGGTAGATATCATGCTCCCATCAGTTAGAGTATTGAAATAATAACTCTAATTAAAGGTGATAATTGGCAAAACACCTTAAAAAACCTTAAACATCCACCAGTTCACATAAGTTGAAGGCAGTGTAGTACTATAGAAACAGAGAAAGTACAGGATCATTAGTTTGCAAGCATTTAGTGTGGGGCCTTTTAAGATATCATATATATATATATATATATATATATATATATATATATATATATATATATATATATATATTTCTCTGTTACAGTGAATAAGGTTGAGAATTCATTAATGTCAGTTTCTCACTTTGTTATGAAGTATAGAAATCAGTATGTATGTATATATATATATATATGTATATATATATATATATATATATACTGATTTTTAGTTTTACATCTATGTATTTACATATTTTATCTCAGATGGAAATATTGATGTGAATTAATTTGCCTTTAAATAGAACAGCTTTGAGGGTTTCTCTCTGAAGAATTAAGTGTCTTGTCTGGATAAATAGAAGTTTATTTGTGAGTCTTCGCTCCTGCTTAAATATAGAATATTTTAATGTAAAGCCCGAAACCAAAGCAAAGAATACACACCAACCCACCCACACACAAGAGGTGAAACAAATAAGATTAAAAGCAGAAGATGACAACTTTGAACTGATTTGACATGTTTCAATATACCTATTCCATCTTCAGAGACTAGTTTTGAAGTATGAATCAAAGGCTAGAAAAAAAACTTTCTGAATTGAAATCTTTGTCATTGTATAAGGTTGGTATAAAAATAATTGCAGTTTTTCACCATCAACTTTAAAGTGTTATGATGGCAAGCCTTTGGCAGAGCAAACTCAATCTTCAAAAAACGTGAAGATCCCAATAATCCTTAAAAGATGAGTATACAACCTATGCATCCTCCTGGTAGTCACTTATGGAGCTGAAAAATGGAACTTAACCAAGAGACAGACCTGCAAACTGAGAAGCACGCTCGACCTCACACGGAGAGACTACGAGACAGCACAGTATATGAGGAAGAAAACGGGAGTCCGAGACATCATAGAATCTACAAAAAAACTCAAATGGCAATGGACAGGTCATGTTGCAAGAATGGCAAACAACTGATGACATTACGACTCACAACATGGATCCCCAAAGACCACATGGAAAACCGAAGCCGACAGAATACAAGATAGAGAGATGAACTAGACAAGTTCGGAAAATACTGGTTCCAGGATGCCCATGATAGAGAAATGTGGCTGATCCTGGAAGAGGTCTATGTCCAACGACAGACAATAATAGACTGTTGACAATGATCATAGCTAAGAATAAAAGTTATCAATCGAAATATATGATGTATTAATTGGACCCTTTTTTTGAATAGATAATTCATAATTTGTTGTATTAGTGTCTAGAGGAGAGAGAAAAAGAGCAAGTTGTCTTTGCTTCAATTGATTCTCATACTTGTAAAATATTGCAATATGGAAATATTCCGAGAGTATCATTTTCAGTAACATAAAAATGTGGACATCGGACATTTGGTTATGAAATCATTAGCAGCTGGTAAAAAAATTGATCAAAACAGATTTTCTTTTAATCCCCTCACACCTTTTGATGACATCATACCTCTTCCTTCCTATTTCTGTTGTTTAATGTAACTGGACCTGATCGGCAAATCGGCTGACGGACTGAAATGTGTCTAATTGAGATCTGTGGATACATCTAAAGAAGTGGTGGCAAAAAGCCAGTATGCATTTAGCACACCTTTGAATCCTTAATTAAAAACTTGGGATAATGTTTTTATAAGGCACTGGGAAACAAGCTTCTATCAGCCTTAGCCCAAAGATTCATGTTTTAGCATTCGAAGCTCTGTTTTAAAGTTGAATAATTGACGGACTAAGAGGCATCAGCCTTTATGCTTATAAGTGCTTTTTATTGTGCTCATTTCAGAGCAGGAAGAGATGATTCAGTTTAAGGGAGAAGATGAAAATAGTGACAATTAAATTCCACTTAGTATATCGAAGTACAAAAGTGTCATCATATTTAAATCTTTGGTGTCCTTAAGGAGAAGGGGAATTTTTCTTTTGTCCTGAATTTTGTCAAAAGAGTCAAAATGGAGATTGGGATGAACGTGACAAGTGCGATGATAAGTGCTGCTTCGAGGCAGGTGGGACGATTGTCACCAAGATTAAATCTTTAAGTATGTTTGTTTAAATACATATGGTAATAGGTAGCTATTGATTTGTCTTGATGGTTTGAAAGTTGAAGAGGAAAACTCCTTGAATAGCCTGAGAATTAATCAGAGGGAACCATACAAAAATAGGGGAGACCAATGATTCATAAGGCTCAGAGATAAAAAAAACAAACAAACCCTGTTTTCTCACAAACTGTTGACTGGAAAGTGCTGCCATCTTGTACAGATATGAACCATGTGATACTACATATACACACAAGATAGCAGCGTCTTCCAGCAAATAGTTTTTAAGAAAATGGGATTTTATCATTGTGTTCCATGTCTCATTAAGCCCCCATCTCACCTATATAAAAAATTATAAAGCAGTAAACTAATATATATATATATATGAATGAAAGATCATTGTATTGACTGGAACCAGGGAAAGGGGAAAACATTTGGTTCTGGTTCCTTGTTTGACTGATAGGTAGTTGGATGGGGTAGGAGATCAAACATAGAATGCCAAGTAACAGATTGTCCAAGTATATAAATGCCATAGCTCATTAAGGTGTGACTAATGACTAGGAAGTGGTTTGATTTCATTTCAACCATGTAGATGGAGATTTTGTTTGATAATTTAAAAGAAAATTCAAATTGATTAAAGTTTGATGGTATACAATGTAGAGAAAATTAACTTTAAGTTTAGTGGAAGAAATTGCTAAATTCTTCAGCTGAATATGTTGGTAGGAAGTCGACTCAGAGAAGCTTTTCTGTGTAATTCGTATTCTTAAAGCTGATTTTATAAGTTAGTTTGCATGCAGTCTGAGATTGAAACCAATACAACTGATTTAATACTCATATGGGTGAACGCTATAGAAGTGACACAAATAATGAGTCATGTCTGTAATTATACTTACTGATCCCTCATTGTTAAATACAATTTTCGGGTAACCTATGTAAGTAAGCCCTGTTTCCAAAAATTAATGATTAGTAATATATGATAAGATCCAAATACAATACATTATGATGATACCCTATCTAAAATGACTAAGTACATGTATGACAAGCTTCATTGTAAGAAAGGGGGGTTGTGTTTAATCATCATTGCTGGGGTGCCATGTTAATATAAGATCCCTGAAACAGTTACATGGTAAACAACTGATGATCCCAACAAGAGAAAATATATGCTTAGTACCATAATAACGTAGTATTTGTAAAACAGAGAAAATTGCTGAAGAAAATTATGTGATTTACATATATATATTAGTTTAGGGAAATAAGTAACTGAAAATTTTGAAAAATTTTTTCAACGTGGTTTGTGTTTAAAGCTGTAAAACTTTCTAAACCATACATTTATATATATATATATATATATATATATATATATATATATATAAGAATATAAAAGTATACCTTACTTTTTGAAACTTAACTTCATGCCATTTTTTTACTTTTATAAAAAGGTGGAGAGTGAAAATGATATCCAGCATTTGTTTTGTGGCAAGCCTTTATAGACACAGCATGTACCCTATTTCTTTTTCTCTTACACCTCAGTCTTCTGTGCCTCCCACCACCACACTTTCTGTTGACTGAGCTCAACATACCATTTTTGAGGTCTGGGAATGTCTGAAAAATTCCCCTTTGTAGATTATTACTTCTTTGTGCGTTCTGCCTCTATGAGCCAAGTTCAACGACAGTTTGCGTTCAATCAGAACTAATGCCCTTGGGGAAGGTATGAATACTTCTCTTTTTCCGTCATCTAAATTGCAGAGCTGTCTGAGCTCCTCATCCCTTGGTTGGCAATCAGTTTATGTGATTGGCAATGCTGAATTCACACTGGGAAAGTCCAACCCTATGTTCAGAATCGCAAGGGGCTAGCAACATAGAGTCAGAAGCATATTTCCGAAATGTCTGGGTAATGGAGCACTGGTGAAACTTTGATGGGCCTAGCAATTGGATTATAATAAATTGATCATGTAGAATAAAGGAGAATATAAAAAATAGAATAGACGGAGTAACTCGATTGCCGTCTCCACCTCACCACGGAACCTTGAGTACAAGTGGAAGATTTGAAAAAAAAGAAAAAAAAGACACTTCTCAAAATAATAGACCATATCTTTCTCTTTCTCCTTTTCTCTCCCCTTCCTTTTCCACCCTCTTATTAAACTACCTAACTGAACTAAAATAATTCTAAGGTTTCCTTTCCTTTCCTGCTTAGCTGATTTTCAATTGCTTGGAAAGTCAATCTCTTTATTCATCTTTCTGCTTAGTGTTTTTGTTCGTTTTTATTGACCTGAGATACACTTGGCCTTCTTTTTTCACTCTCCACTCATTGACATCTTATCCATTCGAATATAAATAGCCTCCTACCAGAAAAATCATATCTATTTTAAATGAAATTTCATCCTTAATCATTAGTGCATCATAAGGATATCATTGTAATTATAATTAGAAACAGCATTCCATGGGAAATCATGAATCACCACTTCCCATATATGCAGTGTGGGTGGTGATCAATTAAGAAAATGGATATTGGGGTCATGAATGAATAAGTTACTTCCCTTCCATCTTGTTGGACTGTGATCATTAAGAAAGGTTTGAATGTTCAAAAAAATGTAGGCAAAAACTTGTGACCAATTTAGGAAGAACTCACACTGCTAAAAACCCACTAAAAACCCACAAAAATTTTGGGCGAAATCTGGATAGATACATAGATACATAGATAAATACATATAGATGTTAGAACAAATATATAAATCAAACCCAGCAACAGTGGTTAAACCTGTCTGTTGTTGTGGTTAAAAAAAATGAATAGAAAGAGAAGTCAAAATCTGACCCACAGTTAGCCAAGGTAATTTCATAGTCATCCGATTAGAAACTGTAAATCAAAACTGCTATCCAAACTGTTAAAATAGTTTTCTTCAGTTTTCAAGTCAATCCGGCTGGCTATATATATATATATATATATATATATGTACGTTTGTATCATGCATACAGGTGGCACCAATGAAGCTAGAGAGCTGAAAATTTACTTCTTATTATGTCTACAAAAAAAGAATGTTTGGTGGTTCAGTTTGCAATGTAAATATATGCTTAATTTGTCTATAGTTTGTGTCTTGTTTTTTGAAAATCTCAGCAAAAGGCGAGAGAAGCAACTTATTCATTGATTAGTTCTTTTTCAAAATTTTTTAATTGATCACCTGCAATGCTGCCAAAAGACGTCAGTCACGCGACGGTTTCTATTGAGTGACGAACCAGACCTGTTCTTGTTAACTAGAGGTTTATATCTCTTCCCCCACTTTTGATAATTATTTTACCTATGTCACTGCACAATATAAGTATCTGATTGTAATTATAATCAGAAAAATAAAAGAAGGATAAATAAAATTATCATTATTAAATTTTGTTGAATCGATCTTTCCTTTGTTAATGATTTTTCATTAGTTCCAGCTCTCTGCAAGTATCTCGTTGTAATTATAATAGAGAAAGATAAAAGAAACTAACAATCTGACTCGAGGCAACCTATCGTAATTTTCTAGTTATTCTAATAATCTATTTATTCTAACCAAATTTTTATGAGCTTTCATTCAATAAATCTTTCCTTCATTGTTAATCATTTTATCTCCGTTGAAGCTTTACTGACGAGGCTACCTTTCTCTTTCTTGCTCATCTTTGCAAACAGAGTTGGAAGGATTTGGCTAAAGGAGAATTGATTAAATTTTGAAGCGGATCCAGGTATTTTTTTTTTTTTTTTAGAGATATCTAAAAGTTAAAATCTGACCCACAGCTAGTAATTTGTTATTCTGTCCGAAACTGTCAACCAAAATTATCAACATAGGTTTCTTCATTTTTTCAAATTGGTCTGGCTGGTGGCCTTGCTATGTATGTTTGTATGATGGGTGCAGGCCACATAAATGGAGTTAGAAGGCTGAAAATTTGAATATAGTCCTCATCATACCTAGAAAAAACGTTTCTTTGGTTCTTTGAAATTACCCCAAAATAGGTTTTTAATGGGGGAAGGGGTACAATTTTCAATATAAGTTTATGCTAAATTGGTTCTCCTGTGTTTTTTTGTTGAAGATCTGGACTTTATTTCAATTATCACTGTTGAGCAGAAAGTGAGAGAATAGCTTATCCATTGGTCACCCCTTTTTCTAATTTTTTAATTGATTACCCTCAACATGTAATGCTGCTAAAAAACATTAGTCGCATGACTGTTTCTAATGAGTGACTTACCAGAACTGTTTATGTATTTTGTTTGTACCGAATTAATTTTTAATTTCTCAAGTTTAATTGATCTTTTCATTGTTGTTAATTATTTCACCTGAGTCAGTGTTTGATTGGCAGTACTTCCTTTCCTTTCCTCATTCTTTTCTAATCTTTATCGAAGGTGAGTTGTCTGTGCATTGATTGACTGATCGCAGGGCTTGAAGAGTCCCTGACTATAACTGCTGATATATTGTCGTCTTTCTTCCAAGTCGTGAAAGCAGTGGAAAAAAAAAAAAAGGGTTAGTCACTCAATAGAAACCTTCGTGACCAATGTCTTTTTGCATCATGCCATGTTGGGGGTAATCAATAAAAAAAAAAATTCAGAAGTAGGGTTGATCAATCAATAAGTTACTTGCAGTGATCACTAAAAACAGTGAATTTTCGAAAAAAAACAAGCGCAGACTGAGAGATCAGTTTAGCATAAACTCACATTGTAAATTGAACCCCTACTAAAAATCTATTTCGGGGGAGGGAAGTTGAAAAAAAAGAAATTTTTTCTAGACATAATAAAGAGTAAATGTTGAAAATGTCGCCCCTCTAGCTCCATTAGTGCCATCTCTGTGTGTAATATGTACATAGCCAGTCAACCAGCCAGACCAAATTAAAAACTGAAGAAATCTGTGGCGACAGTTTTGGTTGGTTTCTAAAAATCATACCTGGAAAAGAACAAAACAATTGAATTAAAGATTTGTGTGTATACCTGTAAATATGTATATGTGTAAATGTATATTCAGGTGTGTAGATGCATGCGTGTATGCTTGGGTGTTCTTGTGAGTGCGTGTATGTGTATGCGTGTGTTTATGCACCTGGTTGTATAGGTGTCTGTTTTTATGAATAGGTGTTTTGTGTATAGGTGTGTGAATGTATTTATGTGTAGTTGTGTAAGTATGTGTGTCTGATCTTTATTAATGGTGAGTTTAATGTACATTGATTTGATGAAAGGCTCAGGTGTTGTTATATGGCCTTTGAAGAAAAGGTAAAGGTTTATCTCTCCTGTTGGCTTTCACAAGTTAATCAATGACGAGGAAGGGACTACACTTAGCCTTTGTATCCAACAGGTCAAGCGTGGAAAAGATCGGACAACTAAAACATCTCTGTGTCCTTTTGGATACAATCGGAGAGTGCTAGACAAAATAATCATTTTTTCTTTATATCGAAAATCCCATTTTTTTTTTTTTACTCTGTCATAATGTTTGTTTCAGATTTCGTTTCTGAGAAATAAAATGACATTAAAGAAATAGGCAGCCTTACGTCATCAAAGTGTGGTTCGGGTTATATCACGAGTGGATGCTAACACACCATATATATATATAGCTCTGAAGTAGCTAGAACTAGCTCTTGAACAGTTGAATTAAATTATTGTGGCTATAATACCGCAGTTGACTTTCGAGGACACTAACATCGGCATTATAATGATAGACCCTCATAATCATCAACAAAAACCTAATTTCTTAAGCTGGTCAGGCTGGAGCTAGAGGGCTGAAAATTTTAACATTTACTCCTTATGTCTCAAAAAACAATTTTTTCTTTCAAAATTCTTCCACAAAATAGGTTTTCAGAGGGGGTGGGTTGGGGCAATTTAGAATGTAAGCTTATGTTAATTTGGTCTGGCTTCATTCACACTTGTTTTTTTTTGGTATTTTTAAAAATAAATTTAGTCTTTTTAGCATTCAAAAAAAGGCAAGAGAAGTATCTAATTCATTAATCACCCTTCTTTTTTTTCCAATTTTCAATTAATCTCCCCCAACCTAGCACAACAGTTTCTATTGAGTAAGTAGTGAGGCCGGTCATCATCATCATCATCATCATCACCACCACCACCATCATCATCATTACCACCACCACTACTACTTCTAGTTGTTGTAGTTGCTGCCGCCACCCTACACTGGGTAGGACGGAGCCATCATCCCTGCTTGGGAATTGCACATATCTTGTTCACCAGTCTTCTCTCAACACTTCTGTCTACAGCAAGTCTTTGAAGTTCTGTCATCTGTATCTACTTCCAGTCTTCTCGGGTACGTGTCGTCTTCGAGTGTAGGATCAGAGCCGGCAAGTTCGTCTAGATCACTTTTCAGTTTTAATGGCAGAGCTGTCAGTGATGGAAATACGTTCCAGGAAATAGCTATTCAGTAAGGCTCGGTTTTTAAGAGCTAAGTGTTTGGTAAAGCATAGATCAGTATTTCCCAAAATGGGTTCCTCGGAAAAATATTCTGGTGCTCTGTGAGATGAGGTGTCTTTTTTTTCCTTTTATTAAAAGACGTTAATCTGCTTTTAAAAATATTTTTTTCCCAACAATTACAAATCTATAACTATTGAAGTCATTTTTAATCTTTATGTTTCATTTATTCTATGTTTTTACAATTGAGTAAAATTCTCTCTTTGAAACAATTTCCGTTTCATTTAATCTCTCATCAGAATTAGAGTATTGGTTCCGCAGTTTTTGGAAAATTGCGGGATACATCTGTGACAAAATAGGTTTGCAAATCACTGGTACAAATTGAGCTCATGAAAAACCAGGAAACCGAGAAGTAGGTATAGACCGTACCCCCCCCCCGGCCCCCAAATCTGTGAGAGTTGTTCTTGGACTTCCTCTGTATCTCCTTTTGGTTCTTTATTAAAAACAAGGTTAGCTCAGATATTTATTCATTTCTTGTCACTTGCATTGGAGGGCTTTGGTTTAGGTTATTGAGTGTAGTATAAAGATTGGTTTCCTTCTGAAATCACCACAGAGGCTCTTGACATGATTTCCTGCTATTACGACACCTAGTATTCCTATATGGTTACTCATCTAGGTACTTACAAGGCTCAACATTGCTCAACTCTGGTAATCAAAAGAGAACCGGCGTGTCCAATGTGATTTGACCCTACCAGGATTGACATGCACTTGGTGATATTCTTTGTACATCGACTAAATACTAATGTGATAGATTGTAACATTAGTCTCTCTTGGTGCCTCTATAACCGACTTTGTATCTGGCTTCTATAAAGCTGAACACTTAGAACTCACGGGATGACTGAGTCTTTCATAATAAGTGCCTAGTGAGGAGTATCGGTCTGAAATTATTCATGAAATTCTGAGAAGTGATGGATTTGAACTGAAACAGATAGAGGTTCTCTAGTTATTTGGATATTTGCGAGAGAACTTTTCAAGAAGATATTCTGAGTGACTTTTCTGTGAACTGTGAATGCTATCAGTCTCTTTGGCCACTGGAGGAATTAGGAATGTCAGTAGGAATTTTTTCTCAGGGTGATACGGATGATGTCTATATGGGAAGAGATGTGGAACAACCTTTAACAGTGAATCTTAAAGGAAAGCTCACTGTTTAAGTGAATGAAAATAGGATATCATCAAAAAGTCAGTGAATTATTTCAAGTATCGATAATTTAGCACCATTTGCACAAATTTAGCTCGTTTCTTGTTATAGCACTGTGAAAAATTGAGAGCTCCAGCATTAAGGCCTTTTTAAAAAATATTTTTTGGCATCTTTTTAATGATTTTTAGCTGTTTTGGTACGATTTGGCAATTTTTTAAAAATAATTTAACACTTTTTAGTCCTTTTTGACACATGAAAATATTTTCAAAATTGGCAAAATTATATTTGAAATGAGCTCTATTTGATTTTCATTGGATATGAACCAATTATGTATATAATTGCATTAATCTGTCAGAAATGTTTGCATTTATTTCTGACCACAGACAATTTTTATCAGGGGTGTTATGGAGCCTATACTTTCTGAACTTGTCTAGTTTGTCTCTCCATCTCATATTCTATTGGCCATGGTTTCACATGTGATCCATGGGGATCCATGTTGTGAGTTGTGAGTTATGATGTCCACAGTTGTCGGACATTCTTGTAACATGACCAGCCCATTGCCATTTGAGTTTTCTAATGGATTCTCTGATATCCCTGACTCATGTTTTTTCTCTAATAGACTGTGCTGTCTTGTGATCCCTTTGATGTTAAACATGATTCTCTCATATGCTCATTGGATGGTTTTCAGTTCGTGGGTCAGTCTTTTGGATAGTTTACATGTTTCAGCTCCATAGGTGACTATCAGGAGGATTGTATACCCTTCTTTTTAGGACTAATGGAATTCCCTTGTTCTTTAAGCTTAAGCTTGCTCTACCGAAAGCTTGCAATTCTAGAGTGATTCTCCATTTGATTTCTCCATCTTCTGAAGGTTTCATGGTGATTCGTTGTTCTTGGTAGATGTAGTGGTCTACTGTTTTCAGGTCTGCGTTTTTAGACTTGGATTTTTGTGATTTTTAATATTATTTTGTTGTAAAATCATTAGCAATACATTTGTATTATGAATGTGATAACCGTATTCTATCAGTATGACTTGCATGAATTCCTGACCACTGATAATCCCACGTGATATTGAGCATAATTTTCTCATGTGCATGTTGCATGGTTCTTCAGTTCGAGGGTCAGTCTTTTGGTTAAGTTCTATGTTTCAGCTCCATAGGTTACTATCGGGAGGCTGCATTGGTTGTATACTCTTCTTTTCAGGACTAATGGGATATTTTTGTTCTTGAAGACTGAGCTTGCTCTTCCAAAAGTATCTATCCGAATGTAGTGGTAGTAAATATGATTTTTCTAGTGGTAACAATGCCAAAATGTTGATTTGGGGTGATATCTTTTTGTTTCCTTGTTAGGGCTGTATTTCTATACCTTGTCCCTGTTGAATAATGGAGGCCGCATCTGGTTGAACTCAGCTCTTGTCTGACTCATACACTCAGTTAACATGTTGAAGTGAGCCGCGTCCTTGTTTCCAACAGAGTTCTTTGTCTATAATACAGACTTCTATCCAGAGAGGACATTTTTTGCCTTTTTCTTTCTAGGCCATAGATTGGATATGTCAAGAGGTTATATTAACAACACTAACAGCAACAAGTGGTTCAATCTTCTGAAAAACTCATTGAATGGTAATGATCCTTCTTGAAGTTATAGACAGCGTATAATATCCTTGTTCTGTCAGTAACTCTTGGAATAATTCCTGACCATTGACAATCTTTCCTTTTTTTTCTTCATTTTTGATACACAGCAAGTAAATCAAGTTGTGGAACTTGTTGAGCAAACTGTGGGGAAAAAATTGAAAAATTGAGTGATTAATCTTTAAAGCTAGATGAACTAAATGAAGAGAGCAAGAAAGTCGGCCTAAACATGAACTTCAGCAAGACAAAGATCAAGTGCAACAACCACATCAGTGATAAAAACACTAAAATCAAAATTGAAGACACAGAACTGAGAAAGTAGATCACTATATCTATCTAGGACAATAAATCTCCATGAGACCCTCAAAAGAAGAAGAAATCAAGCAAAGAATCACACTAGGATGGCAAGCCTTTGGTAGAGCAAGCTCAATCTTCAAGAACAGGAAGATCCCATTAATCCTGAAAAGAAGGTTGTATAACAAATGCCTCCTCCCAATAGTCACTTATGGAGCTGAAACAAGGAACCTAACCAAAAGAAAGACCCGCAAACTGAGAAGCATGCAACTTACGTATGAGAGAATCATGCTCAACCTCACACGGAGAGATCACAAGACAACACAGTATATCAGGAAGAAAACAGGAGTCTGAAAGATCATAGAATCTATTAGAAAACTTAAATGGCAATGGACAGGCCATGTTGCAAGGATGACAGACAACCGATGGACGTCACTTCTCAGAACATGGATCACCAAAGATCACATGCGAAACCGAAGCCGACAGAATACAAGATGGAGAGATGAACTAGACAAATTTAGAAAATACTGGCTCTGTGACGCCCACGATAGAGAAATGTGGCGAATCCTGGGGAAGATCTATGTCCAACGACAGATGCTAAAATACTGATGATGATGATAATATCCTTGTTCTGTCAGTAACACTTTGAATAATTTCTGACCATTGACAATTTTTTTTTCATTTTTGATACGCAACAAGTAGATCAAGTTGCTGAAGAGACTGTGGGGGGAAAAAACTAAAAAATTGAGCGGTTAATCTTTAAATAGTTCTTCTACACCACCAGATATTCTTAGTTCATGGATCTTAAATCTTTGTTCCTGTCTTGGCAGTGCAATAAGGGCCAAATTAGTACAGAAGTGATAAAACATTCAGGCCATATTTTTTGCTATTTTTTTCAGTAAGTAGTTCTTGGCAGTTTTTTAGCAGTCAGAGTAGTGAAACTATTTTTTGATTTGGCAAAACTGAGTCTCAGTTTTTGTAATTTTTCCTGCTGACACCCATATTAGTTCAGAAAATGACAAACGGTAAGCTGTAAAATAGAGGAAAGACAATAAAACCAGGACATAGTGATAAAAAGAGCCAGTATCTATATCTATAGATAAGAAGAACCGGAACCTTGTCTATCTGTACTGAGTTTAAATGTAATTGGTACCAAAATACAAATGTGATTTTGTCAAACTCCAGTCCAAGTCTGAAGTTGACTTAGTTTTTCTGCCTCAATGAAAACAAAAAGGACGACTTACACCTGGGGAGTAAACTCTTCACTGGTTTCCTGTCCAGTAAAAGTGAACCAATTAATTAAAAATTAGCATTCCACTTCCATGATTTGAGATCAAGCCCAACGGATTGGTTGGTAGCTGTCTTACGGACTGAGCAAAATTGACAAGTCTCACATATCTACAAACATTTATGTCATGAATACCAAAGGGCTTATTCCATTCTAATAAATAAGTACTTTTATTGAATCAACATTCCCCTACCTGTGATATCAAGTTACTTTAATAGCAAGTCTGTTTAAAAGAGTTGATGGTCATATAACTGACTGTTACAAACAAAAATCTTTTAAATCTACGAGAGAAAATTTTTCATCTTTTCCATGACTGAATCTTACTCTATT
The DNA here is from genome assembly GCA_963457665.1 of Thysanoteuthis rhombus. NCBI lineage: Eukaryota > Metazoa > Mollusca > Cephalopoda > Oegopsida > Thysanoteuthidae > Thysanoteuthis > Thysanoteuthis major. The sequence continues at coordinate 9,624,452 of OY735242.1, forward strand.
GTAGACAAGCATTACCAAATTGTTTATTTGGATTTTTGACTCAAGTTATAGGCTTTGTCTTTAGATTACTTTTGTTGTCCCTGGTTCTGAGATAGAAATGCTGTTGGTTCTTTGAAATGCTATGGTGTATTTGTTAGAAATATCCGTACATCGCCTAAATGAATCACCATAGCCCGCATGTATACCATGATTAATCATATAGGAAATAATCTAACATGATAAAAGAAATACATCTCTAATATGATCTAAAAAATACCAGCAGTATATTTGAACATTGTTTGTTGAAAATGACCATAGAGACCCAGAAGAGCATTTTACTCAGAAAAAACATTTTTAGATGGTGCGTACTGGTGTACTGATATATATTTTCAAGGTTGTAGCTCCAAAAATGAAACCAGGAGCGCCTGGAGAGAGACTCACTGAAATAAGCTATCAGACTAGATTCTTTAGAACCCTTGGCTGGTTGGCCAGGTGGGCAATTTATGGGTCTACAGTGATGTAATATAATCAAATCACTTCAACAGTGTGTGTGTGTGTGTGTGTATATATACATAGATATTGAGCAATCATAGACATCAAAGATGTAAAAGGGTTCTATCCTTTTTTATATTTGCATGCGTTTGCATATTTGTATATCCTAGCTGTTCTGGGCATACTGTTTTGTCTACAGATTTGAAAATTGGCATCAGTACTCCCTTTAAAAATGTTATTTTTGATTTCTGGAATAAAACTTTTTCGACCTCTTTGAGGCCTCATGTCAAGGATATAGTTTATTTATAACATTTAGATTCTCCTGGATCTAGATGTTTTTAGAGAATTTTTTTTACTTCATCCACTCAAAAATGCCAGTGATGTCATAAGCAGAATTTACTCTGACCATATTTGATTTTTGATAAAATTTTTTTACATGACTTCAAATTTTGACGCTATGGTTGTTCAATTACTAACAGTAATGGCAAGTGTATATATATATATATATATATATATATATATATATATATATACATACTTATATGAACATGCATCATAAATATACATACACACATGTAAAAATAAACCTTGAGCCAAAGTTGAGCTACCGAATATAAATGAGGATACCTCCCCGAATCATATAAACAGTGTGTGCCTATCAATCTATCTCAGTATATATGCAAATTCAGACATATGCTGCCAACGGAGCCTCCATCAGATGATGGCTCTGGAGTCGGGTAATCATTTTCAAAGCAACAGCATCATTATCACAAACCATGAGTACCCCAGCAGTACCTCTCAATACCATTAGACATTTGTAGTTTTTCATCACAATGTAGTAATGCCAGATGAAAATGCAACCTCATCATATATTCTTGTCTTCACAACTTTCCTATGTCCAATGTACATGGGTTCGGAAATGAAATATTAATTTGATGATGTGTGATTTGAATTAACTGACCTGATGACAATGTCAAGACACTGCCAAGCAGTGAGTGGGAAGTCGAGACAATGTCTGACATTATCTAATTTTATATGAAGATGGATCTTGTAACATAATTAAAGATATATCATAGGGATTGCATTGTGTATATATATCTATATATATATATATGAGATCAGTATATTGGTATGAATTATTGTTAATATAACAGTATGAGAGTAAAATGAAGTGAGGGTGAAATCTTGAATATATTAGTGAGAGGTATCTGTTTCTGTGTTTGAGTGTTGTACTATAAAAGTACCTTAACATGAGTGCAGCCCAACCAAATTTGGCGTGCCTCCTCAATAGACCTTGGGGGAGATTTTAAAGTAGAAGGTTTTGAAAAATCTATTTAGAGGGGGTTTCTATTCAGAATGTAACAATAATACCAAAGTGGAACCTACTTTCTGGCTGTATACAACTTCTTATTTAATAAGTTTATACATGATTCTTTTTTACTTTCTCTTTTTAAGGTGATAAAAGTGATAGAGGACTTTCTCTCCTCAAAGGGGTCAAAAGTGGGCAAGAGACTTTTTCCCTTCTTTAAGGGGTCAAAAGAGGAGATATTTTTTCAATCTTTGGACTTTGACTGACTTTATTGGAGAGAAAAATGAATATACACTCAAACAGTGGGTATTTAAAAAAGTTACAATCATAATTGAACTTCACCTGACGAATGCAGACTGCTCCCATGACTACTTCGATTATGCTAACCTCTACCAGACTTTACTATCTCATCTCTTCATCTGTGTCAGGTTTTTTCCTACTGCATATACTGTCCTATAGGCATCAACCTGTCAACCTTTTGCTCCATCTGTTGAAAACTCTTTTTGCCGCGTGTCCCGCCCGTCTCCATTTTTGTTACCTAATTATTTGTATAATATCCTTCTCTCTAGTCTTTCTCCTGATCTAGGTTTATATTGTTGCATAATTTATGCATTAAGCACAATGGCAAAGTGCTTTTTACTGCAATCTTCAATTCAATGCATGACGAAAGTGTTTATGAAAATTGCATAGGAATCTTGAGAAACAGGTTTGAAATCCGCACCCTAATCATTAGACCACATAAAGTTACTAAGAAGATAAGATAAGAAGAAGAAAGACAAGGGGATACCATATCCCCTCAACGACCCACTGCCAGCCTTGAAAGTATCTTTTGGTAAACTGTCAGGGATCACTTCTCAACAAAAGGCAAAGGAAATAACTTATTCATTAATTACCCATTTTTTAATTTTTTAATTGATTTACCCCAAACTGGTACATGCCACAACATGTTAGTCACGTGACGGTATCTATTGAGTGATTAACAAAACCTATATATATATATATATATATATATATGTATGAGAGAGTGACAGGGAGAGACAGAGGCTGCACACAGATTAATTTAATTCCATATGAAAAGGATTTAATATACCCTCAAGAGTCACATCATTGCAGGCAGAGCTTGATAATCTGATTAGCCTACCAATAATTGTCACCAACTCCAAACTCTCCTTATCTCCTGTCACATGAGTGTCGAAGCTATTGAGTTAGTCAGACCCATCCCAAACCTATTCTATTCTGTGACACTAGTTAGTTCCATAGGCTAAGGCCCACTTGGTTCAGATCTTTGGCCTGGCCATTTGACCAATACATTTATCACTGGGGCCCCAGGATGCTTTCTGTTCACTGTCCTGGGATCAAAGTTGTGAATGATTGTAGTAGGTTGGTTGGTTGGAAGTTACTCAACCTGATGTCGTCGCGAAAAACAGTTTGTCAAGCTGATTTGTCTGTTGTTTTCAAAAGAGTACATGTAGTTTTGATCTTTGGCTGTACTTCTCTGTCGATTGTATGATTATCTAATCGAACTATAATTGGAGAAATTTCTGTGTGTTTGTATGCACTAAGATTTATCGACAACTTGCCATTGTACGTAGTTGATATTTGCCAGATATGTCAGTCCGTGAACTGACATTGCAGTGTAAAGTTTAAAGTCATTTGGGTTGACGTTCCTTGATGTGTGGGGCTGCTTGATTTACAATAGAAATCTAAACTGGAATGAACGCGTGTTTTGTGACCGCAAAAATGATGTTTTTTGATGCAACGTGTGTCTCTAATCATTTGGAATTGGTTTCGGAATAGAATTGAGTGAGAGAGAGAATCAGATTTTCTTTTCTGCCAAATTTTTCTATTGAATGAGATTTGATCAAATTATCCTCAAGATGACGTAACAGCATTTTTCAAGGATTCTGTTTGGATTGTTACTACGATTAACGATATTTCTGTTTTGAACGATATCGTAAATAAATAAAGAACAACATTATTTCAAGTTTAAATCTCCTGAAGATTTTCATGAAACCGGATGCATCTTTGGAAGGGCATGCCCTAGTATTTATAAAGAAGCAAATATTATTTTCAAACGTTTTCCAGACGATTGAATCTCTCCTTCGTGTACTTGGTGTTAATAATACAAAATTATCACTACCATATTAGAAAACCAAACATGAGAGATCTCTGAAGGAAGGTTGATGCAATTTATCAGTTGATAATTCTATCTTTTTTCTTTTAGTTTTGTAAAAATTAGCCTTGAAGCTAAATAACGATAAATGTACCTTGCACAAATGACTCACCATAGCAAGCATGTAGTAGAACTAATTATCTAGAAGAAAGATCTTCTATCTAAAATCATCTAAAAAAAATAGATCTTCTATCTAAATTCATTTAAGAATTACCAGCATAAGATTTGGGCATTGTTGGTTGAAAATGACTGAAATAATCACCATTATCATCATCATCACCATCATCAGTCTCTTAACGTCTGTGGTTGGACATAGACCTTCTCTGAGATTTGCCACGCTTCTCTATCATGGACGTCGCATAGCCAGTACTTTCTGAATTTGTCTAGCTTGTCTCTCCATCTAATACTCTGCTTGGCCTCGGTTGTGCGTGTAATCTTTGTGGATCCATGTTGTGAGTCATGATGTCCATCAGTTGTCTGCCATTCTTGCAACATGGCCAGCCCATTGCCATTTGAGTTTTTTGACGGATTTTCTGTTTTCTCGCGGATGTATTGTGCTGTCTTGTGGTCTTCTCTGTGTGAGGTTGAGCATAATCCTTTCATGTACACGTTGCATGGTTCTCAATTTGCGGGTCCATCTCTTGGTTAGATTTCGTGTTTTGTAAACACTTTTTTGAAAAAAAAAAAAAAAATCTTATTAGATGGTGCCTAGGGGTGTACTCATGCAAAATTTCAAGGTTGTAGACCCAAAAATGTGACCAGGAGTGTCCAGAGACACAGACGCATTGACGTTCAAAAAGAGGAGAAATCTGTAGCCTGGTTAGTCAGGCAGCCAATTTGCAGGCCTACAGTGATTTGATAGACTGATGTTTGACAGCTAAGAATGCGTCCTGAATTGGTATTTGAACTGGGAGAGAGAGAAAGAGAGGAAGGGGATTCATACTGTCTGTTTAATAGTTTGCTGCAAAACAAATGCTGAATAATCATTTTGTTTTTTTTTGTTGAGAAAATGAAGGATTAGTAAAAGTAAAAAAATGTTCATTCTCATTTTAACGGAGTAGAGAGTTGGTGTGTCACGTTTATCAAATATATTTCTTAGCGTTCCATCGTACAATCAAATTTAATAAACCACTGATATAGGCAAACCATGATCCTACTAATGAGAATACTCCAACTATTTTGAAGTTATTAATGACTGCTTTCTATAACAGACTGGTTTAAACACTGTTGCTGGGCTTAGGCTTTTTATGTGTTCTAAAATCTATATATATCTGTGTATCCAGACTTTGTCTAACCCGAACCATTAATTGTAAAAACTTGAAATTATGCCCAAACATTCTCTTCCATGAGTGTGGAAAACATTTTTTTATTCATTGAAAATTCCCCTACCCCAAAGTTTTTAATAGAGGGTTCAATTTACAATGTGTATTTATGCTAAACTGGTCCCTTAGCTTATGTCTGACAGCCCCACAAATGGCTCGAGAAGTAAGTTTTCTAATTTCTAACCTCAACATGATATGCTAACTTAAAAAGTTGGTTATTTTACAGTTTCTGTTGAGTGACAAACCAGACTGACTTCATTCTTCTTTTTCATGTATTTATGGTTCAAACATTACTGGTAGGCTACTTGATTTTACAGGTACCACTACTTGATTTATGCAGTAACACAA